>CM052221.1:12257570-12389936 GCA_028454225.1 Lasioglossum leucozonium | reverse complement strand
TTGTAAAGAAAAATGTCGCTTCAAATGACCCAAGGAACCTCCCATTTTCGGCATTAACATGAGTTTTGGGACACCCTGTATACGCGGTGTAGAACGTACTACCAATCAGGGCGAAGATGCGCAGAAGCGAACGAAAACTGGTTCTCACGATTTTCGTTTCTCTCGTGGGACGAAGTGTACGTGTATTTTCTGCATTTTCAAAGTCGATTTTCTCGAAAACGAAGACTCGCAGGAAAAAATTTATTCTTTTTTTCTCCGATTCATTTTTACATGTAGAATGACCTCCTAATCGGTTGACCATCAGTCGTGGCACACCCTGCCACGAATTTTAATGGAAACTCTGTACGTGGTTATGCAGCCAGAAGCTAGGGTCACGTCGTATCCTGATCGGTAAACGGCCTACTGTGTAAGATACACAGCAAACAAGCTGCATTTCCAACGCGCACTTTATCGGGAACGCCAGTTTATTAGTTCATTATCTTGTGTATCGAAATATACTTGGTGGTCGTAACGGCCCCGCGAACAGTGAGAACGACCGCACCTGAACTACTTGTAACGATACTTAAACCCTTGTTAGAATCGCAACAGGCGATTAATAGAACTAAACGATACGAACGTTGTGAAATTGTCTGGAGGAACAACTACAGTGGATCCAAAAAATATTTCAACGCTTTTTCGATTCTCGAGAAATTGTCGATACACGTTTGAACTATAATTTCGTTAAAAAGATGGTATGAAAAATAATTTTGTTCAAGTTATGTTCTAACAAGGGAGCTTACCCAATCGTAACACGCCGATTGTAATGAAATTTTGACATGATATAGAACTCAAAAAAATATTTGATACGTATTTTTTTATAGCGGCCGACATTCATGTTAAGGGGGTGAAAATAGCTCTCAAAGTTGGGGTGGAAAGTCCATTTTTATTGAATATCTCCGAAAGTATTAGATCTAGATAAAAATTTCAAAATCCAATTTGTGCGTCTTTGAATAACGAATCTTTTCGCGTAAACGTAACAAAGAAATAATAAAATGCTGAAATTTGATCGATTTTTACGCTTCCTAGAATATTCAATTCGCACGAACTGTTGATACAACAAACAAAATTCCACCCAACTCCGCACTGGTGTTTATGCATAAACGTAGAGATGTGGGCTATTTTTGTGTGAAGTTTTCAAATTAACAAGCATCTCATTTAAATGTTTACAAATTACGGTCGATTGGATGGTCTAACATGTATTAATCATTTCGTACACGTGTCACGAACGTTACCGTACCTCATTGTATCAACATTCGGATTGTTTGAATTGAATCCACGTGGAATTCGATAATGTAACCGTGAATTGGATACTACGGGAGAGCATCTCATTTCGGTCACTGTAACGTAACAACACAGGCTACACCTACGTGAAATAAACATGTCGTCGTAAATAATTATGTACATTAATGGAATTAAAGAAGGACTGTTTAATGGCGCGTTAATGTTGTATCGAGCTTCAATATTAGTTAACAGTGCAGACACACGCTAATATCATTTACCGTGCTTTCACTCTGGATACAAAAAGAAATTTTTACTTTAAATATTACGTTAATCTATTTATCAAATCGTTCGTCTAATTTATTATAAATGGACTGCGGATTTTGTGCATTCGTAACAAAAATGAGAGGGTGGAATTTAAAAATACAGTTATATTATTATCAACCTATTCAATATACATATAATATTTAAAGAAAATACATTTCTATTTCACACACACACACAGATTTTGTTGAAATTGAGGTAGAAAATTTTTATTTTGCACAAAGATCCGACGTCCAGTTATAAAATGATCGGTACTGTGAAAAAAAAAGGTATGAATTATGAACCAGAATGCGCACGTTAATTTCTGTGTAGACGTAATACCAGGTTATTCAAATCTATTTGTTCCAAAAAAAAAAAAAACAGCAATTCAATGGCGTCGAAAACATTTCGCCTGATGCAATATTGTCGCAGCAAATCGTTTTATTGGAAAATGTTGGTTCGGTGCTTCGTGCCCAGCTAACCGGCGCATTTTTCGATAGAGTTTGGCTCGAAATCGAGGGTACAGCAAGCGGGAAATTTCACCGCGAAAATTTGATCGCGCGATTCCTTTTATAATTCGGGACGGAAGCGCAGTAAAGAAACACGAACGTTGGCGAAGTCGAGTCAACGATTACAACTCCGAAGTGGAATAAAGGGAAGAACGTCGTCGTCCGCCTACGAGTTCACTCAACCAGTTTCCACTTTTAAACTACACGAAACTATTGTATTTTCTTATGATCAGCGAACTGGAAGCGTTCGCTCCGCCGATTTCCTCCTTTTCCTTCCATAGTCGCCTGTGTTGTCTTCTATGTATACGTAGCAACTGTTTGTGCAACTGGATAAATATTGACCGTTACATATATTAATAATTTCGCACAATTATTAAGTGAAGTAATTTCGAAATTTAAATTTTCGTTGAAATTGTTAATTTACATTTATCACCCATTCGTGAAACAAAAATGGCACGAGCAAGATTCATCGCAAATCACGGAACGTCAAATTAATTAACTAGAACAATTCATACTGAGTAATGTAGAGACATAAAAGGATTGTGCACACTTATTCAATTCAATTATAACGATATACACACATATTGAATATGAGAATCGTGCAGAACAAAAAAAATTTTAATACAAATATTGTATACGTGTATAGAATTTCCTGCTTCGTCAATGATAAAGTAAAAATAATGTAAAATGGTATTTAGCTTTATTATATACTTAATTCATTGAATTTGAACATTTTCACAACTCTCTGCTGTAATAATTATTTAATATTCTTGTAGTACTATTGATTCAGTTTGAATATGTACTGCTTAATTTCTCTGCAATTCCAATCAATCGCAATTTGTGAAAAAGAATAATTACTACATGTTCTCGAAACCATACAGCATTTGTTTCAGCCATGTTTTCGTATAGGAAATAATTTGCCAGTAATGTAGGTGACACACTTAGTCGAATCACCCTGTATATTGAGAACAGATACACGCACAGTGCGGTGTTTTCGCTTCATGGCGAACTCATGAAACAGCGTAACTCAGCAAAACGCAGGGACAGCTAGGCAGAATGCATTTTCGAGAGGTAGCTGCACTTGGCAGCGTCGGACTGCAGCTTCGTCTGGTTGAAGCGCGCGTGCGCGAGCACGAGCGAGCCAGCCCTGTGCTTTTCTTTCGGTTTCCAGACCTTTCCGTTTGTCCTTTTAATTGAGTTTTTTTCAAAAACCTCTGTATCAAAATGTCGGCTAGATATCTGCGCTGCCGCGAAGTGGAGAGCAACGAGAGAACGGGCAAAGGAACGAGTGAACTATCGCGCTTCTAATCCCGAGTATATTTCGTCCCGGAGGTGGCAACCCTGTGCCCGACGAAATGTTTTTCAAGTTTACCAGCAGAATAAGAACATCCCGCTCCGCGGGTGTGTACCTCGTACATTTCGTGGTCTCCTCGTTGCCACTTAACCAACTAAACGAGTGTAACAACTTGCCGAGTTTTGCTTTTTCGAACGCGTTGCATGACGTTTGAACGTTGCCGAAACCGGAACTTCCATGGCTCGTTCCACGACACTTCGCTAATGGCAATGCGGTTCTGACATCGACGTAATTTTTCGCGATTATCTATCGTTAACACGTCCGCAAACATTGGGCATGAGATACGAAAGACGTAATGATGAAAAAAATAATGAGACATAAAAGTTGACTAACAGAAAAATTTTCTATAATTTTTCGATTATTCTCCCCCGAAGTAAATGTTCAGGTTAATTGGCTTAGCACATTTGAAAATTTCGATTAGAACGTCTCGATTATCGTTAATTAATAAACATCTGCAAATCCGGGATTAAACACGGTAACCGAGTATGGAAATATGTTAACTTAGCTAGGGATTTGAACAGTGACCCGCGGCGGAGCGCAAAATCGTTTATTGAATTTACTCGGTGCGCGATTAAACTCGTTTCGGGCCTTATACAGCCTGAAAGAATTAGCTTAAAAGGGAATGCGTTTAAACGGTTACTAATTGTATCACGGAACGCCATTACTCGTATAATTTAGGACGGGCGAGGCCGTATCGTCGGAAAGGTCCCGTGCGATATATACGCTAATTCCGTTTGTAACATGCGACGCAAAAACGTTTCCGTAATTTTTGCGTGCGCGATAACATTCCGTTGATTAGTCGGAATTACGCAACGCAACGCTGCGATGCTCTCCTCCGCGATATTAAATGCGCTCCTTTTTTTCTTCGTTTTGTTCGCGAAATTGGACGCTGTTAATGCGGACAATGCGCGCGGCTTGATAGCATGCACGCATTTACACGTTGCACACGTTGCGCGCGTTTACGCGTGAGCACATCTGTTATTATGAAGCTAATTGGCAGTGCTTCACCAATTACTAATGGTCATTACACGGTAGACCTTAGATGCTCGCGCGTTTCCGGAATATTTACCTCCATGAAACAAAACAGATGCGTTGATATTTACCGTACTACCGAGCTTAAAATTTCTACGACTTGTTTTATTTGCATCGATAGAACAACGAAAATGACATTAAATTAATTATTTAATACTAACCGTACCGGTCAAATTGACCAGTTCCACATTTTTCATTTCGTGATTATTGAAATTAGAAAAATGCTTCCTTTAGAAATTATTAAATACATTTCTTCGATCCAAATAAATTCGGTCTTGTAATTTTTATAAGTCAACGTATGTCAGTGACATTTTATGCTCGGTACGGTTAATGTTAAAATCGAAAATCATATAAACGTCCGTTATTTGAATCAAAAGAGTGCTGTAATATTATTCTTGTAACAGCAAAAATTCACTGTTTCTGTTCGAACTTATCTTACTCAATATCGAATGTTTAATTTTGCAATGTTCGTGCAATTAATTTTTCCCTGGCTGAACAAACATTAATCGAGCCAATGATCTTCGTATGATTGAAAAGTGTTTTTCCATCGGTTAATCTCGCAAATATAACGGCGCAGATGGGAGCTCTGTGTAAAAAGCGCTTGTGCTCTCGAACAGAAAGTAACTTGCGCAAAACCTACCGAACTTTTTTCACGACGAAACTCTGGATAGGGCCGAAATTCGGAACGAACTGATATAATAAGGTTGATTAAGTGTTAGCGGGTCTCCCGTCGTTTATCAATAATGAAATTGTCTCCTCCACCACCACCACCCGTCCCTGATGGGTCTCGATGTCAAATGTAACCGATGATCCTTTATTAACGTTAACGCAGAGTTTATCAACGTCGACCTAAGTGGTTTCTTGCTTAATCCTGAAGTTTTCGGGGCTAATGTCAAAGGGTGGGAATACTTCTTCGAGCATCCTTGAAGACTGCCGTAATGGAGTATCGAACGGGAGAGAAAATTGGACACGTCTATATTAGGAAAGAAATTTGATCGTGCCAGCGAATCGAATTACATATATTGTTCTGTACGAAACTAGATTAATTGGCTTGAATTACTTCAGCATAGCATAATATATTCTGAATATTCACTGGAAAAACGATATCTCATACATTTCAAATTTAAACGTATATGCTGTATAGTGTATATACTTTTTATTAATACGATGAGGTTATATAATTATTTTTCATTGTTTCGTTTGTGCTTGAACGGTAATCGGTTTCTTCAAATTTTTATTCGAAATAATTTTTAGTTATCTGCATCTCTGAACATTTATACATAAACGAATCTGGTATGACGGAATTAATTAAATTGCATACTTCTGCATTATTATAGTAAAGATACTATAGTAAAGATACTATAATAAAGATTATTATAGTAAAGATACTGTCTAAAGATACTGATGCATTATTATAATAAAGATACTATAGTAAAGATACTGTCTAAAGACACTGTTGCATTATTTTCAGACTATTACAATTATTCAGAAAAGAAAGAAATTAATGTGTATGCAGTCCCGGTATCTTGAAATCAATTCCGACAATTTCTATTGTGCATAAAATTAGTCACTGTAACGTAAAGAATGAACGATAGGTTCGATCGAAGTAGTTTCGAAGACCTGACTCTCGTTTAAAGCGAGCCTTTAAAAACTGTTAAACAAATCGAAATATTAGCGGAGAAAGCCAGAAATCTCGTGAAAGTGTAAAATTCAACGAACGGATCTGTTTTGAACTTTCAATTATCGGAATTGTGGCGATGCATCCGGAAAAGTTTCCATCGAAGAAGTTTCGTCCCGTGGTTCAATAAAATTTCTACTTCTTGAAAGGAACACTTCTCTTTGCATTATTGGAGTTTTCGAGAAGTGTCCTTGGATAAAACGAATTTCTGGTCGATCTTCGACAATAATGCTTCGAATGCCTTTGACAGGTACGACAATAGAACTCTCACCGGAGGCAGAGACAACGGGAATTGAATTGAAAGAAACCAGGTACAGCCAGCAAAAAGGATACGCGGTGCACATGTAACGTTTTGTTATCACGCTGTGATAAAAATATTGACGGCCGCGATAAGAAACTTGAATCCACGTCCTTATCAATTGGAAATTCGCGAGTCTAGCAACAAATAATTGCATCTGGCAGTCTGCCCAAATCTGTTATCATAATATTTCCTTCATATATTATAAATATTATGTGTGATTTGCTTCTCATATACATAAATGTACCATGTACATTTAAATTTTTGTCTTTGCAGTGGGTTTACTTCATCTGAAATTTTAACAAGATGTAACAGAATCATCAAGCACGAACGGATTTTAGGTCTTTTGTATTGATGCGATGTTGAATAAAGCTACCAGTTAATCGGATTATTCAAGGATTACTTAAGGAACTAACAAGCTCATAATAAGCGAACACAGATTATATCCGAGCATGATGATAGAGATTTGTATTAGAATCTATTACCCAGTTCACTGTTCTGTATCGTGTCTTAGGTCATATTGTTTAATTATTGTTTTAGAAAGGTAAAAACATTACTTGAGTATTAAATCCATAATATTAAATGAACGATCCAGCCGAGAAAAACTTAACATTTTATCTGTCGTACATTATCTCCGGACTCGATTACAAAACTAAGAAACAGCCTAATCATTCGTGCTACATAAAAAAGGGAATCCGGAGCAACGTGTGCCCCACTAAAATTCATCGGGTCGCAGAAAGTTCAGAAGTCGCGGAAAATAGAATATCAAATTTTGCATGAGGAATCATTCCGTTTTCAATTGTACCAAAAGTTCCCTCTCTCTATAAATCCTCGGCGCGGTGACGTCTGGGGGCGGGAGAAAAAAGTAACTTCTTCCTTTTGAATTCAGCGGGAAGAGAAGAAAAAGGTGTCTCATGCATTCTCGAACCTACCGGTTACGTACGAGGTCACTTGCGCGCCAGATTACGGAGAATAGAAAATTACAATTTTAGTTCTCGGCGTCGTTTTGCTTCTTCGCACGTCCGCGATTTGCATGCGGACGGCTGGGGCGGTGGCGAGGGGTGGAGCGAAAGGGCGAAGGAGAGAAGGGACGAAGGAGTGCGCTCCCGGATCTTTCGGGAAACCCGGAAGTAGTATCCGTTGAAAAGTTTTCGTCTTGGAATCCGACTTTCGAACGTTGGAAAGCTATGATAGTTTGAAACGCGAAGCGCGAGCCGCGGCTACTGTCGTCGGAAAACATTCGCGACAACATTTTCATTAAGCCCCCTGGCGTGCTCGATAAAAAGTCACTTTCCGCTCGCCCTTTCGTCGTCGAGGCAGCTAATTAACGATCAGAACACGACCGCTGCGCTGCGTGGAACTGTCGACAATGCTCCGGCTGGTGCGCTTCGACGAGTTCTGCCGGAACAGCACACCGGCAAAGCCGCTGAGCGAGCATGGTTTACTTTAAGGTCTCTTTCACTTGCGTATGGAGTCACCTACGACCCGTGCACCGTGCAACGTGCACCGTGCACGCGAATGCACCCTACGCAAGCTAAAGCTGTCATTTGCAAGCCCCTTAGAAATGGAAAAACAAGGCACCGGAAGTCTATTGCCGCACGGCGAATCGAAAGCTCGCCGAAGGTACATTTATTCCTTCGTTCCGCGTTATCGGACAACTTTCTACGCGACTTGAACGCGTTAAATGCTTACGTCAGTCCCTGGGGACAGACGGTAGCGAATTACACAATAATATACACTCAACTCTTTTATATCAGGTTGTCCCAAGAGCTCGTTTCGATTAATGTGCTCGATGCAAATTCAGAGTAGTGTAGAACGTGGGAAAAGCATTTGACTGAGTCAACGCTGGTTAAAAAACGAACAATGTTTAATAGACTATCTCTGCACTATCTCTACAAACCTTACTTCTTCAAACAAGTGAAACGTTCTATTCTAAAACCTGTGAAACAACCTTATTATATTAACCCATTTGCATCACAAGGAAATATGAAGAGGTCTTTATCACCAAATTTTTTGTTATTGCAAAAATGACTACAATCGTAATCCTCGACAAATCTCACATATGAAACAAGTGTATCTACTCACGAATGTGGTGGCTAGCAGAGATAAGCTACACAAAAACACGTGTTGATTACGTAAATAATGACACATTTGCACGTGGTATCGCGCCTATCTCTGCTCCTGGCAGCATAATCTAAATTTAAATTTAACAATCCTAATCCTCAGAAAATTTCACATACGGAACAAGTGTATCTCTACTCACGAATATGGTGGCTAGCAGAGATTTGCTGCACAAAAACACATGTTGATTACGTAAATAATGACACATTTGCACGTGGTATCGCGCCTATATCTCCTCCTGGCAGCTTAAACTAAATTTAAATTGTTGCATCCTAATCCTCTAACACAAGTAAAAGAATTTCATATTTCAGCATTATAAGACATAATAAATTGAAAAATTAAAAATTGTTTTAAATTATTTATAAATTATTTCAATAATTCGTCTCTGTTTCAGTGGCCTAATTTCTTCTTCGCTATAATCAGAATTACTACTTTCATCTCCAACAACACCCTCCATTTCTATTTTTTAGCTAACGAATAACGATAGCGACCAACAAAGTTGAGCGTAATGCATACGGCTCCGGTGATAGTGAGCAGGAAAATTGAGCGTATACAGGGTGTCCCAAAATTCCTACAGCATCCGGAAATGGGGGTTCCTGGGGTGATTTGAAGCAACATTTTCCTTTGCAAAAATGTCCGCCGGGGGTTTGTTTAGGGGTTATTAACGAAAAACACTGACCAATCAGAGCGCGACCTAGACGCGTGTTGGCAAAGACGTGAAGGAGTAGAAATTTTGAATTATTTATTGTAAAAACTCACTTATTTATCCGTAAATCCAATTGCTGCTTGGAAATGTGGGTCACTGGCCCAGTCAGTGACGAACTACACAGCTGGTGGTGAATAGTAGATATACGACAATCTAAGGCCCAAGGGTTGCGCGGTGAAATCAAAGATCCGGACCTTCACTTTCACTGTTCAAACGATAAATAAATCGTATGATTCTTTCATGCTGATGCCATGAAATTTTTCCACACTCGCGATCACTGTTCACATTTGTCACCACATAGCTGTGCACTAATAACAATTCCAATATCACTTGTATCACAGCACAAATCACAATAATGAGGTAATGAAATCATTGACGGCAGTCTATATACATATACGTTAATGATGCAAATGGGTTAAGACAATTTGTATACGAACGCAACTGATTACTTATCGTTGCTGCCTTCTCTCAATATCTATTAACACTTTGACTGCCAAACTAGAAACCTAAAAAATCCCATCAAATCAATGTAGGTTATTTAATGAAATAAAAATTGAAAAAAATTATATGTATGACATGGAGTAGTCCTCCAACTTTCTGGCATTTTACAGATCCTAATAAAATTTGGTACGATTAATATATTAGCGTAAAAATTCATTTTAAAACTTGGACAAATAGTTCCGTCACCCACATATGGGTGACATGGCAGTCAACGTGTTAATCGATATTGAGCACCCTGGTTGTTAAGAACATAAACTATGTACTATATGTATGTATATACACTTTATTACACTTTTTACATGAGATGATTCGCGATTTGTGTATGATTAGGATGACCCGAGGAGGTTGTTCGGTTTCGTGTATTCGAGTTATTCTGAATTCTGTCTTGTCGTGTCCGGTTTGTCGTCACCTCGGTTTTTTCGTGATTGGTTGAGGATGGGATTTAGGTGGGAAATAATAGCGTTTGCTAATTGGATGTGGGTGCATTGGGTGGATTTTTAGTTTGAGGAGTGGGAGTCTGTCAGTATTTCTTTTGGTATTGGTCGTCGATGGCGTTATTCATGGGCGTACGTCCGGTGGTCGTTTTCGGTGGGTCAGTCACACGTGTTGTCCGTCTGTTAGGGTAAATTGTTGGAGTGCGGTGGTTGTAAATTCTTATTTCGTTACGTTCGAGGGACGGTGAAGAACATTTGTATTTCGATGTTGCCTTCGCAACACAATTGTTTAAGCGACTGACGATCAACAACGAGGCATGTTCCCGCGCTCACTTCTCCACGCTTACAATAGTTTTTATGAAATCCAATGGCATGGTCAAGAAAGGGGAAGCTTGAGGAATAATTAACGAACAGAAAATTGTGTTGTTCGCGTATGCTGATGTTGTCTAACGATATTAAATGTACACATAGCGAAAAAAACTTTCGAGATAACTTACATTTTCTGTACTTCTCATAGGTCACTGGATATAATAGACTTAAAATCCTGTAATTTTCGAAGCTATCCACAATAAGTGGATGTTATACTCGAACAGCAATCGTTGAACAATTTCATCATTCAATCTTTTGTTATACTTTATAAAGCATAAAAAGTTCGTAATACGCGGACTTGGTATTGACTCGAACTTCCGAGGTATTCAGGGAAATTGGACTCGTTAACCTTTAAACTGTGTTTTTGCCTGGTAGAGGCAAAGGGTAGCAAGAAAAATTGCCCATTACTTTCAGCAAAGTCGGCTGCGAGCTTACAAAGTCTCCAAAAGACCGTAATTTTCGAGTTACCGAAGTATCAAAGTAAAAGTGGAAGCAAAAGTTAACGAATTTTGTCGGCGATTCGGTGATCGATAACATGTAAAAACGGGAACGCAATAATCAAGTTGCTGCAACTTCGAGGCTGCGATGACACCATTAACGTGGATAAGAGTTAAACACTGTTACCGGTTAAATGTGTGTTAACCTTATTGTTAGGGACCGTCCGATATCCGATAACAGGAAAGGGTGGCTACTTTAGAATTATCTGTTTGAGCTCAGCAAGCGAGATCGCAAAAATCTCGAATGGATAAGACACTCCAGTTCAGCCGATATCTCAATTACTGACTCAGCATGGAAGTTTTCTTATTTTTCACGGTAGTCTCCTGAAATGATTTTTTAACGTAATTTCATATTCTTTCTCTCGATGAAGATCGACCCCGCTCGTTCGTGCTCGTTAGGCAGCTCGCGAACCAAATGCGAAATTTACGGAATTTATGGAGATTCCAGGCTACAATATACATACAAGTGACTCCCTTTAATATTCGGACGCTCTTAAAACGACGATAACTTTTTAAAAATTTGACCATACGACTTGGATTTCTTTGAGAAGTCAAAACAGTTGGTTTGTTACGTAACACGAAAAGAATTTTTGAATAAAATTGCAATTGGTCGGAATTGCAGAGAAAATACTAAAAGTTGTATTTTGCAACTTTTTCATATGGGCCTATATTGAAAATTTGGAATACACGTTTCATAGATCTGTATCAATTAAACATATTCCGAAAATTTTATCAAAATCGGTCAACGTTTCAAATATCTACTAACGTTTAAAAATCGTAAAAATTGCAGTTTTTCTAAGGATCTAGGATCTAAGGATTCTCACATCTTTCAATGCCTGTTATTTTCTCCCGACGCAAAGGTTCAATCGTGAAAACCCAAAATTTTACAGTGTATTGACGTTTCAATGTAGATTTCATTAAATTTTTTTCAATATTAAGGTTTAATTAAATCTTTTATCCAAGTAATTGTTTCTAGTCATTCTAAATTATTCATACTTGCCTTTCTTTCTAATCTCGTGTTCAACAATCTGGTGAAAGGGCCCATAGGGACTAAGCGCCTCTCCGAGCTCATAACTCTGATTAGTTTCTATTTGTTAAATAAATAGATTTATTTCTGGTATCGCCAACGGGAATCCACGTGTATCACAATCAGGTGTTGGCCTGAATGAAATACACGTAGGCGCGGTTATACCTACAATCGAATTGGTTTATGAATTTCTCGAAGAAATTTTTCCGGTTATGTATTTATAAGACAATAATCTTATTTATTATTATTGAGGATTTTCAGAAAACCAAAACTCAATTTTGTTGCTCTGTAATAAGAGAATTCAAGTTTTATTTATTAGATTACAACTATGTACAATATTTACAACCTTAACTGTAGTAAGTTTTTTCTCTATCTAACCTTTATTTATTTTATCAATTCTTATTGCAAAAAATTCTCTCACACGTGTTTCTTATGTAGTCTCTACTTCCTCTCTTTGGTCTACGCTATCTATCGTCACGAGATGTTAACTAGACTATTACTATACTACCGCGCGTATGAAGCGCGGCCTATTCAAATAAAGAAACTATACTTTCCTTACATATTTTTAAAGAACTGATTTGACCTTTTGAGAGCGAATGGTACATACGCATTTGTTGTATTCTTTTCGAAACACGATCGAACGAGAAGCCGTTTGGACGAAGCTGCGTTCCAGTCGATTTGGTTTTCAGTAATGAAGTCCTCCGAAATGTTTCCGATGGTCCCCTTAATAAAGGGTTCCGCAATTTTTCGCGCAGTCAGTTTAATCGGCAGCTATGCCCGTTAACAGCCGTAAATTGCGACATCGGCGTTAATGGCTGGCGGAGTAGGAGAAAACAGCTCGCTATCGCTACTTATCAGTGGTTCGGATTCAATTGGCACTCGTTTTCGTCGGAGAATGATATTATTCGCCGTGGTATGTGTTTCACGTTCCGCGAAAGCGATAAACTGGAATTGCAGCGTATTCAAAAGGGAACGAAAGAAGAATGGAACGCGACGCAAGAACTGCACATTTTTCAGAGCGCGGCGCGAGGCGTCATTAACGTTCATTAAACTTAAACTTGGTGGTACGGTGGCCCGCGCACGTGTGTACCGCGCGCGCGCACCATATTTACGTACCTTTGTTCCTTTTTCCGCATTCAACTGACTTTCATCAGCCAGCCGCGCCAGATTGTATCGTTTCGCACTTGCTTTCGACGCGAAAATAGAAATTTCGTCGTGCACGTTCCCTTCCGATGCGTCCATTGTGCCCCGGGAACAGTAACCGAACGATTTTTCGCAATGTTACGGAAAAACTTTGTTGCAATGCGAGTGATTTTGTTAAGTGGAAAAATTCGTTTTTCATTCAACGCAGCAAATAGGTATTAAGAGATTATCCACGAAAACCGTTGTTAAATTTGCCTCCGACGATTTTTGAATCTCTTCAATTCGAAAATCCCCGAATAACGTAAAAATATTCGTTCGCGCGATATTTACATGGTCAAAAAACATTTATGCGTAGGATCTAAATGTGTAGCTCGACGAATACAATTAGCATTACAGCTCGAATATATTACATGGTCCCATGAAAAGAGAATAAGCAGGACGATGAGAACACAGTTTATAATAACATGCATCGGTAGCGGCGCCAGCAGAAAAAACATCGCCACGAGATACATACACGTATAAACGATCCAACACTGAACATATTTCCCCCAGCAGCCGGTAAATGATCGATACGAGACGCATAAATGGCAATGCAATGGTCGACCAATTGTAAGGTAAAAATCCCGAAAAATATTGTAATTGCGCAAACGCGTATACGCGAACTGTTGATGGAAAATATCGGAATAGCTGTTCTATACGATAAAAACCAAAGAATTTCGTAGAATAAAAGTATTTCGTTTTTTTCTTTTTACGAAATAGTTGAAAATGTGTTCTCTCAAAACGCGTGTTCTCTCAAATATAGCCGACTGCTCCGGACATTATTTGCTGATGCTACGTTTAACGAGTACACGTACTGCAGTTTTTACCCCGTTCATTACATTGTCTATCTGTCGACCATCGGTTCATACCACGTCGCACGCTGAAAAAAGTACCATGCCATTGGCGGTGTTTACACGATAAGTAGAAATAGTCAGCAATGGTCGTACGAATAAACTGTACGACTCGACTGAAATGTTATGTTCCGTCTTTCCTTATAACTATTGGGTTGGCAAGAAAGTAATTTCGGTATTTTAAGGTGAAATAGAACCCAATGTTTTATATGAACAATGCACTTTAATCAATAAAATATCTTAACCTCGCTGCAATCTTATTATTAAACGTTAGTTATCAAATATTAAAGTTTTTTTTTCTCGATCGCAAATTGTTCTTAATATACATGTGAATAAGATTATCGGCGCAAAGGTTCGATCAATTACTACAATATAATAGTACACGTCTTTTTTAGCCACGTTTGCTAAAAATTGTTTTTCTATTGGAGGAGCAGAAGGTGGTGTTTCGTCCTAGACCCGCTAGAGGACCTATCTAGCCTGCCCTGCCTTAGACACACAAGTGTAGAAAGACTTTTTGAAGAAAGTTATTAAAATAGCTAATTAAAATAGCTATGTTCATAAAATAGCTAATTAAAATAGCTATGTTCATAAAATAGCTAATTATATTGTAGTAATTGATCGAACCTTTGCGCCGATAATCTTATTCACATGTTAGTTATCAAATGTCAGAAAGAAAAAAATTATAACCTTAACCGAAGTTACTGAAACAAAAAACGCATATCAGTATCTATTAGTGAAAACCGAAATTACTTTCTTGCCAACCGAATAGACCGCGGATCTTCGTGCATTTATAGCAAAATTGAGTAGACGAAATTCAGAATTGTCAGAAACTTTTGAAAATTGAAGATGTCAATATATGATTTCTCATCTATTATAATTATTATGGGAAGAAATAACATTTTATTTAGTTTCTATTCCCTGCAATCGATGCAGACAATTTTTATTTTGCACAAAGATCCGCAGCCTACTTGTAACGTTTCTTGGAAAATGGATACCACGAATAGTCTCTACAGATATTTACAAGCTACGTGTACAATATGTACAGTATGTAGATTCTCTTCCGATATCAATATGGAAACAAAGAAACGTAGAAGTGTCCTACATTTTTGCCTCTGACTGTATCTCGACCAGTGACTTTTTATTTTAATGCGCTCCCATGCACGCCATAAGCACACACGCCGTGACAAATCGCTGCAGAATTTCGCCGTGGCCATTGTTGGCCGTTCCGGTATCGAACCGTCGAACTTCTCGTAATAACTTGGAGAATTCGTTAACTTGCCCCGTGCGGCGCGCCGGTGTGCTCGCAACACGAGCAAAAAACTTTCGAGTTTTTCAAGCCGTGCGCGCACAGTTGCATGGTCACGACGTGAAATCTGTTTGTTACGTCCGCTTGATTCACTGCGCTCTCCGACGCGACGCCGACATCGCGCCCGCTCGAAAAGTCGAAAAGTTCAGACCCGTGAAACGACAATAAGCCGCTCGTATAGCATCGAGTTCCCCTGGGAACGATCGAATCCTCCACTTATACTTCCGGTTCAAGTCCAAGCGGCAATGGAGAGGACGAATTTTTCATGTGGAACCTGAGGAGGCTCGATCTCCGGTCTCTTCCCCTTTCCCCTTCTTATTCCCCTTCCCCGGGAACCAAACGGTTATCAGTAGACAGCGGATGTTTATGCATTTATGGCAAAAATTAGTAGGTATAATTGAAAACAGTAAAAATATTGGAAAAATGTAAAGATACTGTTATATTATTTTCAACCTATTAAATATATGGAGAAAGGAAATAAATGTCTGCAATTTGTTGCAATTGACATAAAAATATTTTATTTTGGATAAAGATCCGCTGTGTAGTTGTCAGTCTTTTTGCGAATACCTACCGGGCGTTCATCAAAATATCGGCCGTTTCAGAATAAATTTTACACATAGACAAGATGAAAAAAGTTCTCACGTCCAATATTTTATTTATAAGGGATCCTGCGTTCACAAAGGCTACGTTTGTCAACTATTATTCGATTTCCTTCTTCGCTTTTGTATATTATTATTGGAAATATTTATGCATTAACGCTTCGTGGCTCGAGTCGACCTGGATTCAACATTCCATTTTATGACAGATATAACAAAAAAACGTGTTTGTAAATGATACTGCGAATGCATCTGCTACAAATATTATTTTAAAATCAAGACGTTAACCGCGTGTACAGTAGATTGAAAAAATATTTGGAAAATTTAATTAGTCTGAACCGTATAGTATAATGTCCATAAAATACAGGAAGTGTTAATTTCTACATTTAAAATACAATAATGACGCGATCTAGAAGCGCGACTCGAGGGGCACGATTTAAACGCATTTTTCTGATTAAAATGACATTAAACACGGTATAATTTCAGCTGTATTTAGTTTAGTTATTTAGGTTTAACACGTTCGTCGCCGCGGGTGACGGGTATGCTTCCGTGGGGGCCCCGTCACTCAAATATGGGTGACGCTCTTCTTATTCAAGTTAATAGGACTTGCATCGCTGTTATTTCCCGTTTATAGCTCTGTTTACGTTTCGGCGCTCCGACGGTCGGATTTGGGCCCCGCGAGAAACTCAACCGAATCGCGTTGGGCGACGAACGTGTTAATTGACGATATGGACTTAGTTTGTGACAGCGCTTACGTCGGTCCGTGTTTACATGCTGCCCTTTTCTACGTTCGGCATCCTTTGTACTTTCGGCGCCGTGTGCGCGGACAACGCGATCGACGCAGTCATGAAAAAATAATGTCGGTGCACGATCTAAGCGCGCGCACAGAACTGGGGAAAGGCTTAGATCGCGAAATTACTGTGTTCGCAAACCTCAATGGCAGATTGTCTAAAAAAGATGGTGAAAAATCTACGCGGAAAATACTGGATATATCGTTCTCGTAGAAAGTGAAAAGGAACGTTGTTAACAAAGAATTGGATAGGTATATCGTGATAACGAACAGTGGGCCGCCAAGTTCGTGACACAGCGCGCGGCGTGTTCTCAAATGAAACAACGGAACGATAACTCTTGCCGGTATTGTAACTGAACGGCTTAAATCAGGTTTATTATTCACCGAAGTGCACGTCATCAAATAATTCAATAGTAAAATTGGTCCAGGATCCGCGGTACGTATACTCGCACTAATGAAACCTGTCTCGCCGGGGAATAAAGTGTTTTCGCATCGATACAAAGACACGTACACTTCGCCCATATACCCGATCTACTAAAACACGACCGCTGGCGCAGTTTCCGGCTGAATATACTCGCGTTTATTTGCGGCGCCTAGGTGCATTTAAACTTGTAAAATATATCGCGGGCGAAGAGTACCGGGAATATTCTTCTCTGTCGGTTCCCGCGAAGGAAATTTTGCAATTCTGATTATCGTTTGCGGCCCCGGCTTGCATACCGTTCAATTTACGTAAGCTTCGCTCGCAGCTGCACCACCGCCACCCCCGTGGAACCTTGCCCTGCCCCCTGCTCCCTGCCCCATGCCCTCTCACTCGTCCCGCCATCACCAAAGAAAAATGAAAATTATAATTGATCGACTTGTTTCGCGGCGAACTCCGGGATTTCGCGAAAGCGTTAGGAATTAGCGCCCTCGTCGAATCGCATAAATTTGTCACAGCTTCGCTACGCCGGATAACTGTTCGCTCGCTGAAAATTTACTGGAGACAGGATTGAAACTTTAACAAGGTTAAAGGGGAAGTTTGACAAACTTATCGTTGCCGCATGGAGGAATGCAAAGGTGATGCCTCTCTCTCTCTCTCCGGAATTTATGCTTCTGTAGCTTATGAGCCAACTAGTGTACTACACAAAAATGCAAGACCTTGTCGAAGCCGATTTTGAAAGGTCCATTTTTTAAAATGTTCAGAAAGCTCTCCTCGCTTCGCGTAAGGTCTCGCGATATGGTAATTCAGGTATATTATACCATACATTATAGATGAAATACGGCCATGGCGGTCTCTCTACGTTAAACTCATCAATTTTCTGAAATCCTCGCTTTGTGTGAGCTCTCGCGATTATTCAGGAATATTATACATACTACACATCGTCGCTGAAATACAACAATTATGGTGTTTCATGCATTCAACATTGTTATTAAAGAACACTTTAGAATTTGTCGAATGCGCTTGTTCAGTCTTCCCGTGCACGAGTTGTGCTGCGTCTGACTAATGCTCGCTAGTTCTACTACACAGGAATAAGCGCTAACCAGAGTCATTATAGCTTACGGATAACGATCAACAACCAACCATTACTACAGCGGTCGAATTATACAAGGAGTTTGGTAATGCTTTAACACTCGCACGACCAATGCAACGGTGAAAATATCACGCGGACGGCCATCGGTGGGTCTGCTTAGACCCAGACATTTATATGTATAACAATATTTAAATACTGGTTATTTAATTAATTTATTTTGTAATATATCGTATACTAAACTTCACTACACTGCTTCTGAAAACATTGATAAATTCGATGTTGATGGATTTACAGTGAGTGTAAAAAGTATTCGTATACTTTTCAAAACCGCATAACTTTTTAAAAATTGGACCATACGATTTCAGCTTTTTGGTGATGTTAAGAGGATTAATTTACTAGGTAATGCGTAAATAATTGTTTTTAAAAATTATTATTGGTCACATTTGCAAAGCAAAATGCGTTTTTTAAATTTTTTGTCTGTGCTCGTAATGAAAATTTAAAACATTTATTTTGTAGATGTAAGTAAGTTGTATACACGTACAATGTTTCATTGAAATTGGTTGACGTATCAAAAAGCTATGGGCATTGCAACATGTAAAAATCTTTGAATTTAGAGCTTGCGATTCATTTAAATCGCAGATTCTCTACAAATGTTTACTATTTTCAATGAACGACCTTGATCGATTTAGATGAAACTTTGTGGATATAACTCACTTAGATCTACCAAATACACATTCTAAATTTTCATTACATACGCAGATAAAAAATTTAAAAGTCGAGACGTTTACTTTTTCCTACGCAAATGCGACTAATAACAATTTTTTAAACTAATTATTTACACATTAGCTGGTAAACTAATCGTTCTAACATCTCCAAAAAACTCAAATCGTATGGCCCCAAGTTAAAAAAGTTATTCGATTTTAAAGAGTGTACGAATACTTTTTACACTCACAGTGTACGTATTCTTACTATTTCACGGTTTAACAATCTATTTAAATCGATCGATTAAAACGTTCCACCTTCTGAAGAAGCGATTGGCGCCAACGAATTAGTGACGTTACTAGGTTATCCTCTGCGTCAGAGCTGTTCAATATGTCGCACGCTGCTGCCATTTTCGGCAAGTGAACGTCAAGTGCGAAACTCCACCAAGAGAAAGTATTTCACAGTTGAGGAACATGCGAGCATTGGTACGCTGATCTTTATCCCTGCGCTTATACGTGGCTTGTGGCTTCGCGTTCTGTCATACTCGCAAGTTTTGATGGATATTTCATACTTTTTCCCGCAAGTTTCGAAGCAATTCAACCGTATTCCAGTTCTGAAAGTCTTGAAAGTCTCCGAAGAATTGATGTTGTACTGGAATATGTATGTATATTGCGCGTACGAACTGTCACATACACGTAACATGTTCTCACAACGATTTATAATATCGTTACTAAAGACTTGGGACATCGGAAGTTTGGATATAATCGATGTCCCGCACGAGTAAATTTGATCCGTCTGATAGTTGAGTTGCACAACAATTGGTTGCCAACGACCAACTAGGGAATCGAAACAACAATGGGGAATCAGCAACAATGAGAAAATTTTGCTATCTGCAGAATGATCTGCTCGGAATTTCATTAACAAACTCGTACGAATGAAAAGCGCTGTGGCATGCTCCGATTCCGTGTTATTTGTACAAGCACGCTTTGCTAAGGAATCGAGCGACATGTTGGGAAGAAAGTAATTAACTGCAAGACGACAGCGTGCGACGCTTTCAGTCATGCTCGTGCTTTAACAGTAAAACGGGTCGCCAGTGTTAAATGTAGATCCTATATCGAATAATGCAGCGAGAAACTAGTGGGAGGCGAACGGGAAGATTGAGAACATTGCAATCCTCAAAAGCAGTCCTCAGAAACTTTCAGCATACGACATGTACCTGCCTACATTTTCCAGAATTCCTTTCAGTTCGAAATGAAAGGGGGGAAAAAGCTCTTCCAACTTCCCGGATCTTGGCCTTTGTGAGCGAAGAATTTTCGTTTATTTTTTCTTTTAGCCACTATGACAAACGTCGCTAAACCCGACTGCACAGAGATCGATGAAAGTATGAAACCATGTCATGAATTTTGTAACAGCCTGCTAATCGAACGATTAAATCTGCCGTTCTCTCAACGCGCCCGCTGTCAAAGGTATCAATTTTGTGTAACGCATTTCTCAGAAAAACAATTTAATAGACACGTAGCTGTTATCCGCGATAAAAGCATAACCCATTTTTAAATATTCAATTTTTATCGATCGTAAAATGTTGAAATCTGTATTAATGTTTTCGGCACTCGGGTTCGATCAATTGTTACTATTTAATAGCATGTTTGCAATATATTTAACGACGTTTCGGTCTTATTTTAGACCATTTTCAAGAAAAATAATTGCGTCTGTGAAGTAATACCGTTTTCTTATAATATATATTATTAATTTGTGGGTTGAAAATAGTAGAGAAAAGCACCACTAACAATACTCATTTGCTATATGTGAAAAGAATTGGGACATATTTTTAAGAACAGAAAAACCATTGCTATTAAATAGTAACAATTGATCGTACCCGAGCGTCGAAAACATTAATACAGATAACCCACTTTTATCTTGCATAAAGGTCCGCTGTCCGACGATAAACCTGTAGCTTATAAATATACTGCGGATTTTATGCATTTATGAAAAAAATGAGTAGGTGTAATTTAAAACAGAAAAAATATTGGACGAATTTAAAGCTACTATTAAGAGAGAAATTAAATGTTTACTTCAGCTGAATTTGTTGCAATTCAGATAGAAACTTTTTATTTTGCATAAAGATCCGCAGTCTACTTATAAATAAATTAAATATACTTTTTGAAAATAATTTTTAGTTCAAAAGGCTTCGTTACATTCTAAAATCGGACATTTCGTATGCACCAATGCTTTAAAATAAAATTTCACCATGTAAATAATGGCTATTTAAAAGTTTCTTTCGTCAGCCGCCGCTGTATATCTCGTTCATTCTCGATAGCGAACGTTTAGAGAGCAACGCAAATTCCGCGGATATTCATGTAGAAAAACCAGATTTTTCAGCAGAAACGGACAGCTAAATTTCGGACCGCCGACGCGCGACGACGGACAGAGTTTCCGAACAGTCGTCGTCGGTTGTAACTCGGCGCTCGGGAACGATGGAATATTCACAGATCTCCGTGTCTCGTGGTGAAATAATATGTCCGCTCAAACATCAGACCGGTGTTTTACGCGTTTCACTGGGGTCGGAATCGCCCCACGGAGTTTTGTCCCCATTCGTGGCTCGGTGACATCCACCTACTTCCATGTTGCCGGAAGCTAGCACGTAATAAGAGGTCTCATCCTGCAGCGACATCAAGGAGCAGCAAAGCTCGCCTCTGTTTTAATATGAATGGCATATATACTGTTCAATTCCTCCGGGCTTTAATAGTTCGAATCGTCGATAATCCGAGTGAACGGAACGTCAGCAAGAAATACAAAAAAGGGGGGCTCCGAGTGAGGGAGACGGTGGGTTTAGTAGCGATATACGTACATTCGTAGCAGAAGACAGAGTGAAAGAGAGTGTGAGAGAGAGAGAGAGAGCGAAGAACGTGGTGGGGGTCTAAAGAGCGGATTCGAGTAACGGGAGTGGGAGATATACGACGAGCACGTTGATCGAGGTTATGGCAAAAGAGGGGGTGGGGCGGGGCGCGGAGAGGGGCGAGGGGAAAGCGGGCAGAAAAATGTGTGTTTGTAAAGATGCGTTTGTGTTGGTGGGCTGTGGATGGTTACCGAAGAGAGACATAGAGTGGGTTAGGTGGCGGAAGCGAGAGGAATTGTCATTCGGTGGAATTGCAATTTCTCGCTGACGCGTGCTGTGCAACCTCCGGCGCGAGGAGTAAAAGCGGACTAATGATGCACACTAGACTTAATGCTCCGTTCCTGTTCTCATTTCCCACAAAGGTGCGAGCTGCCTGCGGGATGTCAGCCTGGAAATAGTTCCGGAGGCAGTGCAACGTGGTCAGAAGGCGATTCTACGCTGCCATTACGATCTCGAGGGGGCTCCTCTTTACTCCCTCAAGTGGTACCGGGGCAGGCACGAGTTCTACCGTTTCACACCGAGCGAGGTCCCGGCCACCAAAATATTCAACATTAGCGGAATCCACGTAGATGTGAGTCTCAATGTTATCTTTATTTCTTGGTTCTAGCGCGGGTCGATGCCCCGTCGCGTCGTGCCGACCGAGGGCCGTTGCAAATGCCCTAACGCGATTCCCGGCACACAGCCGGATTCGCACGAATGATCGGACACCGTGTAACCGGGATCGAAAGAGGTCTAGAATTTTATTACCCCCCTTGCACGGTGAATGTTTTTCAATTTTACTCTCAGCAACCGTTTTAACTCTTCAGTGGATCCGTAAAAATGACTGGAATGTTTTGCTTTGTGAACACAAGACCATTTAATTTATTTAGATTTCGCGTGGTTTTTATTGTAATATATACATTATATGTGTTCTACAATAAAGTAATTAATTCAATCATTTCATACGAAACTACCCGTATAAATTCAATAATTGTCAGATATACAGGGTGAGTCTCCTAACATGACGACTTAAAATAACTCGTAGGTTATTCGTTTTGCGAAAAAATGTTTGAAACAAAAATTGCATGGTATCTAGGGAGACATACAGTGTTCTGATCTGTTTTTTATTACGTTGCTTTTTTAGCGAAATAGACCTTGTGTTTTTTAAATGGAATGTCCTATTTTCTATATCATAGATCGAGAGAGTATCAAATTCTGAGTATAAAAGTGTTGACCTTCATACGTCCTAAACCTAATAGTTAATGAGATATTAGCAATAGTTTGATACGTGCAAAGTCATGTTGGAAGATCAGTGTCCGCGTAATATCTTATTAACTATTAGGTTTAGGACGTATGAAGGTCAACACTTTTATGATATAAAAAATAGGACATTCCATTTAAAAAACAGAAGGTAACCCTACTATCTCGCTAAAACAGCAAGGTGATAGAAAACAGATTAGAGCACTGTATGTGCCCCTAGATACCCAGAAAATTTTGTTTCAAACATTTTTTCGCAAGAGGAATAACCTTCGAGTTATTTTAAGTCGTCATGTTAGAAGACTCACCCTGTATGAGATATGTAAGGTATAAAGTCTAAAACCAGTCAATTGATCGAAAGTGATTAATATTATAAAATAGAATAGATTCAATATTTAAACTGGCAATTTGGTTGTAAACTGTTTTATTAAAAACATAAACTTTTTTTGAAAAAGTGTCCGCTTCGATCTCTGCCATGTGACTATTCAGATAAAAGTATTTTCATAATTATTTTAAAGCACAGAAACACATTTACGTTTAAAAACGTTAAAAATATTGTTTAATTTTTATCTTACAGTGTTTCCCGCAGGGGAAAACGTATTTTTCAACAGCCTGTTATAGAATCAATTATGAAAATGGAAATTTGCATGGAGATTCGTAAATTAATATGCTAAAGGTAATTTTTCTTTTACGTTTAACGTGGTAATGACATTGTTATGCAAATAATTTCATATCTATGTAATTTTGGCTTTCATAAATTGTAGAACAAAAATATGAAATTACATAAACGTTCGCAGTCTCTCTCATGAATTGCATATCATTCTCGAAATCGTTTTGTTGTTGCATCGTATTATTATATGATTGCATTACGGAACTGTTTTATTATTCTATTTTCATAACAAATACTTTTCGTATTGATTATGAAATAACTTAAGCAAACACACATGTGCTCATGAAACATGCAAACAGTTTAAAAAATGAATCATTATCTCTCATATGTATCATGGAGCATTATACAACATTCGTGCATTAAAATTGGCGCGTAACATTTTTTTTAATTGTCCTATGGTTATAGTGACAACGAGTTGTAAAAGCACTCGTACTTATTCAGTTAATCGATAAACATGCATAATACTTTTTCAGAAGAAATAGTATAATATGCTTTGTAAACATATACATTCAGTTGACTAGACTTTCCAAGTTAAAATTTATACTCGTCGAACTAATTCTCACGAAAAATTAATTGATATGCAACAATAAATATTATACATTGAAATTAATCAGCCTACTGTTCATGCTAATTAAAAACTTTCCTATATTAATGATGAGGCTCAGAAGTTCAATGAAAACGTACTTCTTTGTGTAATTTCTAATTGTTCTTAAATTCTTTTAATTTTCTCTTGAATCCTTCTAATGACCACACAGTTTTGTACCTCAGTTATTCATTTCGGTGAAAAATCCGCACGAATCAGTGGTTTCAAAGTGTGGAAATACCATGGCGGCTCCCGTAGAAATCAAAAGCCGGCGAAAAGCTTTCATAGAAAAATCCGCGAAAATTCAATGGCGAAAGGATCGTTCGGAAGGAAGAAAAAAAAACGGATGCGTGCGTGAATCATCGGGGAATGCAAGTAGCGGTGGAGGTTACACGGCGCGGCGCGGCGCGGCGGTGCCCTTTCCGAACCAGATACACGAATTTATCACATTGTGCTCTGTTGGATGCTCGTTAACACCGAGCCAGACCGCTGTAATCGGCGTAAAACAGTCCGCTTTTATCATCATTGGTACACTTCCGTACGCAGTTCCGCGGTACGGTTTCACGCAGTTCCGTAGCACGGTGGTTTGGAAGAGATCGATGCAACCGCCTCCGTAAGCACGCGTTTACGCGACTGAAAACAAGTTCGGCCGGCCTGTTGTTTCGGGGTCCAATGAATGATCCGGGAACGCCGTTACACACGGCTTTTACGTTTACCGTGCCCGCTGCATATGGGACTGTTCGCCGATGCCATGCCGTTCCGCTGCTGCCGTTGCACTCGCTGCAGCCGAGGAACGCGTCCGATACGATGGTTCACTCTCCTGGTCCGTGAACGCGTCGAATGAAAAATATTGTTCGCGTGAAACGAAAGAGACGCCGAATTGTTTCGTTTGGTACAGCTGCCGTGAAATAGGTTGATTCGGCTTTGGCAGGCTTTTAGGTCTCCTCGCATTGTAATCTTTATTTGCCCGCGACAGCATCGAACCGAGCTCTGCATGCATACCGTTCAAATCGACACGTCTCACACTGGGCCAAACTACGGATCCGGAAAAATGTCGTGTCGATCAAAACCGGGATCGCGTCTTAAGTTGTCTACGTGTTTTACAGGAAGTGTTCTGTTTTATCATTTTGACAAAATCGATTTTTCTTTTTTTTTTCTCTTAAATATTTAAGTTTCCCCTTTAAACTTCTTCCTAATTTTTGTCCTGTAAAGCAGTCGAATAAATCTTCGATTAAGCTTTAAGCAGTCGTTGTAAAAGGGAACGCTCGATCTTCGAATCTGAAATAGATTTATTCGGATAAAATTTTGTTTTTATCCAATCTGTAGAAACGTTTCGAGACAACGTTATATGACGTTGACAACATTATATGATGGAGATAACGTTCGATGATTCCTCATCCTAGTGCCCAATGTCGTGTTACGTATGCGGACGTTTCCATTTGTGACTCTTGATCCTTCCGGAGATACGTGTCCGAACAGAGGGCCTAGTTAAGAACAAAGGGCTTACTCAAAATTGAGAAGAGCTGGGGCTCCTTTGACGATGCAATGGGTTGCATCGCTTCCATGAATCCGTATCTAATCAGGAGTAGCTCGTAGCCCCCACTATAGTTTAGGCCGATTTTGGCCCTATAAGGGACATGGTTCCTCCTCAAAATCGGGTGTGCCAAGTAAATTCAAGGCAGTATTACTAAATCCTCAATCAAGAAGTTACTAGTATTCAGTTCATTAAACCATAGTATTGTAGATCGCCTCCACATTTCTCGGTGCGTAAAACCTGAGAACTAATTTCACACAATCCGCGACAAGTTACACTGAACAGTTGTAAATCCCGGATTTAATAATAGAATATATGAGTCGTTTATTTTGAAAGTGGCCTAAGTCCATTTATCTTCAAATCGAGATATTTAAGGGTTTGCGTTTCAATGAATTTAAAAATATACGTATAGGATATTAATGAGTCATACTGCTTAAGTGTATCTAAGGGTGTTAAATTTATAGTTCCTATTAAAATAGTGGCAATTATTAACTGAATAATATGCGTTTTCTTATCAAGAATGGAGTTAGGCCACTTTCAAAATTAACAATCAGATTCATTATAAAATTGAAGGTGCCCAAGTCCATTCAACATAATTTAAGATGCTTCAAATTGAAAAAGACAATACTGAATTTATTTTACATATCTTTAAAACACTTCGGAAACATAATTTATGCGATTCAAAACATTTTTTAACTACATAACGTACAAAATTACAAACATAAATTTATTATAAAACAATTTACTACTCATCTACATTTTGTGCGTGTGAAAGGGATTTGAAGAAATCATGATGTTCCGGTGGTTTATTTATTTATTAATTTTTTTTATTCATCAATCTTTTCTCCATTGTTATTCGTATCTTCATCACCTGAAGACGAATATTGTTCTATAATTCTGTTTCTTTTACGATTTTTGTTTAAATCATTAGTTACTATTTCTTCTTTAATATCAAAACTTAATGGTCTTGTTCTGTTCTTCCCCATGGGTGAAATAATTTCTAAAATTTAATATTAAATTTTAAGTTTTATATTAATTAAACGTAATGGTTATTCAACTAACGCAATTGTCCAAAAACTGAGGTTAAATTGTAAATACTAATTAATTAAAATTACCTTCAAACTACACGGTTCAATTATTGAACTAACTCTGAAAACTTATGTGTCAAGGTATTTGCTCAGAATATAAGCAACCTGAAATGCTTTACTGATAAATAACATGAAGTTTTACATGTAACCATGGTAACCGGAAAAAATTGAAAAATGGAGTTAGGCCACTTTCAAAATAAACGGCTCATATTATCACTCTATATTAAGATATTACAGTCCTTGTTATTCTCGCATCTCTTTCGATATTTTAGTAGTTGATACGATACACCTTTGCCGCTCGAGATGTATCAAGTTTATTTCCATACGAGTCGAGACAAAGAAACCTGCGTCTACCCACGGCTCGTAACAGTCGTATACATATTCCATCGAAAGATTAAAACCATTTCATTGGAAGATAAATTCACAAAGTTTTTCTTTCCAACACCCCGTTTTCCGCTTTCAACCATTTTGCCATGCTTTAAACAGTATTTTCATAAAGTTTAGAGACAATAAAGATTTTTACGAGTTCTCATTTAAGTACCCAGTGTCGTGTATTATATTAGGTCCCGTTCAAGGAAAGTTAGTTTTGTCATGATGGCCAGCAAGTTGTTTATTTATTTCTGTTTTACACCGGACATTGGAATTTCATGACGCAGGGGTCGCTGTAAAATCCACGATATATAACTGTAAACTTCCGTTTTATCTTTGTCTCGCTCTACACTACTACACATAATTGAGTTTACTCGTATAAAATGTGGAAACATTGGGCTAGATAAAAGTTGTGCTTCTATGCTGTCTGTTTCCTTCAGCGTGACTCGGTCTCGCGATTTCTTTAATTAATTTTGTCCATTATGTAAGAGATGACCAGGACGAATGCAGTGAGTAATTTTTTTAAACACATGGTATGAAATTTTTGGCGCACGGTTCGATCAGTTACTACAATATAATTAGCTATTTTTGTGGAAACTTTTAAACGTTAACCATTCGGGTTTGAATTCGTTAACGTCATTTAGCCACGTTTGCTAAAAATTGTTTATCAATTGGAGGGACAGAAGGTGGTGTTTCGTCCTAGTAATTGCAAGAAATTTATTGCCTAACCAACACGTCTTCTCGTAATGCCGGGTCAAACAAGACTGGCCATCTCTGCTCGATACCGATCACCGCTTCTTTTAATCGTTCGTCGACCGTTTTCTTCTCCGTTTCACTTTCATTCTTTTTTCCGATCGGTTTTCCTTTTTCCCGACGGATCGATGCGGGACAATGTACAGTTCGCTCATAGTTCGCTCATATTTCGCTCGTGGACAATCGGCTTAGAATCTACACAGTCTACAGCTCTACGATTATTCCACGATAATAGTTTGACGACGATAAAATTGGCGTGAGTATAGACAACACGGTTATTATTTATTTCAAATATAAACGACGAACAAAGAAATTAATCAACCGTACTCGAGAGTAGAATTTCGAAACAAAATTCCGTGAAAACCAAAGCATCGTACTAGCACACGATACATGGGAACAATACTAATAATAAATTTCAGAGACAATTTTACACAGCTTATTCTCTCCAGCTCCCATTCCTCTTGCAAGCGGCATGGTTCGCCGCTTTCATTCCTCGGTACACTGGGCATGCTTGCTACAAACAGGTCATTATAATAAATCATATTTCATCCGGGAAGATTATGCCGGTTTTTGTGATCTCGTCCGCCGTTTGAACTTTCTTTTCATAAGCCGCGCCGGCAAAAGACCGAGTCTGATTCGATCGCTAATAGCAACTTAATAACAAAGAAAAAGCAGGAATTCTCTAATAACCGTCTTTTTTCTACCGTCGGTGATAGTTAGATTTTTACCCGCGTTGCGAGCACTCAGCGGCACATAAATTAATGAGGAAAAAGCTCTCTTTCTCGCTATTCTCCCTCCCGATTCTGTCTCATCTTTCTCTTTCGTCTCGATCTTCTCTGCCGCCTGTTACCTCGTTGTCGCGTCGCGTCGCGTCTCGCTCGCTGTTTCGCGCGGTATCTTCTTGCTCGGTCATTTAAATCCCGCTAATTATGCATATTTTGTTTTACCATTTCCCTGGTATATGAAAACGATCCCTGTGCCCTGCCATCGTATGCTCTAGACACCACGTTCCTTCGCCGCTATCTCTCCCCTCGATTCCAACGGGTTCTCGCGTTCGCCCGCTTCATCGAGCCAATTTACCCGAGTGCCGGGGTAATTCCTGATAAGATGACGATTTCCTCGGGTTGCAGCGCTCCCCCGGCTCCGGAGAAACATTTCGCAAAAAAAAAAGACATCCTTTGTCGCGACGTGCCCTGCGTTGATATTAACATTTCCCTCGGTTGAACCGAGCCGCCGCGCCGCGCCGCCACCGCCGGAAAAACGAACGCAATCATTCTTTTTCGGAGTGTGCAGCTGTGACCTAAATATACAGGGTGCGCCGAAATTCCGAGTGCAAACGGGGAAGATAGCGGGGATCGAGATAAGACCAGAATCGAGACGAAACGAAATCGCGTTGACGGTTTCGTTCTCTAGAAAATTGCAATTAAGGGGGTGTTCTGATTTTCGTGGACGTTCTTGCACAAATTTTTCGGAATTTTTTTCAGAAAAACTACGGAACGCTTTGCGTTAGGATTTTGCATACATATTTATTGCTACTCGAAGCATATGCGTGGACTTTTTTAAAGCAGAAGTAATCAACATTATATGATTTATACATATTTTTATTATAGAGTATGTTTTGGAAAACATTATTTCTTTCCGTTCGGTTGCCGTGATTTCTGTTTTTCTACAGATCCGAAACAAAAATATAAAGTTCTTTATTAATTAGTATGAATGTAGCTGAACCAAAAGAAATGAAAAATTGATTATTTCAAAATGACGACATTTTTCAATTAAATTGTTTAGCACGTTGAACAAATCACTAGATGTTTAGGTAAGAGGCTAATTATGAATCAGCGAAAATTTATTTCAAAGTGTATTAAAAAAAGTTGCCTGTGGAATTTCAATTTTTTGAATTTATATGTAAATCTAGAACATCAAGATTTTACTTTTTATTTTCGTAGACTCGGTGTGTACACCACCGTAGCGAAATACTTTAAATATAAGGTACACTTCTAGTTAATTTGCTCGTGTTAAAACAGTTTTTATGCGAAATCTTAGAATTCGCGAGAAAATGAAGTTGTTCGAATTCTTAAAACTGTGTTAAAGCTGTATAGAATCGATAAAAAGAATCATTGATTATACAGGTGTATGACTAATGGTTGAGAATCATTCCTTAAAGCACCGCTTACCCCACTTGACAGTCCAAATGTAATCCTTTAGGATACGTTGATGGAAATTTGTGTTATACCGCAGAAATAATAAAACAATAAAGCGATTTGTGGTAACCAGTAATGTTATGTGAACGAGTAACTCGATGCACAAATTGCAACAGGAAAATTGAATTGTCGGTCAATTCACGACTCGTTTTATATAATAAGCTTTTATGTGCCTGCCCCGATTATTCAATATCGGCTATGATTCCGGGATACAATCGTTAATAATTATTTGCGAGTTAACAGTAGGCGAATATACACGCGCCTGTCAGATTATTTCACTATACAACGGGATATTATACCAAGAGATATTACAATGGAATTAACATAACATCATGTATCTATTTAATGACCGTATCTTCTTATCCTACTTCACAGCTATGGTTTGTGTATTACTGCCGTATTATCGATAGACAAATCAACGTTCTATGCATAACTTGCACCCATTTTATCATCAATAGACACATAGGATCTTTTCCGTAGCGTAAACATTTTTCTCCTGAATTGCAACGAACTCGAGTAAAGTAAAAATTTATTTTCTTTCTTAATGTTTTTAATACATCTATTCAGAGTAATATAACAGTATTTTTAAATTCTTCTAATATTTGTAACGTTTGAAATTACGCCTATTTGTTATAGTCATAAATGCATCAAATTCGCTGTCTAATCGTAAATATGTATGTATATGCAAAAGAAATGCGTGCACGACGAAAGCAATAAAAGATGTTTGAGAAATTGAGAATCGATAGAGCAGCAGCTTTCAAAAAGTTCGAAGACATCTGTCGGTAGACACTCGAAAAAATTGCTAAAAATTCGTGGTTTGTGCATAGCAGATATGATATATAATACGGGATGTGGACCTGCAAGCTCGCTAGACATATGGAAGATTTCTTGCACTGATATGCGCATCCATTTCGTAATTCAGATTGCATATATGCAGCAATAAAATCTATTCGTGACATCTAATGTCGATCGTTTGCAATTCAAGTAAGAGTATCCCGTTCGCATTAGGTGACAAAAATTTTTAGCAGTGCGATCCAAACAATCTGAACTGCGTGTTTCTAATAATGCAGAAAGAGCGAACGAAATAAAGCTAGCAATATATTTTCGAAACACGCTACCGATTCGCAGCAGGTATAATACAATTTTCCATTAATTTCTGTCTAAAAAACATTTTGTTGGTATAATCATTTACTAAAAAATATATTCGATCGCTGAATTTGCCAGTTAAATTGATATCTTCCTGTGAAGCAGTGTTTAGTGTATTTTATTTAGAACATAGTACATATTATTCATAAGATTTCGAAATTTATAATTGTTTACTGTTTTATCTATCCATTTTTTTTAGCATACTGTTGGAGGTACTTCCTGTACATGCGTTAGTTTTTCTTTTGTTTCTATTTCTAATGTCACAGTGGCTCGTTTAATTTAGTCGTCAAAAGCTAAGTAAATAGAGCCGGAAAGTTAACGGCTAATAAGTAATGGAAAAAAAGAAGTTAAGGTGAAATGCTTTAAGTCTGGACAGCATTTCTTGCTACCTTTAATTTTACTAGTTTAGATAAACAAATATAATTTTTTAAGAGTTTTAACATGAAATTCAGATTTCGTAAAGTGATTTAAAATCCCAATTTTAATTGTAGTAACAAGAATTATTGTAACCTATAGTTGGACTGTCCAATCTAAGCTAGTATCTGGACAGAAGTGAAGCCTATACCGGGACAAATTGAATTTACATACAGGGTGAGTCTCCTAACATGACGACTTAAAATAACTCGTAGGTTATTCGTTTTACGAAAAAATGTTTGAACCAAACGTTGCATGGTATCTAGGGGGACATTCAGTGCTCTAATCTGTTTTCTATCACCTTGCTGTTTTAGCGAGATAGTAGGGTTACCTTCTGTTTTTTAAATGGAATGTCCTATTTTTTATATCATAAAAGTGTTGACCTTCATACGTCCTAAACCTAATAGTTAATAAGATATTACGCGGACACTGATCTCCCAACATGACTTTGCACGTATCAAACTATTGCTAATATCTCATTCACTATTAGGTTTAGGACGTATGAAGGTCAACACTTTTATACTCAGAATTTGATACTCTCTCGATCTATGATATAGAAAATAGGACATTCCATTTAAAAAACACAAGGTCTATTTCGCTAAAAAAGCAACGTAATAAAAAACAGATCAGAGCACTGTATGTCCCCTTAGATACCATGCAATTTTTGTTTCAAACATTTTTTCGCAAAACGAATAACCTACGAGTTATTTTAAGTCGTCATGTTAGGAGACTCACCCTGTATAATTATATAATTTTAAATAATTAAATCTTTTCAATCTAAATGAAAAATTTTTATTTTAAACTAAAATTTTATATAATATCGAACTTTATTAAATTTTTAATGATTTACATATCGGAATATTGTTATATTAAGTTCTATCCTGTTTAATTTTCATTTTTTGTTGTCAAGCAAACATTTTCGAGAGCAACACTTCTTTCTCCATATTTTCTAATTGTGTCTGGCTTAGGGCGTATGCACATCGAGTATAAGCTTATGTTGGACAGCTACTGTCATCGAGTTCCAGTATAGGGTACTTATATTTTAAAACAGTTCTACACTTGGACCTCTAATATTTAAATTAATAATTATTATTTAAGTTCCGTCTCATTTCCAATTTATTTTAAAATATCGATATTATGCGTGATAATTATTTTTTACGGGTTTAAATTATATCTTTTTTCTAATAAAAGTTCAAACTATAAATGCACATGATACAAATGAAAATAGACTTTTTTGTATACTGTTTTCATATAAACTTTAAATTTATTTTTCAATTTCACAACTGATGTCTTAATCAAATAATATTCACACCTACTTGCAACTAAGACCACAGAATACATAAAATAATTATTGGTTTTACAGATTTAGGCATCACTTTTGGCTTGTCCACACTTAGGGCATTTCACCTTACTTCGCTTTCGCAATGAACGGCTCAGTACCGATTCATGTTCGCGATATTTCATATAACTATGTGAAATTTGCCAGTGACCAGTGTACATACTACGAAAACTGGTTCGTCGCTACTGCCATCTGCGAAACTTATGGCCACAAAGGCCCTCGATAAATAAACAGCCCGCGCTCTAAACTCCCCAAAGAATCGCGCGATCAAAATATTTATTTCCTCGTTTCAATTTAATTCGAAACTGAAAACCGTAACGCGTACCGCGTCCGAGCAAAACGCGTTTTGGCTGGTTAATTAAAATACACCATCAAAGCGCTTTCATAATTACCACCGTACATTCGGCTTTATTTCATTTTTTACTTTTACAAGCAGACACGCGAGAGAGACGGACAGACTCTGGCCGGATGGAAAGAGGGCGAGGTGAGGTAAAGGAGGAGAGAGAAAGAGAGAGCGAGACAAACGCGAGAGTGAAATAAAAGAACGCAATGAACCGCGTACGCGCTTAATTCCGCGCAAACAGTCGAGAGACGCGCTCGCGGATATATTCGCTGGTTCGCCGCAGCCGTGCGGAATTTAATTCGAATTATAACCGCGCCAGGTAAATCGAGTTATCGTTAATCGACGAGCAGAATTCCTGCATCTCCCGGGCAGCGGGCGTGGGCACGGGGATAACCCGGCAGCAGCGTCGCACCGTGTCGTTGATATCCATTTGCATTCACTTTACACACCTTCGTCAATCCCTGTTTCAGGCTGCCAACTCGAACAAGAGCCAGGTGACGCTGCGCGACGTCGACTTCGGCCTCTCGGGCACATTCATCTGTGAAGTCACCGCAGACGCGCCGACATTCTCCACGGCCTCGGAATCGAAAAATCTCACGGTAGTGTGTAAGTATTCTAAGCAATACATTGTTGCTGGAGACCCCTACTTCGCGTGTATTTTAATTACACGAATAGCGCAAATTTTCCGATTACTGCGGTATCGTGGTTCGATTTTAATGAAATTACAGCGTAGTGCAACAAATCTATTTTTCACGTACTTTACAAAATACCGCTATAACGGGTACATTTCCCAAGTTGCACCGTACGTCCCTAGGACGTCCGTTTTTTGTCCCGTTTACGTCCATACGTCCTATGTCCGTTGCGGATGTCCCTGGGGCTTCCGTGGGACCAAAATTTCGTACGTTCCAGGGACATCCGTTTTTTTCGTTCTAAGGACATCCGTAGGACCTAAATTTCGGACGCCTCAGGGACATTCGTTTTTTTCGTCCTAAGGACATCCGTAGGACTTAAATTTCGGACTTAGAACTTCAATTTTGTATGTCGTCGGAGTACTCGCTTCTTACTCATGTATTTCGAATACCTTAATGAAATATATACAGCATGTAGCGGAACCGCGAGAAGCAATGTGGCGGCGCTACACTGCTGCCGCTGTCGGAGCTGTCGAGTAATACGTTTCATAGAGCTACGAGGGCTACATTCTGCCGAATAATGCAATTTACGCTCCGAAAACGTAAAAATTGGGCCATTTGGCGAAGATCGCGCCCTAGATTTATCTTTTATCTAGCAATTTTGACTACTAAGAAGTCTTGACTTTGCATTAGTGAGGCATGATTTGCGGCCTCCCGAATCCTTGCAATCCCCATGTACGTATACGGTTGACCTAGTAGTGTGTGTGCACACCATGCTACCGTTCCAGCGCCTTAATAAAAAATAAAATAAATAAAAAAAAATAAATGGAAGGTGGAAAAAGGTGGAGCATTGTTAATTGAATTATAACCCTGAAGGGAATAATTAACAATAACCTAACCTCTATAGTATTTTTAAATTTTCATAATTTTTGATTTACTGTTTTTGAAATAATGTCCCACGAACGTTCAAATAACGTCCGTATGTCCCAGATATGTCGCAGAAAAATTCCACATACGTCCCAGGGCCGTCCTATGTACGTTACACTTTCTAACACGGACATCATTCGGACATTTCTGGGACGTATCTCGGACATATCTCGGACATACGGACATGATTCGGATGTCCCTGGGACATAGGAAGGTCCGATTACGGACATACTTGGGACATCCATCGGACATCCGAGTGCTATCTGGGTTACTGCTAGTACGAAAAGTTGTATGTACAACGGCACTAAAGTCGGTGCAATTGTCGTTCAAACGGTCGTAACAACTTCTGTCGTGTAATTAGTAGTACGATAAGTCGTATCGTCTGTAGGCCGCGTCGTTCTACGCATTATCATGTCGTAGTACGGCCGATGGAAAAATGGTGAAATAAAAGACTCTTGCTCGGGACATAACGACGTACACGGGTTTTCCGGCGTTACAGTGTATCGCAGCGAACTACTCTCGGTGCAGCAGACCTAACTCTTGTCGCAAACCCGCACTCCGGCCCCGCAACCGTCCCTCTTTTCCGCTTTCCGGTGCACGCGAGTCGCGCGTGTGTCGCATCCGTAACTCTCTTCGATGCACTCCGACCGAGGCGCAGGATGCACTTGAACGGAACGTATTTCCTATCACGTTTGTTACCATTGTGCAATTCGAAATCTTTTCGTCGTATCTCGGGTTACCTTTTATTGCAGTCTCATTCGGCGAAAAAAACAAGAAGTTTTCCTGTCGGCCGTGTTCTTGCTCGATTATGTCAAGCGCAACGAGATCTTGTTTTTTTGCCGGTGACGAGAGTCGCGTACAGCTTACGGTTATCGATGGTCATGTTCACGAGTGTCTACGGGGTGGGTTAAAAATGAATCGGTACGATTTTTCAGGCCTGTACACGATGGTCCAAAAAAATATCAAAATTCATGTTTACGACATTGTATGTACGTATGCATGTATAAAAAGTTACCGGGACATCTATTTATCATGTTTTTCGATCTCTGTCTGGTTACAACTTCGCCCAATCGTAATTTTTCATTAATTAGTTTTATCCATTGCTTCATAAACCAATCCTTCCAACATCTCAAAAAAGCTCAAGTTATTTGGTTCAATTTTCAAAAAGTTCTTGGAGGATGTCCACTTAATTTTGTCACCGGCTGATTTTCATTCTGGCCTAGTTCAAACGATAGCATCCCTGAGATGAAAAGTGAAAAAATTCGATCTTTATTTTTCTGATTGCAACTCCGCCCAATCGTAATTTTTCATTAATTAGTTTTATGCATTGCCTGATAAACCAATCCTTCCAACATCTCGAAAAAGCTCAAGTTATTTGGTTCAATTTTCAAAAAGTTCTTAGAGGATGTCCACTTAATTTAGTCTCCGACTGATTTTCATTCTGTTCTAGTTCAAACGACAGCATCCATGAGATGAAAAGTGAAAAAATGCGATCTTTATTCTTCTGGTTGCAACTACGCCCAATCGTAATTTTTCATTAATTAGTTTTATGCATTGCCTGATAAACCAATCCTTCCAACATCTCAAAAAAGCACAAGTCCTTAGATGATGTTCACTTAATTTAGTCACCGACTGTGTTTCATTCTGTTCTACATAGTTGAAACGATATTCTTCAAACATAAATAAAAGCTTTCGCCGCACGTTGCAATAAAACCGACAAAAGTAATGTTAAAGAATACCACGCTAGTATCCCATTAATAAATGTGTACGCGCAGTGGTTACCACTCTACCCGGCTTCCACAGGAAAAAGGTGTCTAAAGTAGAGACCGGTTTTCTGGGCTACAAAGTAGAATACTCCCTTGAGTGACCAGTCGTCCACGCTATGAAAACTCTCTGCGCGTTTACTCGGCGTACCTTTCGCCATGATTCGCGGAACCCTCGTCGGCCTTCAATCCGCGCGAATTTCCGCGGCAGAAGTTGCAGCTCGCAGTGAAAGTTTCTCCTTGTCGGCATCGTTAACTGTCTCGCGTTTGATCCGAGCATGCTGCTCGCTCGAACCTCGCGCATCAGCTTCGTTGTCACGAAACGTTTCCATACAAGCTGCCAAGCTATACGCGCGCACTATATGTGTACGCATATCCATACATACACACCAACACACCTCTACATATACGCGCCGCAGACCCTCGGAACAGGCTTTCGCGTAAATTCGTCGAGTGTTTCTAATTTCCTCGAGTACGCGCCGCAGACATCAAACGATCGTTTCTAGGGTCAATCAATGCTCGCAGCGCGATCACGAATACGTTTGCGTATTTCCTGAATGTATAACGATCTGCGCAGCCTCGCTTCGCCTTTCGTTTTCACCGACAGCCGTTTCAAAGGCCGTGGGCTTGCGAATTCCTTGGGGCTCGCGATCGCGAACAAAATTAATCATTGTGCTAATTATGCTTAAACAAAAAGGTGTTTCTTCCTTCAGTAATTTTAAGCAATCGAGCGGGTCGCAACGATAGGATAAAGTAGCCTAATATGAGCCTAATATTCGTATTTAAATTTGCCGTAACTTTATGTCTTTAACAATATTTCTAAACATATTAGAATCTAACTAAACATATATATTAGAAACTACCAAGATAATTAAAGTGGCATAGAATTAATTAATGGTCTGATAGCTGGAAAAGTGTAATGAAATAAAACATCTAGCAGTCATATTTGTTGTTTTTTTTCTTACACGTAAAAGTCTCACAGAATCATGGCGAAATTTCACTCGGAACCGAAATTCTAGTTACATTCAAGAATTTGAAATATCGAGTTTTGCGAGACTCGCACCTTCGGAATCGGTATGAAACCCTAAATTTCTCGAAGAGTATCGTAAGAACAGTAGCAACAGGTATTAGCGGCGACTGCGAACACAGCTCGTGGAAATACTTGTTTCACAAAATAAGGAATGCACGGTACGATAATAGAATGTGTAGAAGCAGGCAGCGGCTACCCTAGAATTTCCGTAATCTTGCAATTCGTTGGGTCCCAGAACAGTGGTTTCGTGAAATGCGGGGGTTGAGGCGAATCTCGATGAGAGGGTAACTTCGCAGGCATGCAAAAACAGGACGAAGTAACGGAAAGTTTTCTCAACGTGAGTAATCGAGTTACGAAATAATTTAACCATCGCGCATCGATAAGTATTACAGATGGAAAATCTGACATATATTGTACATTATAACCTTAAATATTCCATTTACAGTGACACATGGTAACATTTGGACACTTTTAAAAGGTCGCGGACGGTAACTTTTTAAAGACTGACCCAACAAATTGAAGTTTTTTGAGTAGTTAGATCTATTAGTTAACTTTGAAAAACAATTTTCGAATTTTGATGAAAAAGGTAAAATACAATTGGAACCGTAAAACCCTTCTTCGGTTATTTAATACTCAGAAAACTAGAAAAATAGTATACTCTGTATAAGAAAAAAATGAATGAAGAGGATCAGATAACATCCGCACAAGTTTTCAGTTTATTTAATATTTACAAAACATACAAAAATGAAAAAAGAATATGCCGTATATATAAAATCAAATAAATAAAGACTAAAATAACTAAAATCCGTACAGAATGTAAACTAAAAATTTTTATTCAGTTCAGTATTTTTCTTCGGGAATCGTGTAGCCCGAGGTAATTTCAAGTTAAAATATTAACGTTTTTAATTAAGTGGTTAATATTAACTCTAATATGTAGGAACGATTATTAAAAACCGACAACTCTCGGTTTTCATTACATTGAATTTTACATTCTCGCGAATTAGTAATTATTTTCGCATCTCATGTTATGCAAACATAAAACCCGAGATTCGTATAAATTACTTATTGTTAGTAAACGTTGCAAGGTAGAAATCAATTTCCGTACTAGTGGATATGCGTAAAAGCAGGAGAACCTTTCATTAAAGTTTTATTAAAAATTTTTTGACTATACGAAGTTTGCTCGGGCGCAGTCGGCCATAAGCGCAGAAATATCCTCAGCACGATAGCATCGAGCCGCTACCATATGATTATTATTTGCCCGGTGAATGCAGGAATGACAGGGCGGAGCGAATACATATACAGGGTGGTCCGTTTAAATAAGAACACCTAAATATCTCTTCAGGTTATTGTGATGCAAATATTATTTGTTACGTAATGTGCATGGCGTCAATGGACCAAATATTTGGCACGAATATTTTTTTTCGGAGTTATCAAGATCATCGATGTGTTTTGGTACATAACTACATTTTTTTTATTGCATCGTGTAACTGATGGAAAAATACATTCAGATATGTATAATCACATGACCTTGAAATGACCTTGATCCTCGAAAATTAAAGTTATACCTAGAACTGATGTCGAATATCTTCGGCCACGACTCCCGAACCTACGAATGCGAAGAAAATATTTTTTATCACACTAAAAATATCGATCAACAGATGTGTGTATGTGTTAACTGTTAAAACAACACTCACGGTCTCTTAAGTTATCATCAGGGATGTTCAAAATGGTGTCCTTCTACGTTGATACATTTTCTGAAACGTGCAATGATCGACTGTACAGATCTTTCAATTGTTTCGGAATTAATATCAGCACAAGCTCTAACTATTCGGTTCTTCATATCCTCTGGTGTAGTTGGTCGTTCAATAGAAACTGTTTGTTTCAATTTTCCCCAGAAAAAAAGTCCATTGGTGTGAGGTCTGGTGAACGCGGTGGCCATCCTAGAACTAAGGTACGACCAATCCATCGATTTGGAAATTTTAAATCCAGAATTTGTTTGACGAGATGTGTAGAATGAGCCGGACAACCGTCATGCTGATACCACATTCTTAAACGGATATCTAGTGGTGCATCATGAACAAGCATTTGTAGCTCATTTTGCAAGAATGTTGCATATTTTTCTCTATTTAAAGTACCGTTTATTAAATAAGGACCAATTATTTGATTATTTAATATGTCACACCAGACATTTACACTCCACGGTCTATGTTCATCCACTAATCTTAGCCAGTTAATGCATGTTTCTTAGATTTAGTTGTCCATGGTTGGTGAAAGACGCTTCATCAGTAAATAATACTCTTTTAAAAAATGATTCGTCATTTTCGTATTGCTGCAAACCCCACCGAGAAAAATTCATACGATTTACAAAATCTGTTCCGTGAAGGTCCTGATGTAACGATAGATGATAGGGATGAAATTTTTCTTCTTTCAATATCCGTATTATGCTTGTTTTAGAAATGCCAGTTTCACGCTCGAGTTGTCTTAAACTCACTTGTAGAGTTTCGTTAACTTTATCGACAATAATTATTTTGTTTCCTTCGTTCGTAACAGTTCTGATTCTTACACGCTTTTTGACAACAGTACCAGTTTCACGAAAATGACTGATCATCTTTTTATAAGTAGAAAGTGATGGACAATTACGGTCTGGAAATTTATCTTTATACATTCTAACTGCTTGCCTTAAACAATGATCAGCTTTATCATAAATGAAGACCACATCAACTTTCTCTTGCATTGAGTAATTAATTTCAAACAGCACGTCGATACACGGATAGATAAATTGAAACTGATCGGAATTTCAAATCGTTAGGTATCATCAGTATTGTGACAGTAAACATGTTTTACATTCACGCTATTGATGTAGGGTCTTGGTCAAAGCCTACGATCTCAATAGACATCAGTTCTAGGTAAAACTTTAATTTTCGGGGATCACGGTCATTTCAAGGTCATGTTATTATACATATCTGAACGTATTTTTCCATCAGTTACACGATGCAATAAAAAAAAAATGTAGTTATGTACCAAAAAACATCGATGACCTTGACAACTCCGAAAAAAAATATTTGTGCCAAATATTTGGTCCATTGACACCATACACATTACGTAACAAATAATTTTTGCATCGCAATAACCTGAAGAGATATTTAGGTGTTCTTATTTAAACGGACCACCCTGTATATGGAAGGATATATAAAAAAGTTTGACTTCATCCATTCGATTTATAAATTCGACGGTGCGGTAATCCGGGGTTCCGTTTGTATGACGAACCGTCTCCATTCAACCGAAAGCGCAGCTTAAAGAAATAAGAACTGCGGAATTTATGATAATTCTAATGCTTCTTCTTGGCCGCTTCTTCGAATAGCCCATGAATTGCAAGTGTGTTCCAGAAGAATGCGAACGTTACCGCTGGAAATATCTGGCTACATACGCTTCGAATTTTTATGCACTGCGTTCGACCATTGACACGTGTCCCGCTGTCCCGCAAACAATTGTGGAATGCAATTTCTAAGATATTGTATAACTTAGGTTCCGGATTTTTTTGGAATTTAAGAATTTCAAAATTTTTAAATTTAGTATTTAACAAGAGAGAGAGGGGCATTGTAAACCAAGTCCAACATTTGGGGCGGCTAAGCTAAAATAAAGAATACGGAGTACTGAATACTACTTATACAATGAACATTGCAGAAAACACGATGTGATAAAATTCTATGGATGAGATAACTTTTACCGAACGGTTCGATAAAGCTTTTGCTTCGTGCCCGTAAAACTTTAATATCGTTGCAAGAGCAGTAAAATGAGAGAGAGAGAGGCAGGAGGTACTCGATCACAAATAATTCTATGCTCTGTAATGAAAGCATTATAAGTAGTTGAACGATCCCAGGAATCAGTAAGCAAGCCAAGGGAAGCGATGCGAAGGAGGGAACCATCACTCGCGTGCACGCTAAAGTTTAATCAATTCTCATAGTTCAAGTTCCGAAGTTTCTGCACTTTTCACGATGGATTTTCGAAGGACGAAAGGAAAAATTGAACATCCCATTAGAGAATACTTGCTGCTTCTTTCATTCAACTAAAACATTTGTCTTCGAAATGAAATATCGCTCACGTTAATGATGTCAAGTTACTATACCGTTTTGTGTTCTTCGTTCAGACTTGTTTATTTTCTTTGAAATTTTTCAGGTAATAAAAATCTATAAAATTCTCTAAGTTTTGTTTTTTTTATATGGTAACCTAAAATAATCGCTTTAAATGCTCCGTAGATCCGATGGTAACTAATTTCCCTGATTTTTCAACGGCATTTCTTTCATAAACATTATATCGACTTGTACTTTTTATTAAACTGGCATTTTAGGTGTATAATTAGAAAAGTTTAAGCTCTAAACCAACATGAAATATGAGTGTTCCCGACTCAAAGTTGTATAGAAACCTTCATTACTTTTTCTTTTGTCTATTTCTCACTGGAAGCGGTAATCCACGCTCTGGCGGCACAGTAATTATGAAATTCATTTCGCTGCTTCGGAAACACGATGCAAAAGAAAATGCAAGATGACCTATTAGAACCTTCTTCGCGGAATAAATATTTGAATAAAATGGAAGTTTGTTTATTACGTGCGTCAATGTCTTGTCCATTATTTCTTCTCGGTAGACTACGGATTTTCATGCAAAATGAAAATTGCATTAACTGCAAGGTACAAGAACTCATTGTAAAGACGTATATTTAATTTAGTTTCAGTAACCTCACTGTTTTGACTTCAATCTATTCATTTTTGTCATGAAAATACGTAAAGTCCGCTGTCTACATACTTAATTAACACGATTTAGACAGTAACCGTTTTCTGTTATCGTGGTATTTAACAATAATAAGAATAACATTTTCAGATAACTAGACAAATGTTAGGTAAATATTGATCAGTTGATTAAGAAAATATTTTTATACATATACGAGCGAAGCTGAAACATGTTGGCAATTTCAATACTTCAATGAAACTCGTTCATTCGATAATTATTGCCACGGAATACTCTCTACTTGCAATCGTGCTTTGTCAAGCTCTTTATAATCATACTGTCAACACAAGCATATTACGAGACTAATTAGCAGCGGCTAGGCCTTTGTATCGATCTAGCCGATGCGGCGCGGCGCGGCGCGGCAGTACTACAGAACGATGTCGATATGGATACGAAGCCTGCAGCAAACTGCTAACTAGTGAAACGATCGCGGAATTACGATCCCCAACCTTTGTGCATTGCTAATCCCAAGTATTATACATCCATATATGTATAAATGAAGGCTGAAGAGCGCGCATAGTATCCTAATTATCAATAATACAATAGAACTAAAATTTTCAGTCATATTCTCAGAAGATTTCAATATTACTTTGTTTATAGGGTGATAATACACTCCTCAAAAAAATTAAAGGATCACTTCTGCGAACCCGAAAAATTGCTACCCGTTTACATGATCATAACTCCGGCCAAAATTGCTGTATCAATATCGTTAAACAATGGTTTGAAAGCGTGAAACCTCTAGTTTCAGATGCTCTTTTTAAAATTTTTGCTATGTTGTTTTTTTACAAAGTTATAGCGAGATAAAGACACCATTTACGGTTAACAAAAATTTAATCCAACTTTGTAACATTACACGGGGTGAAACAAATTTTTTTGATAAATCGCGTTAATATCATTTGGAAGGGCTATCTTTTCTGTGTAAAATGTGTGGTTGTTGATTATTGTGTGATACAACATTGAAGTAAATGTTGTCTTTTTAACTTTAACTGGCTCCAGAAAGGAGTCAAAAATTTATCGTAGAATCTTGTTTGAAAAAGCAATAGAAAGAGCGTTTCTTTCTCTACAAGGTACTTCTTTCGTATTATAATAACAACACAAACAGTTTTCCAGTTTGAACGAATTTAATCATGTAAGTTACAACAGATCAATTCGCCTTCGTGGCCAGGGAACAACTAACACAAACAGCGAACACTCGACACATTCATACAAGTTAACCAGTTAAGCGCGTTTGACGTGTATTCACATCGGACCAAATCTCTACTGCGGTGCGGTTGACGTGTATAATCGTTGTGTAAAATATAAAATTGCCATTGACGATGAAAACTCGAAAAAAATGTAGTAAGAATATTATTTGGCGGTATGTTTGTTTCTAACCTTTTCAACAATGAATTGTTAGTGTTTTATGAAATAAAAATGTAATCCTTCCTCGTTTTTCGTAAAATTTATAATAGCATACTCGTCATTGCTTTATTTTAATTCCGCACTCTGTGGGGGATTTGTAAAACTAAATTCCGCACTTAACTGGTTAAAAGAGCTTTCTTCTCGCCGCCTCGATCCTCAACGCGTGTCACAGGATATCGCGCGACGGTCGGTATGCACTTTTATGTACAGGGTGTCCCAAAATTTCTTCAACTCCCGGAATTGGGAGGTTCCTGAGACGATTTGAAGCAACATTTTCCTTTGCAAAAATGGCCACCGCAGCTTCGTTTGGGAGTTATTAACGAAAAACACAGACCAATCGGAGCGCAGCTATAGTGAACGGATTCCGGCTCGGCGAGCTCTGATTGGTCCGTGTTTTTCGTTAATAACTCCCAAACGAAGCCGCGGCGGCCATTTTTGCAAAGGAAATTGTTGCTTCTGTTCCATTTCTGGATGTTGAATGAATTTTGGGACATTCGGTACATCCATATAAATAATAATGTAAACATGATCGTCTAAAGTTTAACCCTTTGCGGACGAATGTCGGCAGATAACCGACAAAACATTTTTTGAAAACAAATTTTTTTGAATTTTAATAAAAGTTATAACGCAAATAGAATAAGTTTTAGTTATTATAACGCAAACGTTCAACGTTCAAATTTTCTCAATTGCGCGCACCAATGCTTCTCGTCCACAGCGACGCACGTTCGTCGGATCGCTCCGTCCGCAAAGGGTTAAATATAAAATCTTTTGTGGCACACACGTAACCGAAATTTCGCATCGGCCAGATCTAAACATGATTGCTGGGCAATGACTTTGTAACGGATAAACTATGTAAGTATGTATGTTATATCCCTATAATTGCTCGCAGAGGATTATTCCACAATAGAGACACTTTTCCATCCCCTTCCTCTATTTTTCTCGCTTCGTCGGTATCAATAAACACAAAAGGAAAGAAGAAGAAAAAACACGCCGCTATTAAACAGCCGCTGTAATTAATGCTCGATAGCTTATCAGTAATGAACGTAGCAAAGTTGAGCGACCGATCGATATCACTGGAATTCAGTCCGGGTTATCGGATATTTATGCAGATACACTAATCGACAACTGTTTAATCAGATTCGAGGGGGATTAAAAAAGTCGTTAATGAGCTGGTTTTTCACGTGATCTCATTATCCGGCCGGTGTGGCGTTCAGCATCGCTGAAGCAACAAGATCGAAATTGGCTCGACAGCGTGCAAAATACGTGTCTGCAGAATGCGACAAAACCACGTGTTCGCTGTCCCGTTTAATTATATCGATTTCTTTTGTTATATTATTAACAAAATTTTCGTTCTACCCGAAAATCAGGAAGAATTGATTTCCATGTGTTTTAAAACGATCCGTAAAATCCGGAAAATCCGGGGAAAAAATTGTACAAAATTGTCTGGAAACGCAGAAAATCGAAGCGATTGGATCTCGATCCCGTCCAGGTTTTCTCCGTGGTTTTTGAGCATTTCCAGTACAGCTGGCCTGTGTTCTTGGCCAGAGATACGCGTGGGCGTCAAAGCAATTTTGAAACCGAGCCCCGATAAGCGAACTGCAAGATTGATGATCGAATGATACAGGATGCCCGTCGAAATCCCTGTCAGCCATAGGCCATTTAAAACCGCGGGATTCATGGGTCGTTCGGGTATCGAACAATATTCCGGGCGAACTGAACCAATTCGTCCGAATAAAACACTTTGAAAGTGACGCAAATTAGCTGAAACGTACGAGCGAACGTGTGCCGTTCCGCGCTCCACGACAAAGCGATAATGTTGCACACCGAACGGGAAAAACTCGGCAGCGCTAAGTGGGGCGGGCCTGTGCGAATTCGCGTTTTGTTTTTCGTCGATGAAGGCGCACCTGCAATTCGAACGAAAGAAGTGAGCGCCACTGTGCGCGGCTCGGAGCTATTTCGAAAAATTTATCACGGTGTTTAGCCGATTCGAATGGATTTGTCCGGATTTTTACATCGGAAAATTAATCGTTCAGTTCTGGCATTGTGCTGATATGCAATACAATGCTGCGTTCGGCGTCTCGGTTTATTAGGATCCGTTCAATATCTGTTTTGTTTGCTTTTGCACGAACCAACTTTTACAGAACAGAATTATATAATACAACGCTGGCACGCAAAATTAAGTCGCTAATATTTCGTTCAAAAATTTCCCATGTTGAAAATGTTGTAACTTCATGAAAAAAGTCCTGAAAAATATTCGTTCTATTCTCATTCGAAAATTTGAACATTTTACTTTCGAAATCCATTGTTGGTTTTTCTCAAAAAACTTTTCTACACTATGTAGTGAGTGAGAAAGTAGACGTACTTTTTGGTTTCGAAAATGTTGCAAATTCTAACGTTCGTAGAGACATTAAAAAAATGTTTTTAATAAATGAAATCAACGTACATAGATTTCAAGTTTCGAGCCTTATCTTTAAAATGACACCATGGTTAAATTTGCCTTTTTATTGGCTGTAAAGCTAAACAAAAAATTACGTTATCTTGTTAAAAAAGAAAACATTCATTACTAGACTGCGGATGTTTATGCAATTTTCAATTTTTGCAGAAAATTTTTAAGAAAGTGGAATCATGTAAAATCTGATTTTCAGTGGCAGTAGGCTTTGCAGTTCTGGAATGAATAAAAATCGCACTAAATTCTGTGGAATTTTATAGTATTCTAGCATTTTTTGACAATTTTGAGAAGCCATAATTGCATAAAGATTCGCAGTCTATTCATTACCTTGATATGTCGAATAACATTGAAGGGCTTTTGGAAGATCTCGAGACAAAATATTCCGTTTTTAATATTAAAATATGTTTAATATTAATATTAAATCGAAATATATTTAATATTAATATTAAATCAAAGCTAGTATCTGCACGGAAGTAAAGTCTATACCGGCACAAATTGAATTTACATATTGTAATTATATCGATAACATCGACCTTTATTAAATCTTTAATGATTTACATAACAAAATATTATTATATTAAATTGTATCCTGTTTAATTTTCATTTCTTGTTGTAAAGCAAGCATTTCAGGAGACACTTCTTGCTCCATGTTTTCTAATTGCGTCGAGCTTAAGGCGCATGCACATCGAGTATAAGCTTATAGTTGAAAAGCTACTGCCATCGCGTCCCAGTATTTGATATTTATATAAATACCAAATATTTATATAAAATGTACTTCAAAACAGTTCTAAACTTGTTATAGTTCTAAGTTACGTCTCATTTCCCATTTATTGAAAAATATCAATATTATTATGTGTGATAATTATTGTTTGCTTAAGGGCTTAAATTATATCCTTTTTTATAATAAAAGTTCAAACTATAAATGCACATGATACGTATGAAATTTGACTTAAATTTAATAAACTTACAACTCAGTGAAATAAGTCCCTTTATAACAACTTAATCTTTATTAAAGCGTGATATAAAATTGAACCAGGAATGTCCTGCCGATACCGAATCTTACATCGAACTGAACTTCGGGGCGACGTACAAACCACGTCCTACCCACTCGCGTCTCATGCCGATCGTCTTTTTTTCCGATCGTCACCCTCGACCCAGTGCATCGAACGACTTTGCGACATCGCAACAATTCTACAACACTGTAACAATTCTGAGTTTTTCTTTTTCTAAATGTTTTACTTTAACAAAATTAGACTTTTTTTATATTGTTTTCCGATAAAGTTGAATTCATCTTTAAATTTCACAATTAATGTCTTAATCAAATAATATTCACGCCCACTTGTAGCTAAAACTTCAGAATATATAAAATAATGATTTAATCACTTAATTACTGATTTTACTATAAAAATTCAATTGTCCAGATTTAGGCATCACTTAGGGCATTTCACCTGACTTGCTCCTGTTTGTTGTCCGGTTATGTTACGTTATCCGGCTTTATGTCCGTTGGGTGACTCGTAAATAATAACACTGAATAACATCCACTGCCTCGTTTATACCTGGTCCAGCGGCGCGTTCTCTCTCCGTCCCCGAAATCCGAAAGCAGCTTCCCACCATCGTGCCATCGCCACACCGCACAGAACATCTTCGTTATTAATTGTTATGTACACCGCAGTTCCTATGCGCTAACCATTCTTTCCTCAGACTTTTAGATGGATAACATGTGCTTCCAAATCTACATCTTATGCATGCTTGTGGTGACACCTAGCAGCTCTGTTCATTAGACGCCGCTGAGTATACATACACTTACCCTTAGACAATATATACCTATAGCACAGACGAGGTATAAGAATAGACCAATCACCATATGGGGTTTCGTGTCTCGCACAATAACAACTGGTTTTCTTACGCCCTCTACGCTGACAACCGATAAATATTGGAACTAGATCAACAAAACGATCAATACAAATGTCTAACGAGTTGTGTTTGTAATGCTGTGACTACCGACGAAATATAATGACGGCGTCATGACTCACAGCTCACCGAAGACTAGACAAACAAAACCCATAAAATGCAACGTCTGTAATCTGTACCCGCCGTTTAAGGCACGGACAATTACATATGTACCTCATAAAGGGCACTTCGTCTTAGAAAGAAATATTAGATCAAGTTGATCAATCGAAAAAACGCAATCTACAGCTTTGACAAAATTCACACGAATTTAGGAGGAATCTCTGGATCTTAGAATGTATTCAAGTGGGAATTTTTAAACAATTGGGGACTCAAATTAAAGATAGTGGACGGTACTTTATCATAGGGGCGCTTCGATTTAAAACGAACACGAAAGCACATGGAAAAGACAATAGAATCCTATCGTCAGCTCAAACAATATTGACTCGATAACATTTTTTAACAATGAAATAGAATCGTAATGTTTAAAAGAAAAAGTTCGAAATCATGTCGAAGAATTGCTTAATTTTCGCAGCCATTAGCTCGATATGATTATCGATTTTTAATATTTTATAGAGTAATTGATCTTTGTGTAAGAAAATATTATAAATCGAGAATCACAACGATTGTCCGGGTCTCACCACGTGGAGGTTGCTGCGAGGGAGACCCGCCCACCCACTTAGCGTTTCTTTATCGTCCCACCCGACGAAAATTACAAGATTGCATAATTACAAAATACAAAAAAAAATCCCTTTTAGATGTATGTACTCTTCTTAGTACACATTTGTCAGTGTTCTATTTTTGACCACTGTACAAACGAATAGCAAGAAGAGCCTAATTGCAAGCCTACCCGCCGAATTCTTAACCTGCCTAGTGTCTCAGCTAATTTTCCTTTTGTATGCGCATGCATATGCTTTTTGCATATTTTTTTCAATTGGATCACTTTTTGTGATTTTGTGTTTCGTTTTTATTTGTATTTTTATTTATTTTATTTTGTACTTGACAAATATATTTGTAAATTTACTTTTGTTTTATTTTTTAACCACTGTGATTTGTTATGAGACTAGAGGGTAGCTACCCCAATTCACTTTTTGTGATTTTGTGTTTCTTTTTTATGTAACCCCATTTATTTTGTATTTAACAAATATTTGCATATTTACTTTTGTTTTATTTTTTAACCTCTGTGATTATTTTATGGGAGTAGAGGTTAGCTAACCCAATTTTGCTAAAATGAAAATACAGACGCAAGATGCAACACAAATAACAAACAACACCAACATGCAACCATGCACACGTACCAATTTACATAATACAATTTCTACATCAATCACAAACTACACAGCTGAAGTCGTGTGATCATTCAAATTCTTCCCCTTCTGAAATCATCTGAAACAAACTTAATTTTGTATTAGCATATGAAAAAAAATATAAAAAAAATAACACCCCCGAAAAATAATTGTCCACTCGATATATATTTCAAACAAACCCGCGAGTGGACCAATTTCTCGCAACGCTAATTGACAAGGTACGTATTGAACCTTTCAAAAAAACAAACGCGACCAGTGCATTATTTATTCGTGATGTTAATTGAAGAAATACAATATGGAAAACTCCCGTGCACTTTCAGTTTCTTTGTGCGCGACTCTAAATGGAAACGCGATAGCAGCCTTCAGAATTTATGGGGGAGGAAAGCAAAGCCGATTCAAAGAATTTGGCATTTTATCATGAAATAATCAATACAGTAAAAGCTCGTTCGTTGTCCAAAATCTTCTCTACGCTCGTTGTCCAGTGCCTACCCACTCCACCGCCTGTCAATGCCGAGTCGCTCCGCAGGGCGGCGGCGATTGATCTCGGCTCGGGTATATCGGTGTGAACACGACTACATTGACTCGAGGAAAGGATTTTACAAATCTCTTAATTTTCATTATTTCTTTATGGAACTTCCACTACCATATTTCTGGAATTTTTCTGATTAAAATGACACCAAACACGATATAATTTGAACTGTATTAAGTGGTTTTATCGACGTTGAAAGTTTCGAAGGCAACGCCGAACAGCGTATTGGAAAGAAAGAGACGCGAACAGTCGCCGTCGCCGGCACAGTTCATATGTAGAGTAAATATGGGCCAAATTATGTCGTGTTTGGTCTTGTTCTAATCAGAAAAATGCCAGAAACAAGCCAGTGAAAGTCCCATTAAAAAATAATGAAAAATAAAGCATTTTTAATTGGTATTACATTGTGAGAACACGCGGGCCTTTAAACTGTGCCGGCGACGGCGACACGCTTCGGTAATGCGATCCGTATTTCTTCTGTCCTTCTCTATGTTCGGCTCTCTATTGAAGTTTCGCTCGACGCGGTCGGCGCGGTGTAGATGAAACCCAATCATACATAAATCAAAAAGCGTGTCCCTCCACGTTCGTTGTCCATTTCTCAGACCCGGCCTTTGGACAACGAACGAGCTTTTACTGTATATAAACTGTATTTGAGATACAAATGTTTATTCTATATGTTTTATTAAGGTATTACAATGAAAAGTATTTTGAAATTATCTTAAGACTTGTGACGTCACAATGTCCCATCATCTTTCGGACATTGAATTCTCGGTTTTCCTATACACATACTACACCTATGCCGGGTCTATTAGTTATAATATTGTATATGGTCTAAGGGGTATACATGCACGTACCAATATGGGGGGTGCAGCGTCCTTACCTGTCAAAAATGCTTAAATTTACAACATGAATTCTTGGGAATTTTCACGTAAAAATCTACAGGATCATATAAGAAAAAAAGTTAAAAATTCGTGGATCGTCAAGATAAAGTTTAACCATATTAAATATTGGAGGCTCGACTTTCAAAATGCGTCTTTTAAATTTTAGACAGCTGGACGCTCGAACACACGCGTGTCGCGAATTTCCCAGTACTTTCGATAGATTTCCGTTCTCGATAGTGTCGGTTGAAATAGTCATTAATTATTGGGGTTCGACGATAGTCAAACTTTTCTCGATAACGTAATCTGTGAGTCCGAAGCGTTAGGAATTGCCACATTCCACTGCACGTACCGCAAAAGATAAACATTTTGCTTAAAGTGGAAAGTTTATACAGGTGCATTGAAGTTTGGTATTCATTTAATAATTTCTCGAACCTGGGTCAGAAAGTCAACGGCAACAAAGTGGAGCTGTACGACTTCTATTAACTTATTTTACGATAGAGTGGTTAACCGTATCACGGTCGTTCAATAATTGATTTTACAGAGATTGGCGCGGTATCACTGTCCCCACGAACTTCATCGCTCAACCGAGAAAATAATAATGCACGTGGAAATCGCGCTTCCATATTTTTGGAGACGACCTGAGAATTTTTCGTGACACGACAAAAGAAGATTATTCAACTATTCTATGAATTTCACATTTCACGATTATAACCCAGGATATTCTTAAAGTAAACGAATCTCGGCTTTCAGCAGGTCTCACTACTTATTCATATGTATAAAAAAGAATCGTACTTATTCTCTATGAATTCTATTCTTCGCTTTCATATGAGTTTTCATGTCATCGCGGATATCGTTGAAAGAAACTATTGCATTTTAAGTAGCGGCATTCCGTGTAATTACCGCGCGATCAAAAATTCACTTCGAATTTAAAATTTAAAACACACTGGACGAATTTATAGACAATTTGATCCCGGTTTGGAAATTATATGTATTTATTAGGTCCTTTGGAAAGTAAATTTTTTGCTAATAAAAAACAGAAATTCTACGCGAGCATGGGATCTTTAAAAAGTCGCAAAATATCATAGAACAAAATGTTATAAAGCTTATTGTAAATAATAAAAAATTGGCTTTCATTTTCCCATGAGGAAACGAAATGACTTTCCGAACAATCCAATAATTATGAAATTTATAGGAAAATATTTACATTAGGGGCTTATAGGGGAAATATGTTGTCAAGGTCAACGTTTCATATACATGTTACCGCCATCATTTTTGACAAATCACCGTTTCAACATCTCGAAAAGTGATCGGAGTAGGTCTGGATTAGATTTTTTAGCGGGGATGGGATTTGGGGGAGGGGCGGCAGCCCAATCGTCACATGTTTTCGAGGAAATGCATAGTTCGTTCATAATAAATTCTTGTCGAGGTGCTCTCAGCATTATATGATATGCAATGAAACAGCAATTAGTTTGTATGGGAAGACGTATATTATTAAACCAAGTGTCCTTATAAACACTAATTTTGAAATTACATTGTGTTTTTATGTCTTTTGTTTCGATTTCTAATGTAACTAGTATTATGGCATCTAAAAATTAAGTTTTCGCGATCAAATAGCATATTTTCGTTGCACTTGATACAATTCATCGTGCCATGAATCACTTTACTGTTAACTAAAAGATGTATCAACTTTTCTTGATTGTTGCAGGTATCCAAGAATTCGTATAGTTTCATGCTTAATACTCTGTATGCCAACACAGCTGACAATGAAATGAGTTCGCGTTCGACACGATTCATTTCACATTTCAGTTCGTATACAGAAACAAACAAGACAGTGGGTCTCAACTGATTGAAGCCGTTTTAAGTTGTGACCGTGGCCGCCTTATCAGCGGCCACAATTTCAAATCTAACCCACACCTACTCCGATCACTTTTTGAGACGTTGAAACTTTTTTGCGAATATTTCGGAAACTAAAGCTGAGCGGCGGTAACATGTATAGGAAAAAGTTGTTCAGAATGATGACCTTGACAACATATTTCAAGATCGGTGAGGAAGCCCCTAATGTAAATAATTTCCAATTTATAAAAGGCCGTTTTAGCTAATCGTAAGTGTGCCATCGAAATTATTTGTAAACTATTTGGTGTACGAAAAAATAGCTGAAACAGAAGTTGTATGGTGTCAAGAGTAGGACACAATATATTAATTAGTTTTTTCTATTTTGCTGTTTTATCGAGATGTTATCTCGAGTTTCCACTAAAAACAAAGTATTAATAAATTCTTAACGCGTGTTTCGCGAAGGGACGTTATTATGGAAGCAGCAATATTTATTAAACGATGCGACGAGGAAACCGGAATAAATATGAAAACACTTTCGTATGTAGAAGTGTTTCCGACGTATTAAATTTCCGAGAAAGTAAATCCACATGCACGGACGGTGCTGCTTTGTAAATTCATATTAAGATAAGCGCTCCCGTGACAGCATATATTCTTACTTTACATTAGTCTGTCACACTCTATTACGTGCCCTAAAAATTTCGGTCAAATTTCTTCCGTGTCGGGTTGAATAAAATACGCCCGTCTCGCAATGCTAGCGCATTTTTTATACAATGTGGAATCGCCCGGCCGTATATTTTACCGCGATAAAGTCGCGCGCGCACGCTTTTGTTTATTTTACTTTGCTATCGATACATTTTTTATTTCCCCGTTAGAATCGCAATCACGGCAGTGCATTTTTTCCTTCGTTCGTCGATGTTTTTCGAGTGTTAATATTCGTATTTTTATGAACGCGCGCCTAACAAGTGGAGAAAATAAAAGAGAATCAATACATGACGAGTACTGTAACGAACCGGAGACGCGCGTCATCGAAAGTAAATGCGAAACGTCAGAAATTTAATCAGTTTTGTAAAACGAGCACGCGTATGACCACGTCGGACCTTCGTTTGTTTCAGCGAGAGTTGGTCAACATCGCGATGCCGGGTTCCATTAGCTTGAATAGAGTAATTGGACACTGTCAATTCGAGAACGTAATTCTCTCCGTAAATAGGGGATAACGATTTTCCTTGGAATCCATGGAAATGGACCGTCTACGGCGCGGCGGCGGCCGCATTTCCCTGCAAACATCCAATCGGAATGGAACGACTTGCCGAGTAACTAAAAAATCACAACGGTGAATTTATAGGAAAACTTGAACGATAAAACTCGCTATCTGATCTCGAAGCACGACAAACATTCGTCGCTTCGATCGACGTCGATCGCTCAATCAAATCGAGACTCGAACACGATACAAATGAAACCAGCATTTATGCTTATTTGTTATTCGTACCAAGCGTACGTTTTCAACACTCGAGACGATCGGTTTAGTCTGAATTACTTTGGAATACTTAATTAACACTTTATCGACCGCTCGTTTTTGAGGCTGCCACTCACTAAGTACTGGCTTAGTCGCGCGCGTATTTACTCCTAGTACCGGCTTACTCCGCCGCGCATTTACCGGCTAAATTTTCGCTATTTATTGTGTTGTGCTTATTCCTTTTGTTTCAAAGGAGTGTAATTTTATTGATATTTATACTTTATTTTATATCATAAAGGATAAAGACGATAAATAGGCTAGCGGTCAATAAAGTGTTAATACATGTGAAGCCAAACGCAGTCAATTAGAAATACGCCTGTAAAATTATTTGTTCCCATTGTCGCGTCTCCGGCACATTGCCGGAAAGATTCGACGAATAACTTTTCAATTGTTCTACAGATATGCACGTACGCGACACGTTCATTTAGCCGGTGGTTGTGTTATGTCGCTTGACCTAAATAAATAGGAATGTTCGATCTTTCGCGTAAAGTGGCGTAAACCATGGGAAATCTCCGCTTCCGATGCGCGCGCCTTTCGCGAAAATTCATTCGCCACGGGAAAATGCAAAAGCTTGTTCGCAGTAGGTGTGTATATGTATAATAGTATCCAGAAAACGGCGACAGACGTATAGGGACATTAGCGCAATCAAGTTGAAGCACCATTCATGAACGGAAGACGATAACATAACTGAAATTCGATTAGTCGTTCTATCGTTTTAGGAATCGCCGGTTTATCACTGAATGGACGGGAGGATAAAATGGTTATTTCCCTCGGCTGGCGGTAATCGGTTCCAGTTTTCGGGTCTCTCGTTCATGTCAGATAAGCAAGAGAGAGAGAGAGAGAGACAGAGAGAGACAGAGAGAGAGAGGAGAGAGAGAACTGGTATGAACAGACGAGGATCTTTGTACGTCGCGGAGCCGTTCAATTGCAAAATTAAACGTGATAACAACGGTGTTCTAATTTTAGCGCTGGTCAGTCCGGCACGCTGAAGTAACGTGTGAATCACGGAATGCCAATTACCGAACAGAAAATGAATCGTGTTAATGCCGCGATATTCGATATTCGCAAATTAATCGGAACCGGTTCCCGTTTACCCGATTTCGTGTCGTGACTACGATGACATTTTCGAGGAATTGGACATCGCGAGCATGTCATATCTGCCATGGCTCTTTGGTTGATCCACCCTCTAATCTCTGCGCAGCCTGCTCCAAAATTACTCGATCGAACTTTATGTATTCGATTCGGTGACGAGTGTAATCCACTACATCGTAATTAGTAATTTGACTCGTTCCGTATGTATTACGGATTCGAATTTGCAGCATTCTTTAGGAAAAATTGGTCTTCGGTGTCTCGTCTCTACATCGTGTAAAAATATCCTAGAGGATAATGAACACTGCTTTGCAAAATTAAAGTAGGTTTGAAGCTCTAAAAAGTTTTTAGAACATTATCATAATTTAAATATCGAGAATTTTTTGAGAATCCAAAATATTATTATTTTATTAGGTGGACCAGAAAGTAATGTCGTTTCTACGCATGTCAATATTTACTTATTATTTATTAACTCAATGTGTACTACAAAGTCGTGCCAAGACATTTTAAGGTTAAAGTGACTTGTTTATTTGTAAATAATTAAGTATTAAATTTTTTTGGTGTTTTGGGTGAACTTTTCAACCAAATATCAGAAGAGGTACATATCCGGCATTATATGCTTTTTGAGTTTCACAAGGGTAGTAACGCAACAGTTGCTACCAAAAACATTTGCGATGTTTATCCAACTGAATTAGACGTACGTACATTTATTTATTATTTTTAATTTCATTGAAAAAATTTTTTTTTATTTGCACATGAGATGACAAAAGGTTGTTGATAACGAGGATGATTACATCATTGATTAAAATAAAAACTTGTTAAAAATGTATTTGTTTGAATTTAATGTAAAGAAACGACATTACATAAATGTTTACATAATAGAAAAAAGAATTTACGTACAATAACAAATTAGGGAAATGCAGAAAAACTCATGATACATAAGGTATGGTACTATCCTGCGTAATTATTTTTTAGGAGTGTGTAAAGATTCACTAAAAAAAACAATACGATTCTATATAGTGTTAGAGTCTGTAATAATGCGATTTATTAGATTATGTAATCCATATGTAGATCTGGATTTAAGTGTTCGAAATCTTGCTCTGGATCTCAATACGCGTACGTAGAAATTGATTTGAATGAGGGACAATCAATATAATTATTAATTAATTTAAACATAAGGCTCTGGTCGGATACTCTTCTTCGAGCAGACAATGTTTCGAGATTGATTGTGTTTAAAGATTATAGTGTTTAAATAATTTTGGGATCCATTATAACGCTAAAAGTTGATTAATCCGCAAGCTATTTTAAAAGGTTAGCTGAGCATATTTTGTTTATGCTAATATTTAGCCGAGTGAAATAATATTTACGTTCCGTTACCACTGGTCACTGGAAATGTTTTTGGAAATAAATGAACGGCGAAGAGAATATTAGATCGATTGATCTGAAACAAACGAGACCGGTTCTTAGTAGAACCGCGTGCATTCGACTTTCCATTACGTATATTGGACTTTCGACCACGGTCGACAAATCTTTCGGGACAATCGGAATAATGGTATAAACTGGGTCAGAGTATTGTTGCAAAATTTTAACGGCAGATATCGCGTACGCGGTAGCGTCATAACACTGTCTCAAAGTCGTATCTGAAATGGCTGTTCTTTTGAGTACAGTTTCAATTGCGCCGCTAATTGCATCGCTAATCTTTTCATCTTTTCCGAAGCTGACGTCCGGTCTGTGCAACTCATTGTAAACGATCGCGTCGTGTCGCACTTCGCCCGGTAATGTTTGAGGGTGTACCGAGCAGTCGATTCACCGTCGACGAGTACAAGAGACCTTCATAGAATTATTACATTGCAGATCTACCCGGGGGTGCGCCAACCATCGTATCGGAACGTGAACGTTACGACCAGGGAGACACTTTGAGGGCAAATTGTAGCTTACCGCCCTCGACACCACCGGCTCATCTCTCATTCACTCTGAACAACGTGGCGGTAAGTGATACCCTGTAATCCATGTGTTATTATCGAATACGTAGTTAACACGGAGCCGTGGAATTAATAGCATAAAAGTGTTAGTATAGAAACGCCGAGAGCGCCGTAACCTTCGCGCCACACCTAGGTATCTCTGTCATCTCGGATAATTCCGCGGAGCCAAAGGGGTTGTTTGGCTCTGAGAGGCAAAACAGACATAGGAACCCTTTAATCGTGAAGCAACGTAAGTGCGCTACTTGCAAACTGAGTTTGCCACGTGATAAGCAACCGTTACACAACCGTATATTTCAATTACTTTTATAAAAATTACCTTGCAACTTTACGCCAGTGCTCGACGTGTACAATGTATTAAATTAAAGAAACAATTTACCAAGAAAAGGCATTTGACGCATTTGACGCATTCGTTCAAATAAACATAACAACAATCATATATTAGTTTCAATTACTTTACCGTAATTATAAGATAATTTCTATTTTCTTCATTTTCATTAAACTAGTAGTTGACAATTCTATTTTTGTCAAAATTCTTAGTTTGTTACTAGTCAAATATTTTTTTTGTTTCTCCTGTAAAACAAAAATCATGAAATTCCCATCAAAACAAACATCATGAAAATCTTTTAAAACAGGACAAATATTCATCTAAGAAATGATCCAAATATTTTAGTTTGTTACTAGTCTTACAATTACACTTTTCACTGTGAGCGACTGTATAGGTCATTAAACGTATCGTGTAAGTAAATGTGTATACAGGGTGCGGCACAAATTAGTCCCCACGATTTTTCAGCCCCTGCGGATGGTCGGACAGAAAAATGTTTCTTACCAAAGTTCATCAGTATTTAACCGACAAGAAATTGCAATATTTTAAATTTAAAAAAAATCGATTTTCAACAAAAAATCAAGGTCGATGTCATATCTTTTAATGGAACTGGGTATTTTTAACTTCATAATATTGTGGGCGACGTCGAAACGAATTCAACGACTTGCTATGCAATGACTTTCAGATGACCTTGAAAGATAATATCGCCATGAATGAATTGCCAGAATATTTGAAATATTTCGACAGTACGTAACAGCAACGCCTCGCATTTAGACGTAAACAAATGAACGTAAACATTGTGAATGCTCATTTCCTCAACTGTTGTCCATTTGTGTCGCAAGATCTGTTAGTTTATTACGTGAAATTGTGAGATACGTTATAACAATGAACCGGAACGATATATGCAAAATTTAATTTAATTATTAATTAATTACATGTACACGTTTAATATTTCTGTTTTCAATGTGGCTCCGTATAAATTTGGTTTTTTGTGAGTTAAGTTCTGTTTACCTCTAAATGCAAAGCGCTGCTATTACGTACCGTCAAAATATTTCAAATATTTTGGCACTTGGTTCATGGCGATATTTTCTTTCAAGGTCATCTGAAAGTCATTGTATAGCAGCTCGTTGAATTCGTTTCGACATCACATTTTTGTTGAAAATCGATTTTTTTTTAATTTAAAAAACTGCAATTTCTTTTCGGTTAAATACTGATTAACTTTGAATTAGAATTAACTTTAATTAACTTTGGTATGAAACAATTTTCTATCCGACCACCCAAAGGGGCTGAAAAATCGTGGGGACTAATTCGCGCCGCACCCTGTGGAAACGAATTTCGGTCGCAACGTGAGAATAATTGAAAATCGTGTGTACCTTAACGTATGCTGTCTTTTCGTTCAGAATGCATAGCATGTATATCGGTGTATCGTATTTAGCCTTATTGGCTAATGAGATCCGGTGTTGTCATCCCCGGGGATTACAGATAATGCATTGCCACCGGCAACGTGCTTCCGCTCCGGCGACGAATTAGTCAACATTTTTGCGGGTTTCTAATTTAATTTAAATCCTGTATATCATTTACAAAAAAAAGAAAGAAAAGGAGAAAAGTCGGTAGAAACAAAAAAGAACGGCAGAATATCGCGACAGAAATGTCAGACGAAAATCCTCTCAGCGAATAATTATTCAGGTGAAGCAGGACTTTAAAAATTATGGGAAACAAATTCTTCTTGAAAGAAGACACCGAGACTAATATACACAGAGTCATAGAATGGTGCACCAGAAAAGATTTTTCAAGAGGAAAAGTTCTCTTCTTTGCTTAACCTCCTTAACTTTTATAGAGCGGCTCCTCAAACTTTCATACTGCGATAACTTCCACATTCTCCTCGTATATCGTGCAATTACTTCGCCGCGTCGCGCCGCGCCGCGCCGGTGTATATGTATATAAATACGTACATGTATATACGTGTGTGTGTGTGTGTACTTATATGTATGTAGAGTATGTATGCACGGGGAGAAGGAGTTCCCGATGTTATCAGTGAAAATTGATTTGGGCGGTAGGAAAAAGCGTCCACGGAAAAAGTTATTCTGCTCGAAGTGGCAAATATTGTGAACGACGGAAACTTTTTTTTTGTAAATTTACTTTATATCGACAACGCGCGACGTTCAAATGCCTAAGGTATTTTCATCGAACGCGACTTCCGTAAATGCTTCGCGTCTCGTGACACAAATAAGCAACCTGACGAACGATACTAACGCACAAATGTATTTGTGCGAATTATGGCGCGAATTTTATTTTTATACAGGGTGTCCTAGACCACCCCTATTAAAATCGTGGAGAGTGATTTGTATTGAAAACTAAAGAAATTTTACTAATTCGTGCAGTTGCAATGTCCAGGACTAACCGGAAATAGGATTTTCAGACCGCAAGTCGTATTTTTTTAATGGGACCTGGTATTTTTTATTACATATTCAGATTGTACGCAAAAAAATATAAAAGTTTTGACTGAGACGTTTTTCTCGAAAATTGGAAAATGAACTCCAATGTATGAATTCACATTTTTCAAATTAAAGATGTAATTTTTAATAATGAATTTGCACAAGTTAGAGGACAAACAGTAAAGGGCAATACTTTCTCTTAAATAATTTAACACTGTCTGATTTCAAATTTCAGTATATTTTTCTCGCAATTCCTATTTCTAATATTCATTCAGCCGTTATGCATACTGCCAAATCAATTAATAAAAATTGCGCTAAATCTAATCGGTTTTATTTGAAATATTCTCGCGTATTGTAAGATGTACAGTTTGGACGAATTAATAAACATCGCGACAGAGGGTAATTTATTATTTTTCGAAACATTTACAGATTCGACAACATTCAATGATTAAAAACATATAGAATTTATCGATGTTATGATGAAACTGGAGACCAGTGAAACGATCCACGCGTTCGGCTCGTTCGCGCTGGATTTTGTTTAAATATTTCCGATCCGTTTGATATTTTCCGAAAGCTTGTTGCCTTCGCGCGTGCATTCGAATATATTGCATTCTTACCGGAAATATTTGTCGATCCTACATGGAAGAGCACGCTGAACTATTGGAAAACTGATCCCGAACAGAAAAGAGCTTTCAGGGAGTATATACAGAGTAATCCCGAACTGGTACAACTTGAAAGGGGGTGAAGCAGCGTGAAAAAATGAGTGGAGAATTTCGAATGAAATTTGTTCGTAATTCCTTTCGCATTCGGGAAAAAACACGCGTGCACAAGTTTTTCCACATCGACTTGTCCCGCGACATAGTTTCATATCGAAAATTGTCATTTTAGTTTCGCTATTTTATATATGCTCTCTTTCACTATTTTGCAAACGGCTCGAGTGTACATACACTATATTTACCCACGTGTGGAAATGGTCACACGTCTACGTAGTTTTTGGAGGAGCGGCGTGTTTTAACGCTCGCCGTATCTGCCGAGGACAAAATACGTTGTATTATAAAAATGATAAGACTGAATTTATTTAGATTCCTCGCCGTTTGTATAACAATACGTGCTCGAATGAAGAAATTTATGTAACTGAAATCGGTCGTTTCTCCGGTCGTAGTACGGCTAACGTTAAATGTATTAGGTCGTTCGGAAAGTGATTTCGTTCAAGTAAAGTCATATAACTCAATTTTTTGCTAATAAAAAGCAGAAATTCTACGAGCATGGGATCTTTAAGTTGCCTGAGTAATCGCAAAAGATCGTAGAACAAAATGTTATAAAACTTATTCTAAATAGTAAAAATATTGACTTTAATTTTCCCTCGAGGAAACGAAATGACTTTCCGAACAACCCAATAGAATTCGTTTATTGTGAGACAATCCGACAAACGGACTATTTCGTTTTTCTTCGCTAAACTTTTCTCTGGATAAAATTCCAAACGTAGTTACCGAATAAATAGGTATCCGAGTAGGTTACTCGCCATGTTTTAATATTACACGGGGTCTCCTCGAAAGAGCGGTCTCTTCAATAAAAATGCTGCAAGTACTACAACGGGTGCTTCAATCATTTTTCCAATAAGCTGGGCATTGTAGGAGAGAAAGTGGCGGTCTCGTTAAAGGTCGTTGACATTGATAGTTTTTCCTAATGATGTGCACTTTTGACACCGCGGTAACATGATCATTTTCTCAGGGTTCGGCGTTCTACACCTGGCAAAAAATATCCGATCAAACAAATCAAGCGTTTGTCATTGTAATTATACATTTATGAAAGATATTTCCATTAACGATAAAAGTAAATGCGATGGTCAAACGTAGCGTACAGTGACCGGCATAATAAAGTGTCCATTCTATATCGTTATAGAAAATTTTTGGCGCACGGTTCGATCAGTTACTACAATATAATTAGCTATTTTTATGGAAACTTTTAAAGTAACTGATCGAACCGTGCGCCAAAAATTTTATACCATGTGTTTAAAACAACAATTTACGATCAATATAACGTTAACAGTTATACAGAATATCTTAAAACTAATGTTTTTATTGAAAAAGGATCCTATTATTGGGCTTTTTTGAAAGGTTTATTGTCATACCGAAGGTTTATTACCAAAATTAAAAGAGTGTTTGCAATAACAAAAACTTGTAACTTTATTTTAACAAAAGAAGCATTTTCATATATGACCAAAAAAGGTGACCACTTTATAAATCATAATTAATCTTGAAAGAAAATTAAATTTAATATTTAGTATGGCCTCCTTTGGCCTTAATGACTGCCGCCAACCGTCTAGTCATGCTTTCGACCAGATTATGAAGTAATTTTTTTTGTTTGTGATAAAGAACTTCTTTGTTTTTTTGGCGGTATGCTTTGGATTGTTATTTTGTTGTAAAATAAAGTTATTGTCAATTGGATCAACGAAACTTCCAAATTCTCGCGTAAAATATCGATATAAGTGTCAGCAGTCATGATTCCATCGATTTTTATTAATTCATCCACGCCTTCCCAAGAAAAACAGCCCCAGACTATGATATTACCTCCGCCGTGTTTAACCGTTTTCTGGAGGTGACGATCTTGAAGCTCTTCGCCAGGTTTCCGCCACACACGGAGTCGTTGTTTGCAATTAAGAAGCTCGAATTTACTCTCATCCGTCCACAGAACTCGTTTCCAGAACTCCACGGGTTGATTTGCATACCTTTCTGCAAATGTGAGTTGCTTCTTTTCATTTCTCTTAGTAATCAAAGGGCGCTTATGTGCGAAACGGCTCTGTAAATCTGCTTGCCGCAGCTTCCTGTGCATTGTCCGGTCGGAAATGGACAGATTGAGTGATTCACGAATATTCCTGACAGTTGTCCTCGGATCTTTCTTCACCATTCGTATGATGTTTGCATCATCACGCCAATTTGTACTTCGCGATCTACCTCTTCCAAACCGATCAACCACTGTTCCGGTGTTCAAAAATTTCTTATAAAGTTTCTGGACAGCGCTTTTGCTGACTTCATATTTTTTAGCGATCTTCCGCTGCGAAACACAGCGTTTATAATCTTTGATAATCAGGTTTCGGACCTGATATGAAATTTGTCGACCATTCATATTCACTACCTTTCTATGTACTGCTGCGCTTTGATCGACATGTCAACAAGGAACTGTTAGTCACAGGTCGTCGTTGTTTAAACTTTACGCGCAGTACATCATGTTTACACATCGCGATTAAATGAAGACGCTATAAATTCTAAAGCGGTCACTTTTTTTTGTCATATATGAAAATGCTTCTGTTGTTAAAATAAAGTTAATATTTTTATTAATTTTGGTAACAAACCTTTGGCGTGACAATAAACCTTTCAAAAAAGCCCGATAATAGCATCTTTTTTAAATAAAAACATTAGTTTTAAGATATTCTGTATAACGATATAGAATGGTCACTTTATTATGCCGGTCACTGTATATAAAGAAAATATTAACATAGAAATGAATATATTTGGCCTTTAAGAAAAGTATCGTTACAATTAAAATGTTAGATGATAAAACTACGAGGACGACGATCACATACGCGTCCTAATTTTTCTCCCGAAACCCGCTAACTTCCTTGTAAAATAAAATTATTTTTCTTATAGTCTGCACGAGTAACAATATTAAAATGTTTGATGAATTTGACAAACTCGAATCTCCGAACACGAATGGAGAGAGCTCGAGGCGAAGATACACGAGGAAAAGGTCTCGCTGCAATCTATACGCGTCCCGAGGGGACGTCTCACTTTTATCATATTGCATTACTTGCTCATAAGCGTGAGTGCAAAAGAAAAACGTGTGCGGGGGAGGTTTGCTATTTCCTTTAACTCGCGGCCCGGTGAAAAAACCTCTCGGAATGTACGGTTATGGGGGAGGAGAAGGCGCTTGGTTCTTCACCAGACGAGCCGGAGAAAATTAGTAGTACGCGTACACACGCGGCCCAAAGAAACCCTGTCTCATAAGGAGTGGCGAGAGGCTGGGCCGAAGGCAGCTTCGGTTTGTTAGTTTCTTACGTTTAACGCCGCGCCGCGCCGCGCCGTCTCGGGATATCCGCCGAATTTGTACGGAGCATTTTCGTCGGAACAAGAAATAAGTAATTTCGCAAATGACGCTCACCCGTGGTGAAGTTCCTACGAACCGAATATATACTCGCCGCTAATCCCCCGCGAGCAGATACTAATTTGCACGCCACGCATATTTACAGAACTAACGTTTTATTTATTCACAGGCGTTTTAGCGACCGAGCTGTACGTAAAAGAAGCCTAATAATTTAAATGATTATTCCAAAAGAAGTTGTTGCGTCGTAACACCGCTCAACGACAGTATTTAGTAAGACGCTGTTTACTTTATCAACTACGTTGCACTCCATAAAACAAATTTCAACAAGATCAAGAACATTCAGAATTTTTCTAAAATCATATTGGTATCTGGAACATTTCTATGAGAAAATCAGATTTTCGGACGATGACAAACACGGTTTCCAACGTAATCTTAACTTGCAGAATTAATGATTCGCGACTAAATTTAAATCTCCGCAATATTTCGCCGTGGAGTATTTGCTTGCGCTTTTACGTGAAATTATCATTAGCTGTGGAAACATAACTTTTAATGACGAAACTTCCGTGCCGCGTGGCAAATTATTACTTTCAGTCATACTTTCCGTTTTCACGGTTTTACAGTTAGTAACGAGTCTACCGCCGTCGCGCCGCGCCGTGCAAATGATTAACAATTTATTCAAAGTCAATAACACATGCGTTGAAACTACGCGTTGCGCAAAAATTTTAGAACCAGTAATTACGAATATTTGAAAAGTGTCGTACCAAAATATACCATCGTCAATATGTAATTAATAATGAAAATAATTTTCTCGTATACAAATATTTCGTTTTTTTTCTTTCTCTAAAATTCTGGTTTAAGCTCGAGCCTTAGTTTCTGCTGTTTATATTTATAGCGAGAGTGCGCACGGTAAAAGTCGCAGAGAAACCGTGGCAGAACGAAAAACGAACGAGGAATAAAAATCGAGGAGACCGAGTCCGTCCATTGTCAGCGTTTGACGAGGAGGCGGGAGCGGCGCGGCGTTTGCCTTATGGCTTCTGTCATTTCTGATAAACATACGCGGATGGCCTCTCGTAACACCTTGGTATAGGAAACGTTATGGCTGTTACGTTCCTTCTAGACCTGGCGGTCTGGTCTACCTACTTCGAAGCTGTTTTACGGTTCTGTAAAAATGCGCGTTTACCGTCGCACGGGGAATACGTCATTTTGTCATCTTGTACCGCGGTCCGACGATAAGGGTCTATCAAAGGTTTGTGATAGCCGCCATTTAACATGGCTTCGCTGAATCGCTCACGTGCAACCTTTATTAAAGCCCATAAACACACACGTACATCTCAAAAGGCGCACTTTGTCTCTCGGTTGCTACAAACATTGTGCGTACGTCCCGCGATTTTTATAATAAAAGGAACGAAGCAAACATCTTGTTGTTATTGTTGATAGACTGATATATAATTACACTGTCCAACAGCCAAAAAATTTTTCGATTCTCATTATGCAATTCTTATAGAGTTTTTTGCGCTGATTCCGAATCTGTCCTTAATTTTTCTCCTAGACGCACAATTTTTGAGAAATTTGAGTTTGACAAAAAGTCATATTTTTCAACTTTGAACAAATATTCTGATGTTATTATAAAAGATATTGAATTGATCTTTACAGCAAAAGATTCCTTAGACTTTCCCGAATACAGTGATATAAATAAAGAATAAATATGTTAATAGAATGGGAATAGAGTAATAAAAATAATAAATAGCAATGATGAATAAACATTTAAATAAGCTAACATAATTGCACGTCTGCATCGCCGTTACGCCGCGCAGCGCCGGGCCGTATTCCGTCGAACGACCGCGCTAGTGGAAGAGCACCACTGGCGGCAGCTCATGTCGGGCAAAGATATTTTGATTTCTGGTTCGATAAAAACGTCGACGTTTCAAACTTCAAAGGGGGATTTCTCAAGATAAAAGTCTGCTCTATCACATGGTATAGTTCGATTTTCTGCTGGACCATTATTTTTTGAGATAAATTCGAAAATATCATCAAAAATTGGTGTAAAAGTGGTGTCTCTCCGTCTTTAATGATCGTTTAAACATATTTAAACAATCATAATGTATTAATATTGGATATCACTGTATTCGGGAAAGTCTAAGGAATCTTTTGCTGTAAAGATCAATTAAATATCTTTTATAATAACACTACAATATTTGTTCAAAGTTGAAAATATGTCTTTTTTTTCAAACTGAAATTTCTCAAAAACTGTGCTCTAGGAGAAAAATTAAGGACAGATTCGGAATCACCGCAAAAAACTCTATAAGAATTGCATAGTGATAATCGAAATCCCCCAAAAAAATTGAAATTTGTTGGACCGTGTTATTAAATTAATTTTATTTGGTTAATATTTAAGACCGGCATAAAATTTCAAGCTATAATCAGAGACCAGATTTATTGTTCTACTGTTCTTTTAACGAAATGATCACAGTTCAAGTATCGAGGATTTTTCGCTAATCGGAAATGAAGTGTTCAAATACTTTTTGGAATCGCCGTAGCTGTCTGTCTTAACTCGTACGAATTTGTAATCAGGCACGCTATCTAGAGCCGTAGTTTCACTGCGGCACGTATATATCTCAATAACGTCAACGGGGTTCTGTTGTTCGGACGAGATTTATTTCGTATTCATACGAAATGTTTTGTATTCATACGTGTCACGTGACAATGTCGAACAGCGGAAGGGCGAATTGTCGCCGCGACATTCCACGGGCTTTACTCTTTAAGTAGATTATGCCTGATGCATCGTTAACTACAAAGCCAGACTAAAAAACACGAATATTTTTCTGCCACCCACCGTTTCCGGGATTGCTATCGCCGCGATTCATCACCGACCTGTGTTGTCGTCAATGGAAGCTCGACTCTCGGAGTCAAAACAGTTTGTAGATCCGTTGGATTTTTGCGATTTTTGGTTTTTCATTTTCGATAGATCGATTTTGAGTTTCTTTTGCATTTTAATTAATAATTTTCACGATGATCATTGCAATATTGGAGTATGAAAAATGGGTCCCCGTGAACCCATGTAACGTACATTGTACATTAAGTACAAGTGTTGTAGAATAGTTGAACGTTTACATATAGTATTCGCTACGAGCGAATAAAATTTCGCAGTCTAACTCGTTTCCCCGGATTAAATTAATTGACTTATGGCGCGAGATAACTTCCGCGCATCAAATGCACAACTCGCAGGAAGAATGATCGGGGTAGCAGCTGCACGCGAGCCCGGCTAGGTGAAAGGTTTATTGGATCCTAAGTTACCACCTGAAGACACCGAGGACCAATGTCCGTGCACTGGTGTCGACCCAGGTAAACCTTTCCAGCGATGTATTTTCTTCCGCTTGCTCGCAGGTGAGCCTCCGGAGCCTTTGTTGTTCTTAGCCTCGTGAACTATGGGCGGACATTATAAAGTATAAAAGCAGCAGTCCTGGGAATTCGCGAGGGAATGACCGCGCGCCGGTTTTTCCAACCGAGAAAACTTCCCCGGGCAGAGGCATTGAAGAAATTACGAAATTTTAACAGTACCCGCGGAACCACTGCCGCCGCTGCGCCGTCGCGCCGCGCTGGCTTGATGAATAATATCTCGTACGTTATTTTCTTTTGTCGTGAAAATTCGTTCTAAGGAGATGAAATCGACTCTTGAGGACCGTGCCATTTTTCCTTCTCGTTCCATTTACCCTCGGCCGATAAGAAACATGAAAGAACATTAGCGCGAGAAATGGCTTTCGTTATTTAGATTTGGGTTTCACGGGTCGTGTATTTCATAAATAATTTATTTAATTCGCCGGCACGGAAAGATACACACGTCGCGAGAGTGTCGTATCATAATTAAGGGCACCGCGTGTAGGTACAATTAATAAAACGTTTTTACTCGATAGCGAAATTAATGGTTAACAATGTTAGATTAGGCGTTAATAGCCTTACACGCACGACAACGCTCGAAAGTGTAAGAACATTTGCTTAATCTTTATATCTGTGTAAAGAACGTATAAAGCCTTTGTGGTGAAAAATGGGGCTCATGAAATGTTCAGATTTAAACGATTTTTCTAACTACAATTTCGAAAAAATTCAATTGATTTCAACGTTTTTAAAAGTTCTCAACATTTACAAAGCTGATACTAGCTAGCTAATTTATCGATTGGGACTGCTGTGCGACGCGAAAATTAAAGCGACGGACAGTGGTCGGAAATCGCCAAAACGTGGCCAAAATAGGAAGGAGTATTCCAAATTAGTTCAAAATTGATACTCTGAAATTTTTCGGGTCGCTGATTATGTATCACGTGTCAAAATTACAAAAAACAAAATGGCGGATTCAATATGGCGGATGTGTAACACAAAAAATTATTGGACTCTCTCGAAAATTAGTATTCCCTTATTTCTCGTGCCGTTGAATATAAATATGATGTAAAAAAAACAAAAAACAAAATGGCGGATGCGTAACATAAAATATTATTGGATTCTCTCGAAAATTAGTATTCCTATATTTCTTGTGCCCTCGAATATGAATCTGATGTAAAAACTACAAAAAACAAAATGACGGATTCGTAATATGTAGCGGTCGGGTATGTGAAAATAATACTTAATCCATCATTCAGGTAATTTTAACCATATGGTAAATTTCTTTTCTGGAGAAACGTATTTCATTATCAGAAGAACCTGAAAGTAAATAAAAATTATGCATTAATCATTCGAAAATTTTTTTTTATTTTTTAAAAACAATAAAAAAATATGGTTTGTGATGTTCAAAACATGTATAAAAAAATTCTATAAGTGGAACCATACAATGTTTATTCAACAAATTTTGTTATATCTTCTAAAATCGAGAAAACATGCTTGTAACTAGTACCGTGACTACCTTTGCGTCACAAAAATGGATCGCATAACAAAAGGGGCAAATTCGGGCAGCTACTTTTCAAAATAATTTAAGGAATATTGTGGAATATACAATTTTTAGTATACATTTCTAAAATCAGCGCATCAAAATTTATCTTCGTCTTTATAGATAGTAAACACTGATTAATATAAACCCAATATTATTATTATGAATAGTACTTACTTCCAGGAACAGCATCCATTCCACACACAAAAAAAAATGCACTTCTCTTAAAATTGTAACCGTCACACTTGTTTTTTGGGACCGTAGTTCATTGCACGAAAACTTCCCATAGAGTCATTACCTGAGTATCCAGTAAGGCAAAGGCCATACGCCTAACTGAAAATTCATTTTTGACATTTTGGCCACGTTTTAGCGATTTCCGACCACTGTGCGACGTGCTCGTTGTAGAGAACAAGGAATGTCTCGCGTTTAAAATCGCATAATACTCGAACAAAAGTGGCTTTTACTATAAGTATAATCTGGATCAAATTAGATGGAAGAAATTCGTTTCAAGTTTTCATATTGTGTAGAGTGTAGAGCGTAGAACGTAGAGGACGTCAGCGACCCACAAACGACACTCGCATTCAGATGAATCGTTCGATCGTATTGTTCTTACGAACTGGCGAAATGGGCCAAGTACTCGGTGGCCAAAACGGTAATATCTTCGAGAACGCGTAATAGAAAGTGATATTAACCCAGATCGCAGTTTGTACTTAGACTTTTCCACTTCTTCAGGGCATATCGATGAAAGCGCCAAGATCGACTCTTTTTGTACCCATCGGAAGAATGATGGAATAGTTGCTCACCGATAACCGACGGACAAGAAGTCATTTTGCTGCACATTATTCGTGGAGTGGGCGCGGGAGAAATTTAAACACTAATTTACGTCGAGCAATTAGTGTTCGATACTAAGTATCTTATACATTTTTTTTTTATTTAAGCATTTCAAATCTCAACTGAGATCTATTTCTGCTGCACCAACAAGTAACAGTACCCAACTGATACTCACTGATTTGAATAAAATTTAACGTACTTATTAAACACCGAAAAATATTAAATACGTGTTTTTTTGTTTCGGCTAAATACGCTTTTCAGGGGTAGAAAGTAATTATTTCTTAAAGCATACAGTTTCTGAAAAAAGCGCTAGATCCAGAGTTGATTGAAAATTTACAATTAGAGTGACATTTTATGATTTCTTATCTTTACTTCTATTCTGAAGTTACAAAACTTTTTTCTCCTTCATATTTTTTCTATAAATTTGAGCCTATTTTCCCATAACGTCTGATTTTTTCTTTTTTGGCAAACTAACGCAACAAATCAATTCTGAAGACAGATTTAGAGTCATCGCATAAAATTTTTTTGATTATAGATACAGGATGCGCTTTTAAGGTCCGGTAACTGCTAAATCCGGCAAGTCCGGCTTATTATTTCCAAATTTAATTGACCTTGGACGCCATGAAGTGCATCACGCTGAACTGTACAACTCTGGATCTAGCATTTTTTTCAGAAACTGTATCCTTTAAGAAATAATTATTAGCCACAAACGTTTCCATCTCTAGAGGTTGAGGGGTGCTTTCTACCCCTGAAAAGCGCGTATTTAGCCGAAACAAAAAAACACGTATTTAATATTTTTCAGTGTTTAATAAGTACGTTAAATTTCATTCAAATCAGTGAGTATCAGTTGGGTAGTGTTACTTGTAAGTAAGAGAAAGATAAAGTAGCCTACGTTAAGTCAAATTAAATACGTAGCCTACTGGTTTTTAAGAAGTTAAAAATGAGAAAACAAGCTTTAATGTTAGGTCCGGCCATTAATATTTCCAAACTTAAGGGTAATTTAAGCTTAATTTTACGCAGTTGTTGAATTAACTTAGATGGTTGCGAATCGAAGAGGCAACAATATGATCACTCGCATACACTCGCACTCACACTTCGAGTCATTAATAAATAATTCCTACGCGAAATAAAGACGCTTTAAATTTAACGGTTACAATAAATTCTAGTGGAAGACGTTCATGTTTAAATCACGGCTCAGACCTGCCAGTATAATAATGGTTGAAAACTGTTTTCCCTTGCTATTTTATAATTCTCTTTGTTTGCATATGCGCATTCTTTTTGAACTCCTCGTACAGGTCGGTAAATGGAGTTAGGTATCTAATACTTCCAGCAATAACTTCGATATTCCTGATGTTCCTTAATGATGTTATTTTGCTGATTGGACTTGCAGACCCTGTTAATTATTTTAATATTTTCACATCCATTGTCGTAAGCCAGACCTGAATAAAGTAAGTGCAAAGTAGCCGCAGATAAAGTATTAATTCGATCGACGTTCAGAAACTGCGAGTCGCGCATCGTAAGTACATACATATAACCTGGACCTACAATGGCCAATGTAGTAGTAAGTGTGGTAATAACAGTAATAAGAAGAATATAGCACATCGTATATAGCAGAATAATCATTTTTACGAGGCCTAAGCACTGAACCGAGTAGGTTAAGCACATAAAGGCTTTCGTAGGGCGACTAGCGAGTACTAAAATTGGAATGAGCATTACCCGACAATAGACACTCTAGATAAAACAATAATAAACATTCTGTGGCAAACCGTTGCAAACCACAATAGAAACTGCGATTGCGTGGGACAGACAGTACTGGGTTGGCAAGGAAGTAATTTCGGTTTTCACTAATAGATAGGAATATGTTTTTCTTTGTTTCAATAACTTCTGTTAAAGTTATAATTTTTTTCTTTCTGATATTTGATAACTAACATTTGATAATAAGATTACATAGAGAATAAAATATTTTATTCACTAAAGTTCATTGTTCATATGAAAAATTGAGTTCTATTTCACCTTAAAATACCGAAATTACTTTCTTGCCAACCCAATATTATTGTTCCTTGTAACATTTGATTTATAATATTGTGTTAACTCTTTGACTGCCATATCAGTCCTATATGGGCATGTATGGGCGTCACAATTTTGTTACCAAACTCTTCAGGAGTGGTCAGAACTCCTTGCCGTTTCTTGCAAACCGGATTCTACCTATTTGCTTACTTTTTAATAATCACCATGTACAATATGTACAACAACATTCGCACGACGAAAATTTTTTTAAAGGTAAACCGAGCGGCGCACAGTGGGCAATTCGGACGAAATCGGCGACAAAATCAAAGAACTTTCGATAGAAATTAAATAGAGCAATGAAATTTTTCTTAAATTGTAGCTGGAACTTTGTAGAATATGGAAAAATAGAGAGATTATGATACGAACATTTTTTAACCTTGATAAAATTCGTTAAACTTGTACAATTTCAAGAAAATTGTGGTTTTTCAATACCACGCGCGGAACAAATTTTTTGAATAGATGCTACACATCATTTCCCGTAGATTTTTTCACGCTGATTTCAAATCTGGTTTCAAAATTTGTCTACGACATCAGGATTTTGCAAAAAATCTATTTTTGTGACATCGTCGCCCGACGATCGGTAGTACAATGAAACGAAATGGTTAGAAATACATGGTTATGTTATGACAGGACGTGCAACTAAATACGTTTACATTAATTAAAGTCAATATAATTAAATATATATTACAGAGAGAAGAACACTGGACCATAGAATAATTTACATATCTATATATCTATATAAATCAGATTTTCAGAACCTACCATGTGAGGAACAGAATTACATATATTTGTTTTGTGATTCTAAGGTTATTGAACATTATTGATTGTTGTGTCGTGTATAACGGATTACAGATATCTCCAAAGATAAATTATTCGAATAAAAAAAGCTCACTAAAAAGTTGAAAATAATTATTTAAATAAAAAATAAATTTTTTAAAAATACCACGTTTTTAAAACGGACTAAAAAGTATAAAATAATTTAAATAAAAATATGTTTAAAAAACGGACTAAAAAGTATAAAATAATTTAAATAAAAATATGTTTAAAAAACGGACTAAGAACACATTTATAGATTTCATACAGATAGTCCTGAAAATTTGTGATTGTGAATTTTTAATAGCTATGAAAATACTTGTAAGATTTAAAACGAAAAACGTGGGGCGCATGCAATACGTAGATAATTGATGCATGAATTGTTCAACTAAGTCACTAACAATTTTATTGCATTACAAATTATATGAACTGTTCTATATGTTTTCTCAACGGCAGCTACTCTCTACACTCCTTACTATTATCTTGCGCCCCACGTTATTCGTTTTAAACCTTACAAGTATTTTCATAGCTATTAAAAATTCACAATCACAAATTTTCAGGACTATCTGTATGGGGTTAGAAATCTGTAAATGTGTTCCTAGTCCGTTTTTTAAACATATTTTTTTATGAAATTATTTTTATTTAAAATTAGGCGTAACTAATTCAGTGTAAGATATCCCGAAGCACGCGCGACCACAAGGTACCGCGATGGTGCAGTTAGAGTGGGAAGGGAAGGCTACGAGGGGACTTTCCTCCCCCAAAACTTCTCCCCCGCACGCTGGCCTAGGTTTTGGGGACCTACCCCCAGCGAAGGGGAAGGACATAGGCTCAGTCTTGTTTCGACTACCACCTTGGACGCGATTCGGCTATTATTTTGTATACTGATTCAGATTCTGTTAATGAAACTCACTCTTTGGCGGACGGCTTCACCGTCAATACGTGTTTTGACTGAAAACACCCGCTCCGAACATCCTGTACGAGCGATACACGTATATATAGTTACGGGTTTATTCGTATAATCTAACATCAGTTTACGTCAGAGCCACCGATACCGTCGCGAACGCGCGAACCGGATTTACAACCCGCAAAATTCGAGAAAAGAATTGCGGTACTCGTGACGCTTCACCACTCTTTGCTCTTTCCCGCATCGATGGCCCGCCACCATACAGTAGAGACTCCCGTATCCGAACTAATAAAGAGACAAATGTGGCCGGATAGTGGAATTTTCGGATTTACTTTTTTTTGCATTAAACTTCATTTATCCAAGTAGAAATGAACAAATTTAACAGTTTCCTTCAACATCTAAGGGTCCCGTGTCTTTTTAGCCGCTAAGTCACATAAATTTTCTATCGTAAGCAGCTGCGTAGATCTGTGACTGTAGGTTTCCCAACGCCATGTATTCTTGCTAATTTCGTTGCAATTTCACCGCTTTCAAGATCATTAATCATTTTGTATTTCTGTTCAATAGTTAAAAACTACACGTTTTCATTTACTTGGCATTGTGATACCGTTCTCTGCTTCAGACTGAATTGATTAATACATTGTACTAAATACGTGATATGTAAACATCGCTACGAAAACATAGAACGGATACGGGAGACTTTACTGTATATTTAAATAGATTAATTTTCGTATTATTAAATAAGTCGCCCTGACTTCCGTGTGGCTTTTATGACCATCGGTGCGGTGTTACGATCACTGGGCTACAACCACCGTGTTACCGTCGACTACATTAATTCGTATAACTTTTCATAAAATGTCAGTGTCACATCGATGAAACGTGGAATTTTCCGAAAATTCAATTTTTAAATACAAATTCCATATACAAAGCAACTATAAAATTTTGCATTTGAACATGTAAAGCCGAACATATTTTTAATTAAATACGTTCCTGCAAAAGCTTCCGTACTACGATGCTGCTTTTTACCTCGATAAATTTTAAACTCGTATTCATTTTGAAATCGTTTGTAAAAACCATTGTCTGGCTCGCGGTTCGTCATTTCAGCTGGTACATCGACCGAGCGCAAAATTCGTGACAAATGGTAGTTTGGCGGGGACGTATACAGGTAATTGTACAAAACTATGGAGATAATGAGGAAAACGAACATCCGACGGGACGCAGGCAGCTGCCCGAGTACAATAATGATCCGATTCGGCCGCGTCGAATTGGACGAATCCGCAAGCACGTGTTTATCACCTGCAGGCACAATAGCTGCATCGTCAGGTCTTCCGTCAATCCGATTCAATTTGGATGAATCGCGCGAGTCTTGTACAGGACGAAATGATCAAGACATTTTCGTTAAATTCAGACTACGCCGAGCTTTATTCAATATGTATAAATACATTTTCTAAATAGTTTTTTTTCACATAGAATGGAGTGATTCGGCTAAGTGTGTCATCCAAATGTCCACTGTTTGGTATATGAAAAAATGGTTGTAATCATAATAATCAGTCTTCTCTATTTTGCTGTGTTACCAAGATATATAGGACACCTTGAGTATTTTTATATATCTTCTCGAAAAGTTTTCGCTGAATTGTTCAGATTAGAACTTCTTTCCGCGCGATCGTCCCTGCGCTGCGCAACAATTTAAACGGCGCGGCGCACAGTGCTAAGAGGACAAAAATAAAAAATCAATATTTTTTAAATGTATATCTGTTCACATAAATTTATTTTAAAAACACTATTCATTCATGAATACTCGCTAGAAACAAAATATTTTCCTTTCCTCATAATCTGACACGTCACTTTTTCTTGCGTTGTAACCTCAAATACGCGCGTAAAAGAAAAATCGTATACAACGTACTGTAAAGAGAAATAATAAACAATTTGCGATCGATCATTTAGTTTAAGGTGTGCACTCGTTATTTTGGGTCCCTGGCGGTTTTTACAATTATTATTTACCTTATTTTATTGATTTGATGTGGTCCGTTTGTTAAAACGCGAAAATGAAAATTCTTATAACTTTAACTAAGCTTTTCTCAAGAAACGTAAAATACGTCTTGCAGTTTTTGCTAGAAAATATTCGTAGGACTATGCTTTACTGAATTCTATAAAAATTTTCTGCCCTGAACTGCACCTCTAATTTTAAAAATTATTTATTTAGGTAGACACCCAGAAACCACGTACGCACAGATTTTCGAGAAATGGCTTCCTTGTCCACCAAACGACAGATATCTAACGATTCTCTGTGTATTTCAGGATGTATTTAATTTGATTTTTAGTTTATTTTACTGTTTTGCGTCTCGGTATGTATAATTAATACCACTATAGACGACACGTCAACTTTGGATGCTTATATCTTGACGATGGTTTATGCAAAAATAATGTTTCTGTAGTGTTTTGGAAATGTCTTAACCTCACCTACCAGAATACGTAATCAAGAATATACATTTCCGTATGAAATTTTAAACGTGACCTTCACACAGCTCCTCAAGGTTACAACAATATCAAACAAATACAAGCATCGTATACTCTTTCCTATACCCTATAACTTTTATTTGAAACATATTTTTATACCATTTATAGTTTCTATGATATGGAATTTTGTCCTAAATTCGCTCAAAACGATTCTCGCACGCGCGGCACCCGTGCACCAGATTCGTATTTCGATTGTTTATCGATCAGAATGGGATCACTAGGATTTCTATAATCGATCGCCCCGCCTCTATAAGAGCTGAAATGTGGGAAGACGCGCGGTAAGGACGAACAGTGGGTGGGGAGCGGGTAACAAACGTCGAAATGAATCTCGGTGATTTACGGTGGAGCCGTGTGGCGAAGGAATGGCCGAGATTATAGCATTCCGACACTACTTTCGTTCTTCATGGTAAATAGACGGGTGTCTAAAGTGATAACGCAGAGAAGGGGGGGGGGGCTGGCCTTCTTCGGACCTTCTTTATTCGTCGTGTGCGCGAACGTAGTTCGTGCAATGTCGTCGTCGTCGTCGTCGTCGTCGTCGTCGTCGCGTAGAAACAACGGCCCACTTTCCCGCATAGCTTCGACATAATGAAATGCATCGTCTTTTGAGGGTATAATCCAATGCAGATTAAAACCCTGACAGTGCTCCCTCCCAGCGTTCCTTCGCCTCCGCGATACAAATTGCAGAGCAACGTCGTGCCGCGCCGCGCCGCGCGCCGGTAAGAGAGAAAAGGGTGTCGAGGCTAATCCGACGCTGAGCTCGTCATGACTTTATGGGCGAAGCTGACGGAGTGGAAAGGCATCCTTAGCAGGAAAAATCGAGGTCGACGGAGCAGTTTCTTCGTCTTCTCTTCCAACCTTGCCCCCTCGTCCCTTTTCTTTTCTTCTGTTTTTTCTTCTCCCTCCGGTTCTCCTCCACTTTCCTTCCTTCCTTCCTTCCTTCCTTCCTTCCTTCCTTCCTCCGCGACCGGCGCGACCACGGAGAGAGAATAGAATGCAACCAGTTACGTACGCCTCTTTGCGGTGTCATCGAATCCACGAGGAACTTTGTACCGCCCGCGCGGACGACGACGAAGGGAGAAATCGGGTAACGACCTGGCCTTAACCACCTACCCAAACTAACTCGTCAACTCTTCCCTTTCTCTCCTCGCCCACGCTCTCGAGGCCTGTTTCGCTTCCTCTTCCAGTTTCTCCTCGTCTCACTCTGGCTTCCACTTCGTGTCTCCTTCTTACCGAGTCTCATTCATTAAGTCTCAAGAACGGTCTCGCAATCTCTGTAGGGTCGTCGGTAGACGCGTACACGGCGTGCCGTTTGTTCTCCACTGAAACTTGAGATGTCCTCCTCGGATAACACCCGCCCGAACCCTAGCCTCGCCAACATCCACCAGACCTACAACGCTCCTACCAATGTGTGTACGTATCTATGTATGTATCAACGCGCGTATCGTTACGCCGCGCAGCGCTGACCAATATCATTGTGCTTACGCACCTATACAGAGATCCGTGCTTTTGGTGCCACCGCACCGCACCGTGGCAAAGACTCGACGTACCCGATCAAGATAATAAAGCTTCACACCCGTGACCCTGGACCCTCCGACAACCGAGTCGCCGTGGCCCTTGACCTATCGACTGGACATCTTCATCGGACGGGGCTGTCACACGACACGATCGATCATCCCGGAAACACGGTACCGGTTTTCCATGGCACCCTCTCTCTATTCGGGATGCGTGTGTGCGTACACACGTCGGAACACCGAATTTCGACGTGCCTCGGCACAGACAATGTAATCACGTTGTTTGCCAGCCGGTACTGTCATTCGGACACAGAAGGTGGGCGGGCTCCAATCAAGAACCGACCCCTTTGATTCTGTTCTTCAATCCGCTACTGATCAGGCTCGCGCTGCTCCTGAAAGTCAAGCGTATCGCTGTACGGTATGCACAATACAGTAACGTTTCGATATTAAATACAATAAGGGTCTTCCGGTAACAACGATAGCAATTTCGATCGAAATGTGGAAAACGAAAAATACAAAAGTCAATGTATCACCCGCTGATTTATTTTCAAGTACCTTCGAAGACGTTTTACATGACTAGACTGCGGATCTTTATGCATTTATAGCAAAATTGAGTATATCAAAATCGAAGTTATTGAAAAATTTTAAAAATTGAAGATGTCAATATATAATTTATCCTCTATTAAGATCATTACGGGAGAAAGTAAAATTCAATTTAGTTTTTCTATTTGTTGCAATCGGTGTAGAAAATTTTTATTGTGCATAAACATCCGCAGTCTATACATGACGTACAATATTATTCGCATGATCATTGATGGAGCGAACATTAGCGAAATCTAAAAAATTGTACAGTTGTTAATCCGAAACATTGATGTATTCTTGATTAGATTTGATCCTGCAAAATGTGTAGGTAGGTTGATATTGATTTCATACAACACATCTAACGAATTACGTATAAATGAGACAAATTCTAAAGGCATGCTATACGTGTCGAATTAATTTTAAATAAATATCACTATGTTTATTGCGTTACTATGATATTTTCATCGAGCACTACGTTATACATATAGTCTATGAAAATGTAAACTTATATGTGTATAGCTATAATCTAATTATCACATCATACCTCGCTGACAGTTCTGATAACACAGTTCGGAAATTGTCAGGATTTACGATACGATCTGCGTGATAAACGCTAACTACGTGTATGCAACAACTTGATAGGAAGTATGACATAATGTAAACGCACGACTGATTTACGATTAGGCTATAAACAATCTGTGTCCGAACTGTGGCTGTGTTATTGCGACGCGATTGTTGAATCGATACGCAATTTGTTGAAAAATGCAGATTTTCCGTTGGACGTTCATTGATTTATATTTCACGGATTGAAAGAAATTTTCGGAAAATCCCTTGAGACTGTCAGCTCACAGCGGATAAAATCGTTTCCGAAGATCAGGCCCCGTATAGCAGTGGAACAAACATAAATTTAATTCCACACATCTCTGACACACATAATGCTATAGTATTTAATGATGAATGTGGACAATCAACATCGCATATTTACGTGTACATGTATACTACACAGGCTGGGATATCACGCGGCGATGTGCAACTGTTGTTTTGCAAATCTCCGCAAACCGCTGGACATTTCGCGCGACACAGATATTTGGTGAAAATTATTACCGCCGGCCGTGAATGTAGAACGGAAATTAGATACCCGGACTGCGCTGAGCTGTGATCTACGCAGCATGTAACCTTAACATCGCATCGCGTAAATGAAAACTGTTTGAAAATCGATGTGTCGCGTGTCTCATGTCCGTTATTGATAGCCTCGAGAGCGGCGAGCAAGTTGGCGATGCCGAGAAAAATGATTTCAATACGTTGCACTCGCCGACGACAGGACAATCCATTAGGAACTCTCTGTTCGGTGAAATTATTTTTCCAAATTGATCTTTAAGAAATAGAAAAAATATTCTTGAATGAGAAGACCGTGCCCGAACACTGAAAACTATTCACGCTGTTAAGCTCAAACGTGGTACGCACCGTTTCGTATTAACGATGGTTGAATCTCGTTGAAATGATAAGAGTGGTTGGTTTTGTATGTTTATTTAACTTTGCTTCGTGTTAAGAAATACGATAAGTCGCGCTCGCTTGTTTCACGATTTGCGTACGGCACGGTCTTTCGGAGTCTAAGGAATTCGATTTTGCGAAGCTCTACTCTTTGTTGCTAGATGCGATCTGCCTGCTTTTTTATGCTCTTCTGGACGTGGAGTTTCGTTGGCTGAGAGGAGTGGTCGAAAAGTAAATTACTGAATGCTGATTCGTGGATAAAGAGTAGCACCCTTATCCCCGTTCACTCCTAGGTACTGAGGGTACCGAAGGGTGGTTCGAGTAGATCGTTCCACGGATTTCGGACGATCACCGTAGCAGGCAATAAACTCATGAAGCGCTTCGGACTTAACAAGCATGCTGACAGTAAAAAACTCGATGAATGAGACGATGAGGCCTGGTAAACAGATGGTAATCAGGCCCAAGATAGGAAAGGTGAGAAATTAAGTAATTATGTCCCGTGGCGTCGAGAATCTATTGTCGCTACACCATAAATGTTTGCAAGTAATTTGTGTAATTGAGGGGCTCGGAAGGAACTGACCTTTTTGGGGGACCACGTGGTGGCCAAATTCACTCGCTTAGTGTGCTATTAAAAACTAGATACAATAGAACGATTGGGGTGAGCTGGATGCGTCGCAACACACGCATTTTACAGACGCAATCGATAAAATATTTCTATTCTCATTGGTAAACTGCGAATCGATGCATATTTGCTGCATCACCCCGTATATTTCAAAGAAACTTTTCGTGTCCCGTCTTTGGAGAGCTTTGTCTATGTCCAATCAAAAAATAGTGATAGATGGCGATGTCTATGGGTGGAAAAATGTAGGTTCGCAATTCTTTGAGTCGGCCGACACGTGCCAACTTTTAGTCTCCCTACAAAGACCTATAAATTTGGTCTCGCAGTGAACCGGTCCAGTTCCCTCTCTAATACGATACACTATTATTCCCGGAACGCTAGCACGCGTCGGCTCTCAGTCCAATCAATCAATGTGGCAAAGGAAAAACGAAATCCGGGGAAACGAATGGGCTCAATAAATATCAGTCAAGCGTCGTTCCATGAACCAATATTTACCATCGAGCCGTTTAAGGGATAATTTCATCAAACGCACCGAATGCGCGGAACACTGCGCTGTCGAAACGCATCGACGCTTTTCTTTTCTTTTCGTAAAACCGAAAAACTCGTTAGAGTTCGTTTGCACGTTTTTGCGGCAACTTGCTGAAACCATTTTTCCAAAAATTATATCGATTCTTTTATAAATAATTTTTATAGTGTTCAGTTGAAAAGAGGTGCAACAGTACTTTTAAATCCTTCGAATGTGTTCATTAGTTTGCATTCGATCTGCTGATTTTTACCATAAATGCGGTAAATCCGCAGTCTAATGATAAGATGCGAGCGTTTCCGCGGAAAACTGCGATAAATGCTTGTTTATAAGATTATTCTAGAGGAAAAGGATTTTATAATAATTCTGTAGAAGCGTGGCAATGCGAAAATCGAACAGTTAAAAAATTTTCGTATGCACATGCATACTTAGCTCCGAGACTCTAACTTATACCCAACTTCGAAACAACATTTACACGTGTGGGCTCGGCATGCGAATTAACTAGGATTTCGTGTTGTGCGTATTGTGCACCGTATCCGAATTTTCTTGGATAAGACGACACGCTCACTCGGAGCATTCAAACGAGGCTTTCATCGATTTGTATCCTACAATTTTCTACAAAAATATCTTCATTGAACTACCTAACTCAAGATGACTAGTACAGTAATGGCGCGATCTAAGCGCGAGTTGAGGGGCACGGTCTAAGCGCGTCGCCTACAGCAGTGTAATCCAATACCGGGTCGAGTATAGCGGTGTGAACCGCTACTAATCCAATTACAAAACTTCTTTCTTTTCCATTATTTTTTATGGCACTTTCGCCAACGATTTCTGACATTTTTCTGATTAAAATGACACTAAACACGGTATAATTTCAGCCGTATTTAGTGGTTTAACTGACGGTATGGACTTAATTTTCGACCGCGTTTACACCGGTCCGTGTTTACATGATATCCTTTTCTACATTTCGCATTCTTTGTACTTTCGATCGACGCAGTCATGAAAAGATAGTGTCGGTTCACGATCTAAGCGCGCGCACAGAACCGAGGAAAGGCTCAGATCGCGCCATTGCTGTATTCGTTTCAATTGCCGTGGGATTATAGTTAATCTGCCGTTTGCGTACCGACGATTGTTAATTAACAACCGTTTATACAAATGAAATAGGCAAGACTTTGAGCGCGGCACAGAAGAATTCGTGTTAAACGGAAAGAATCGTGTATATCGCGCGTTGTAGACATTTAAATCGAGCGGGTTAGTGTTTATGGGGCTGCTGTCGCACGGAAAACCTGCTTAGGGTGCGGATAATCCGCCCGATCGAGCCCTTTACGTCACTGTACGCTGGCTTCGTAGCTCGGCTTTCTCCCGTGATTAAGCTCCAGTAACCGTGCGGATCGATGGAATCGCAATCACCCGATCTCGTATTCAACATTCGCGATCGGACACACGATCTCATGCGTCAGCCACGACCCCGTGCCACGACCTGCACACCTATCTCTGCCCCATGGTTTCGTCGACCGGGGGGTTAAGCGTGTTGGTAGGCGGTGTCGGGTAGCTATTACAATTTACACGCGGTTATATGCAGCTAAACGAAGCAACGGGCCTGCTAATTGTGGTTAAGTTTAATTCGCGTCGACGTGCGGCCTCGGTTACAGATGCACAGACAGAACAGGGAAAGGGAAAGAGCGTTTCATTTGACGTGTACTTCTACCACTGCCGGTTCTGTCTCTTCTCTCTGTCTCTCTCTCTCTCTCTTTCTCTCTCTACCCGCGTTGTTACCTGTATCCTGACGCCACGCCGCGTGCAGTTAGTGCATCCGGCGTCTGTCTTCCTCTGTGCATACAGGGTGTCTCGCTTTGCCTCTTATCCTTCCAGTCCTTTGAGTAGAACGCCGGCGGGCAGCTGAATTTGTTTAAACAAAAACACAAACATACGATGATAGCCAACTGGCCGAGGGTTGTGCAAACATTGCGCGATGCAACAGAATCTTCCCGGCCAGAAATGCTGGCTATTAAAAGGTAATAAAAGAGAGACGGGAGTATGACGAGACCACTGAGAAAGAAGTGTTGCGTCGCGTCGTCTAGTTGGTTCAGACGCTGGAAAAGCTTCTCAAAATAATTGTTTCACACTGTTATCTGTATATAGTACAATATATCGATTCTGACGTGACGACCGCGGCCCGGTGAATGTGACATCGTCTACCCGAATGAGTTTTCGCAGAGTCGTGAACTTTAGGAGACAGCTTACGAGCTTTTATTCGCTACCGATAACTAAAACTGTACTTTAAATTAAACATAATGCATGCGCAGCATGCCGCACTCTGCGGCGCGGTAAAATTCGCCGCAAAAACGGAATCTAGCGTTGTGGGCGTACACCCCGTATAGGACACATAAGGGCGTGCGGATCTATATATTTGCGCGTTTACCAATACCGCGAGGTTATTGACCAATAATATGGAGGAAAATCAACGTGCGCCTGCAATCATCGTCCCGCTTTAGCTCGGTGGGCTTTACAGTGGCGGTTGACGACGCCGACGACGACGACGTCGACGACTACGAAGGCGACTACGACGACTGCTATTATAGACAGCTCGATCGACAGAAATACGAACAGAGCCCGAACGGTTGCTAGCGAAAGGAGAAGAAAGAGCCGGGACACGGGGCGCGGGAGGGGTAGGGTAGGCACTTACCAAATTGTCGATGGACAAGCACGATCACTCAGCGTCAAATTACCGGAGGACTCGTAGCACGTGATGGAATGGAAGCCCATGGATGCAGATGGATCCCCATTGTTTCTCCGGCAAGGTCCTCTAAAACCGGGTGAGACAAGCATTCGGACCTTTCCCTCATCTCGAGCATTACCTCGCTCCCGAAACAACCTCGTTCCGCTATAGTCTCCACGGCGATTTTCTCGCGTCTTCGTTCTTCAAGCCGGGTTACGCTCTTTTCTTTTTCTTCTTTTCGCGCGGAGCTCCCGACGCTGCTTCGCCCCACCGCCTCGTCGTGCCGCGATCTTTTTACCTTTTGTTGTAGTAATCTCGTACGTTATTACGATTCTGTCAGCTCATTTTTTAAGTCCTCGCATTCGTTTTGCCACACCGGGATTTTATTCATGGAAAATACTGGGCCAGATGCTAAAATCGTTTGTCGTATACAGCACCTTCCTGCTCGATTCTATGCGAAAGTTGGTTTTGCAGATTCTTTAATAAGGGATTTCTAATAATAAATATTCAATTTTTACCGATCATAAAATGTTAATAACAAAATTCCAATTTTAGCGGCGCTACGGTTCGATCAATTACTAAATTTCAAAAAACAATTTTGCAAATTATCAAATAATCGACGTTTCGATTCTGGTTTGAATCATTTTCAAGATTTATTTGCTATGCGTTTGTTTTTTATGTGATTTAATATTTGAACATGAGCGTCGTGACGTAACGCATTGTGCGTGCGTCGTCCATGCTTACTGTCACTACATAAAATGTTAAAATCTGTATTAATGTTTTCGGCGCTCGGGTTCGATAAATTGTTACTATTACGTAACAGCACTTTTAAAAAAAAAATTGTAACAATTGATCGAACCCGAGCGCCGAAAACATTAATACAGATTTCTAATAATATTGCGGAAATATGAGTTCTTAGTAATACACGAATCTTTTCATCTCTATTTCTTCATTCAGAAATACTTTATACATACAAACTGAATATTGTCTACAACAATTGCGATCGGCAGGAGCCAAGTAGAAACTTTTTTCTTCCCTATGATGTTGAAAACAATAATAATGATATTTTGAAATACTTCCAACATTCCTTATGTTTTACATTCGGTCTACTGGGTTTGGTCTATGCCCTTGTTTTATTTAATGTTAACGTTGTAAAGTTGAATTGTTTTTCTGTTGTGTAACATTTCTGCATATATTACGAAGATTCATTAATATTATTCACAGAACTTAAAATTTGATTACGTTTGGTTCATTTAACCAGTTAAGTGCGGAATTTAGTTCTGAAAATCCCCCACAGAGTGTGGAATTAAAATCAAGCAATACGAAAAACGAGGAGGGATTACATTTTTATTTGATAAAAAATTAACAATTCATTGTTGAAAAGGTTAGAGACAAACATACCGTCAAATAATATTCTTATTACATTTTATGGACATTTCGTGTTTTCATCATCAAAGGTAATTTCATATATTTATACACGACGAGTATACACGTCAACAGCACCGCAATAAACAGGGAAAATAATCAATATTCGCAATTAAAAGTATTCTTATACTAAAGAATGAAATTAAAAGATTTCAATACTTTCTCTTTTATAAAATTAGGTATGATCTTTCTGTTTCTTATCTTTTAGTTAATGATGATTTTGTCTTAGACCAGTCCTTTAGTGATTGAGTTGATTCAATTCCAAATCTCCTTGAAATAGACGCGTAAAAGTTATTGTTAAATGTTTCACCATTCATGATAATTTTTGGTGTAATATGTCGATCGTAATTGTGTAATAATTACACCAAAAATTAAAGAATTAAATATTTGGAAAAGGAAAGCCAGAAATAAAAAATATAGATAATTAGTTTTTGAAGATAAGAATGATATGAATGATTAAGCTGAAGAATTTGTCATGTTTTTATGACGAGCATATTGAACATAGAAAGGGTGAAATGCATAAAATCCAGAATCTGGCTACAAATATGGAGTTACGCAGACAGATCGAATCGGTTCGTAGGTATTCAGGAGTAACTTGTTAGCGTCCCGTGTCTTACAGGCACGAGGGAATTCGAGAATGGGAATGGAATGTACTTTCGCCTTCGTTGATAGAAACTGTAAGGTAAAACCAGTGGTAAATCGAAACTGCGACCCGTGCAATCGATTCGAATGGTTGATGAGTTTATCGGTTAGCTTAGTTGTTGGTGCATGCTGGCCGTCTTCGAGAGAAGATCTTGGAGTCCACGAGGGGCTGGGTAGTAGCGATGGGAGTGATCTAATTCTTTCTCACGATTTTCAAGTAATTCGGTAATCAAATTTTATCATGGATCATTGCAAAAGTTTTGATACATTTCTAACAAAAGTGGTGTCATTTTTTTTTTTAAGTCTATACATGTGGAAATGTATGTATATGTATATTTGTTCCCTTACGGGTTACAAAGGAATCCCGCTCCTTTTACAATTTTTCTTTTTTTTTCTTTTTCTTTTCCATACTGTCATTTTATTTCTCCCCACTTCTATCTGGGGATAGAATATATTCTATATATATATTCTATATATATATATATATATATATTCTATATATATATATATTCTCCACACACTCTCATTCATCCATCCTTCTACCCTTCCCCCATTCACATCTTTAGCCCTATCCTTCCCTCCTTTCCTTATCCAATTTCGCCATCCATCCTTCTCCCATTCCGTCTTCAACCAAAATCTCCTTTAACCTCTCTCTTATCCCTTCTTCATATCCTTCCTCCTCCCTGCATCTTTCTAGCACGTGCTCCCATGTTTCCGCTTCGTATCCACATCTTCTGCACCTTCTGCCATCTTCATCTTCCCAGTATCTCCCTCTTCTCATTTCATTTCCTAATCTATACCTCGCTACTCTACTCCATTTCTCTTCTTTCCATCTTCTCTCCAGTAGAACAATAAAAAAAATAACAATTGAAAGAGGTGTAGGGAGAGGGGTCAAAAGACTGCTTGCATAGCATAACAAATTTCAACTATTTCTTATTTCAAATAAATAATCCGTCTTGTCGGCGCTACAGGTTCGATCCACTGTTAACCTTTAAGCAATTTTGCAATTAAATGCTTCTCAACGTTTCGATCCTATTGTGGATCATTATCAAGAGAGAAATTCTGCGTCTGTAAAGTGTTGTATGATTTAGTATAAATTTATTTCTTATTTCGATCGAATTCGCCTCGTGATCCGATTCGCCTCGGTCTACCCTGCCATTTGAGGGTTAAATAAAATCATAAATACTTTGTTGTTAGAAATCGACACTAATCGAGAAGGATCATGCCCATCGCTACTAGATAGGTCAGGATAATACCACGTCCGTCGCTCGGAGCGTAACATCCAATGGAATTGCCTTGCGGCGAAGAAGGGCTGCCGGGTTCCGCGTTACTCCAGAACTAAAGTAACGCTCCTCTGACGTCATATAAATGATAAATGACGGTCGGTTCGTTAGCGACGAGGGAAACTCTCGCCGGTGACGACACGGACTTAAGAATTCCCTGTAAGGATGGAAAACTAACCATGCCTGATCCTTGAACGTGGCCCCTGCATGCCAGGACGTTAAATAAGAATGTTACATTACACGCTGTTATCATGATTCCTAACCGAGAGAGCTCGGAGGGACTCGAGGTTTCGAAACGCTTGCCTAATTCATAAAGGAGCCTTATGACGTTCGTCTGACGATGCTGAAGGGGAAAGTGTAATTTCGAATCGGAGATGAAAAGCCCGAGTGTCGCCGACGAACACCCTTATCGAACGCAAAACTACGTTTCTTATTAACGAATAAATTATTCATTTCAGCCGTTCTGTACGCGTGTTCGATACTTCGGTAGCTTCGTTCGTCTTAATATTCCCTGAAGAAGTAAGAGTATGTCATCTTCTGTTCCATATGTATGTAATGCGTATATTCTCAACTTTTAATTAAAAAAAAAAAACTCAAAGTTTCTTGAACTCGGAACACGATGAATTCATTGAGAGGAATGGATGACACGATAATACCAGTTCTTCGTTCCGACAAGAACATAATCCGTCAGTCTTTGGCGTCACCAAGAAACTGCACAGCTGGCGTCTGTTATTTTGAAAATTCACTCTGCTCGGAAGCTCTTCGTTTCGCGCTTTAAGTATCATAATCTGTTAATTCGCCAGGAAGAAAGCACGAGAAGTGCGCAGTTGGATGCGATGAAACTTCTGAAGAGGACTGCTTTAACGAATAAATGCACGGATAATATTTAAATACATCGCGTCTTTAATTTCTCCAATATTAATTACTATTAACTGTTCGATTATTACCTCTAATGCAATAGCTGCGTCTAATGCAAACAGGATCATATTCTATCGCAAATATCGCAGATACGTCAGCAAATTCAAATATTGAAATACTAAGTAGGCATGTGCGTGTATACATATAGTATTGACAGTCGTATGGTGCTATTACATCATATAGTATACTATAATAAATACATGTATGTAATGCAAATAATGCAAATAATCGATAGGTACTGCAGATATTTATGGAAAAATTAAATTTTTGATGTAATTTATGTACGCTAGAGTTTAATGGAAAACGATTTTGTGTAACTCTTTTACATATTTGAATACTTTGAAAAATGAAGACGTCATTGCCAGAATGCAGATTTTTACACATAAAGGAAAATTGGCTGCATTTATTGCAACATACAGTAATTATGTAGATATTTGTTTATTCATTTTCATCATTTTTTAATTGGTTGAAAATAATACAATAATATGTTTTCCATTTGATCTGCTCGTTTTTATTCACCAGGTTTCCAGTCCGATGATCATATTTCATTGCAGTTCCGCAGTTTGTAATTATTACTCATTAATGAATATGAACCGAATTTTCTTTAACATTTTTAGCTTATTCTTTCACGTAGAATAACCTTGTTTCGTATTTTTTAATATGCAAAATTGAAAACGTGTTGGAATGCAGTTTCGAATAGGTAATGCATACAATAAGATTCCCGTTTCGCCGCGCGAGGACAAATTGATACAAGCATACGACTACGTATCCACATTTGCATTCGTCACTCCGCATCGGCTAAATTACGCCTAATAAGAATTTTATGCAAGGCGAGACATTTAATTGCGCGGAATGGGACGTTGCTCGAGCCAATTAATAACAAGAGCCCGGAGGAGTTTTTATACATATAAACGGAATACGCGCTTGCTGCTTTAGCATAAAACGTGACTAGATAGTCGGTAATTATCCAACTGTTTAACCTTCCCCGTGTCAGCATGCGTTGGGGCGACACGATTCGCGAATTGACCGTGGAGCGTGTTAGGCATACAGTTCAGAAATTCGGAGAAATTCGAAAGTGTTGCTGTTTGACAAATTCTGTTTACAATGCGAATTACAATGCAAAAAATTACGTAATGCGTTCACACTCTGTTCATAAAAATATTTCTAACAATTTTCCATTCGTTCCACCGTTTCTCTGAAGATTGACAGAATAGTCGACTTTCTATGTAACAACTATTCCATCTGAAAAAGTCCGTGCATTTCACTTTCTTTCCCAACTGTTGTCGCGTATTTTAGTATTTCCGCAGTTTTCCACTCTTTCGAAAGTTCGCAATTGACAGAGAAAATTAGTTCTTCAGCGACGTGCCGTAATTATTTTAAACACGTTAATACCGGCGTATAGAGGATAATTAAGATCCCTGTTAGTTTCTCTGGTTCAAAATTGTATTATACCAAAACTCTAGACTTGGCTGTCGTTACGACATACTATACATATAGACGTTACGCTGCTTCCTTCGCCGCATACAAATTGGATAGCAATGTTCACGTTGGCATAATCATAGAGTTTCCATTGCTTTCGTTACGATTTCCTCGCGCACAGCACGAAGCGGCGCGGCGCGGAGCGAAACTTGGGTGCACGGTCAATCGTTACATCCGGCAAAAAACAGTTCCGGTTAACTACTTCCAAATTTTTTGCCGGTGGACATACAGACTGTTCCGGAAAGGGAATATTTGAATTTTCGGAGGAGGCAGCAATTACTCTTGCGCGCGGAAAATATTGTTGCGAACCAACTGCTTCGAAACGAACACAGAGGAAAAAATTCAATCATAAAATGAGAGCTTGAAATACAAGGCTCGCCGTGTAAAGTGATGCGAATCCTCTGATATTTTACAACGCACGTTCTTCAATGTGTGTCGTAGAGATCAAAAACTTGTATAGTAATAATATTTTTTTATTAAGGGCCCTATGTAAAATGAAATTTTTTAGCATTTGTTTTTGCTTAAATCGATAGAAAATTTACTCAGTAATACGATAAAAACGTTGGAAAGCTATCAGAGGTGTTCCTGTACGGTATTTTCAAAATAAAGTGAAGAGTTGTATTGAGCGCTTCGGTCGAACTCCGCTAACTCGCTCCCGTTTAGGTAGTTGGGACCCTCTTCGGACGCTCGGTCTTTCGGGCCCATTATGTTCTGATTATGTTAAAACCTATACTGAAGTACACCAGTTGTTATCCACACTATAGCACTGCTATTTTTGGCGTCTATAGGTATACATTTGTGTGTATAACGGTTTTGAAAGAGGTGTACTCTCTACGAGGAGCCGTTGCTCATTGTCAGTTCAGCAGCGTCTCTCGAGTGAAGTCGGTCGTTTGCAGTGCATTTTGAAATACGAAAAATAATTGAGAATCAGTCGAAAAGTGCAAAATAAGAATCCTAATTATCGTCCGAATCGTCCCAAACGGTAGTCGTGATTACACTAAAGAGGCTCGTGCTTCTCGTAAAGAAGATAAACGGCTGAAATGCAATATTTTGATAAAGAGGAAGATCTGTTCTATGGCCCCGGAATCGCATATTAGCAAAAAACTGCGTTAAATTAAAATGAATTACGATTTTCTCACAATTTTTCTGTTACACAAACTTTAAACGCATTTTTCTCGAAACGCAAAATTTCGCACGCCGTGCAACGTAGCTCGTAAACTAATTACTCGATCTTTATGAAACTTGATATATATATTCTATAAACAATTAGCCTCAGCATGACGAGCTCCAAGTTTTTAATTTTTTATTTAAAATATTGTTATTAATAATTATATCAGAAAACCCGTTTTCTTTCAAAACGTCGTCATTTTTGCAATTTTACAAATTTTAAAAAAAGAAAAACGTCATGCTGAGCGTTTTTGCATAACCTAAAGATTCCATTTGGATTTTTTTGTTTCAAATCAAATTTGTGCGCTGTACGGTGCATGGCGTCATTCCACCATTATTATTAACAATTAAATTTAAAAAAAAATATTTTTTGTTACAGTATAACAACAATAAATGATATCTTTAATTTTAAATCAATCTACCCATTACATCTAAAAAAAAAATTCTTGAGAAACAGGCCATTTACATAGGGCTCCCCCCTTAACTCCTTGACGTACAAAGCCGTCTGCTAAACCCGCCGTGTCTTTCTTATGACTAGCCCGCGGCTCTTTATGCGGAATAAAAGCGATGTGCATCAATTGCAACAAGCAGATGGAAGATTAAGCAGTGATTTGTTTTTTATCGAATATAAACACAATATCCGATTAAATGGACCAGAAGATTAATGCTTACTGTGTTTGGAGCTTGAAAAAATGATGATCGATCCTTGTCAAAATCGATATTATTTATTCGAACGTGATTGTGCGTGGCTAGACATTGAACCAAGCGTCGAAGTTATTTTGAGTAACTTTATAATTGATAAGTAGACAGCGGATTTTATGCATTTATAGGAAAAATTAGTTGGTTTAAAACCGTATAAACTTTGGAAGAATTTAAAAATACTATTATGTTATTTTCAATCGATTAAACATATTCAAACAGAAAATTATTTTCTATTTCACTTCAGTTCATTGAAATCTAGGTAGAAAATTTTTATTTTGCATAAAGATCCGCTGTCTAGTGATAAGTATAGATTTGTTGATTTTTCTTCAGTATTGCGATTTAATTGCCGCGTTGTGGAGCCCAACAAAACCGAAACGTTCGTGTTTCACGTCTCGTTAAAACGTGGGTCGCGTGTAGTTAACCGTCAAACAGGCTACTATAATGCGCATAGAGCATAAATTACTTCCATAAATCTAGGTGTTAATGTACAGCAACGCGACTAATTGCGCGAAAGACCGTGCACTGTTTGAGATCGTGTTGTGGAATACTCCTGCCGAGCAACCTGAAGGAATCTAACGTCCGTTTGGTATTCAGATAGGTCGGGGGGCGCTTCCGGTTCTCACACGCACTCACGTACCCGCGATCCTTTCAGCCAGCGCGGCGCGGAGCGGCGCGCCGAGTGTTTGGAATCAATTTAACCCACCGTGAAATATGTCGTTACACATCGGAACGGTATTCATGAATCTAATGCACATAATCCTTCGTTCTATGTCAAACTGTTTAACCATTCGTAGATTTACTGGCGTCTAATAAATCATCGAAACAGTTGTTACGCGTACAAATTCGTAATAAACTTTTAGAATTGAATAGAATACATAAAAACGTAAGCGGAACTGTTTAGGATTTAATATTGTAATAGTTTATAATCCATGGCTGTTGCCAAGGCATCCAATGAATGTTGCAACAATGTAAAGTGATAACAGCCCTACAATATGAACACGTAAGCTGGATCAAATGTACAAATGTTTAGAACTGAATAAAGTAAAGTCTAAACACGTGTCTACAATAGTTTAGGAACATTGCAGCGCGATAGTTATTGGATCGTTGTAGTTACTCGCCTAACGCAGAATAGCAGAGACCATGTCAAAGAAAAATGCACAAATCCACCGCCTGTCACAGCGAGCACTCGGAACATACGCTGAAAAGCTTCTATTATTCCAAATCCGTGCGTCGGATTCTCAACTGCTTCGTCTGTCACTCTTCATTCGCCACGCCGTTAATACCAAACGCACCACGATCAAATAACCAGTTTCTTATTCGACAATTATTAAGGAGAACAGAACTTCCCGTTCAAGCATCTATTACAATAAAAATCTCAAGAAATCGAACTAAATTCGACGTTATTGTTACAATTGTATCGAATCGTACGTATAGTTCTGCCCTCGCGTATATAACTCGTAGAGTCGACGTTTTCACGTGCCGTAGAAACAAAAGGATATCAATATTTTCGCGTTGCAGACGCACGGCCAAAAAACAATTGCAAATCCGTGTCCGAAGCGACAACGGATTCGCAGCACTCTGTGAACGATGACTACATATAACTACTACTACAATTTATTTATTTAATGTTGCTTCAACATCCAAGGTCATTAGCAACACGGTACATTATCTTACAATATTTTATACATTTTAGTATCTTTGATATACTGTGCAACACCGGCGATATACTCCTCAGAGCCTAACAGAATACATAAGGATCCAGGCAACTTAGCACTTTTCCTTTCATTCTCATATTTTTATTCATGTTAAATTGTACAAAATCTAAGCATAAAATTATGGAAAAATATTTTTAAGGCTCCTTCAACAAAGGTACATTTAAAAGAAAAAGAATTTTATTTTTACACCCGACTACACGAGACTGCCTTCTTAATGTTAATCTCGCTGCTCGAACAATGGGATGGAAAGGATGAGACAATAAACGAGACAGGGGAACAGCGTCTTTATCGTATCTATTGTAAACGAAGGATGTCTTATTAGGATCAGAACGAGAATCTCTGAAGTTGACCGGGTGAAGGAGACGAGAGCAAACTAGAGAAACACGATGAACCTAGAGGTTGGTAGGGTAGCAAGAATGGGGGACCAACCGCTGAGAATGCAACGGGGACGAAGAAAAGCGGCAGTCTCCGGAGTTTGTTCGCTCCGGAGCATAAAAGCGGTACGATGAAACACATCGAGAGGCAGAGATAGAATGTCGCTTAAGCGTTGCCGTGGCCAATGGCCCGGAATGCCTTTTCCGGTATCGGGGCAAACGGCGCGTTACACGTCGACGCCGAGTTACACGTACTCGTAATTTTTCGTCTAGGACGAGGAAATCACGGGTGTCGCTTGGATAACGTGTTTCTTCCTTCCTCTCGGTTGAATAATCGAGACGCCATTACCACCAGGACTCCTAGCCTAGCGTGGCTGTCGCGTCACGTCGCGTCGCGCGACGCGCAACGTAGCGCATCGGTCGGTTTGCGTTCGAATGTCTCCTTTTACCGTGACTCGATATTTCACGGCTTTTCGTCCACTTTACGGAGCTGAAACTTTTCGAAACATGAAAGCGTCGCTTCGATATTGTCCCGTTGTACACGGACGTTCATCTAAATTTGGAAAAGTCGTTGTATACAGAGAAACATTTTAAAAACGCGTCGATAGGATATTCTTTCGCCAATTTGTAAAAATACGTTTTGTACACCTGTATACAGCGGTTGAAATTTCAATAGGTCCACTAAAAATTTGTTCTTAATCGTTCACGATTGAGTTTCTCATTGTTACTGACTCAATACTTCGTGATTACTTCTTCGATTACAATTGATTTCTTGATTGTTATTTCTGATTGTTGCGTATAGCTTCGATTATTACAGTGATATTTGATGTTTTATTGAGAATAACAGCGAAATTATCATAGCTCCAGCTGGTATATTCCTTTACTTTTAAACAGTGCGACTACTGTGTAAGTTTTATTGATTTCTTTTTAACACGCCACGGTGCGGTTTTTTAAGAAATAAGTATGGAACTATGGAAATTTCGACCACTCTATATGAGAATTCCATCGTTTGATTTATTGTAATTAGTAGCTCTTTACAACGTTGACGGATTTTGACGAAATTTTCCGAAAAATTATTGTATTAGGTCGTCGCGTAAGTTCGTGCCGCGGATATGTTTATTCTTCCCGCGTTGTGTTGTGTAAACATAGAGCGATAAGCGCCCGAAGGGATTACATTTGAGAGAGAGAGAGATATGAATAAACGAGAGGGTGATCACATTTTTTCGTAAACTTTAAATGTATGCTTCGTATACGAATTTAAATAATAAAACAACAAATGAACTTATAGGTGGTTCGGAACCCACCTTAATAAAAAGTAGGTCCTGGTGAAATTGGAAATTAAGGCGATAGTGTGAAGAGTGGTAAAAGGGGGAGAAGTTGGTAAAATGAATTTGAAACCCTGAGGGGACCAAATATCATTGCATACATACATACAATAAATGAACTTATGGGACGACCTTATAGATGTGATATCGTTCTCTCGAATCATCTGAGAAATAAGCAACATTCGGCTTTCAATATAGTTGATTAGCAAACCAGCTTTCAGTGGATAAAGGGTTTTCTAAAAGTATGCGACTGTAAATTATTTTTCTGAAAGCTGCAGCAGACCTTCGGGCGATAAATTCGCCAATATTATGGGAGGATCTAGCCATCCCCGTATCCGCAATCAATTTCATTTTCTATCTCTGCCGACTGGCCAACAGGAGAGAGTGTGTCGTTCGAAACGATCGGCTCTATAAAGTTTAATCGCCGATATTTCAAACGTATGCATCTGTACGCCCATTTTAGAATTGCCCAGGCACGAAGAGCATCCCACCATACTGGATGTAGGTCGAGTGTTTGTAGGGTATACAGATTGGCCACACATCGAAACTAATTTTTGCATGGCGAAAAATTGCGAGCTGAGATACTCTACAGCTACAATACTATTTCTACAATTTATCTTCGGTAATTGTAATACCATGTACGATCCTTTATCAAAATTTTTATTCAGACTTGTTGAATGTCTACAAGGCATTTACGCTGTTCGAAATTCGATTGTTCGATTTTTCGCAATTTCCAGTATTTTTTTTTTTACCAAATATATCGCTGTCAATGACACGTATCATAATAAACATTGGTTTCAGTATGAATTCATGAGCCACTATCTGTTCCACAACGCTAGGAGTAATGTAAACATCTTGAGAGAATTTGTCATTTTATTCTCTATAAGAATATGAACAAAAAAATATATGATTCCATTTGAAAAAGAATCGACGACCTTCAAATCTTGTAAAAAAATGATCTTGAGAAAAAATTTTTACAATCATCAAATTCGCCCCTTGAAATAGTACAACTTTATTCTGTGGAGATTTTTTGTACGACTAATAATAACTGAAATATTTAGGTGTTCCCATTTAAATGCCCCACCCTGTATATCAAAGATAGATCTACCAAATACACCTTCTAAATTTTCATTACATACACAGATAAAAAATTTAAAAGTCGAGACCTTCCCTTTTTCCTACGCAAATGTGACTAATAACAATGTTTAAAACCAATTATTTACACATTAGCTGGTAAACTAATTTTTCTAACATCACCAAAAAACTCAAATACGAATACTTTTTACACTCACTGTAGAATGGAATTCTTATTCTTGGTTGGACGAAATGTTTAATTTTCAAGTTAAAATAGCTCCAAGCGCAAAGGGTTAATTATTACTGTTACAACGCATTAATTCTTACTAATTTATTTAAATAAAGTCTTTATCTCAACTTCACGTGATAAAGTGAGACGTCACATTGCTGAATGTCGCGTTTTCATTTCATCAAGTATGTATGCTACTACACCTAGTAGAAGCAGAGTGGGGGAACTAATAAAGACAGAATAGAGGAACTGATGAAGATAAAGCGGATGAAAGTTCCTGTATGTGTACTTTACCTTACCTGGCACAGTATGCTGATGTAGTCAACGAAAGACATTAGTATCAGAAAGCAGCAAACAGTTTATTAGAACACATTATGAAGGATCACTGAAAGTTACTTCCAATTTTTTGTGTGTGTGTGCGTGTGCGGAAATGACATTCAAAACTGCGGAAAAATTGTGTTTATACTGGGCAATTTTAATATAGTTTCGATTGCAAAATCTTGTTATACCATTATTCTTAACGTTTTATCTCATCGTTTAGTAGCTGGATTCAGAAGAATGTCATCACTTCGTTATTAATTTTTTAATAGGAAATTACGTTAAATGTTTACAGATCTAAAAACTCATTTATAAAATTAAATGTACGTATATATTATATGTATTAGGGGGACCGGAAATGTAATGTAATGAATCGGCAAAATCTCTGTTTCAATCTGACTTTCGGATCATGGTGTTGCGATCATTTTTCGTCGATATATAGCGAGTTAAAGGTAAAATGGAAATTGAGCATATTTTCAGAAACACCTGGTATATCGAAATGTTGCTGAAATTGAAAAAACAAAAGAAGTACCTTGAAGAGAAAGAAACGCTCTTTCTATTGCATTTTTTTAACAAGATTCTGCGATATTTTTTTGGCTTTCTGGAGCGAGTTAAAGTTAAAAAGACAACATTTACTTCAATGTTGAATAACTTGAATAAAAGAAATCCCACAATAATCAACAACCACACATTTTACACAGGAATGATGGCCTTTCCAAATGATATTAACGCGATTTATCAAAAAAATTTGTTTCACCCCGTACGATGTTACAAAGTTGTAAATGTTGTCTTTATCTCGCTATAACATTGTAAAAAAACAACATAGCAAAAATTTGAAAAAGAGCATATGAAACTAGAGGTTTCACGCTTTTAAACCATTGTTTAACGATATCGATACACTAATTTTGGCCGGAGTTATGATCCTGTAAATTGGTAGCAATTTTTCGGTTTCGCAGAAGTGACCCCTTAATTTTTTCGAGGAGTGTATTAGCAAGTGTATTCTCTCTTACTTTAATACGACTAGTGTTTTATAATGCTGCATTTCAGTGGTTTGAACAATATCGAAATGAAAGCCACTTAATATTTTGATCGTAGCGTAGGACTACACGCCGGAGAGATGAAATTAAGTTACGTTTAAATATTCTGTAATTACAAACCGCAATTGCGGTTAATATTTAAATCTGCTCCGCAGATTATATCTGATCGGATATTACATGGCAAGAGGTTGGAGACCGGGACGTATCAGATTTGAACATCAGGCAAACATTGTAATATCCCGTATCTCTTGATCGGCACTGTGGTATCAGGTCGGCGCGGCGCGGCGGTTAGGTATCCAGGTTCTAAGAGGCCGGCTGAATCGGCGGAGTAAGAGATTCTTTAGTCCCGGGGGCGGAATTTGTGAAAATGAGAAGGGGATGAGACGCTCGAGGGTGCATGACGCGCTCGGGGAAGGTGAACGGCGTCGATACGAAAATTAATCGAGCACCTGAGAATTGAAAGTAAACTTCTCCCGGCGGGAGTAGATCCTGGATATAGCGTTCCGGGATACGTTTAATACAGGCTCGAGATGAGAACGCCTGCTCCGGGACGCAATGGCTGCCGGGTTTACGGCAGAGCGACGGTAATGGATGCGATCGTTTGTTCTGCGACACGACGTGTCCTCGTTTTTGTTGTAATTTTATACGTTTAACGGCCGGCTGAGCAAGGCGGGCCAGAACGTTCGAAAAAAATACCCGGCAATTGTTTCCCCCACGGTGATTTATTCATTTTCGAAAAGAATGATCGCACACCTCTACCCGCAGAGCTGCGCGCGCTCGCGCTATCAGACGAAAGTCAAACGACAAGAGAAACGAACGTAAACCTTATCGAATTACTTCTAGAGAAAATAACCTGAATGGGGCCCTAACTCTTAACGGACTGTATTAAACTTAACGATTTGTAGGTTTCGATGCGTGCTCGCAAGCGAAAGCTAGCCAATGCACGGAGCGTAGTAGGACATTATTTACCGTTTGCCTATACTCGTTTCTCACTACGTGCACTCATAAAGCTTCGAACGTCAAAGAACATATCTTATATCGACGTTCTTTCCATATTCGTAGGAAGATCGCGAGTAAATATTTCGTAGCTTTGACCGACCGTTAGAGAAGTTGCTTTACGGCTCGAATGCCGAATGAAATCAAACGAAATTTATGTCTGCGCGCTGCATTCGAACTAGTATCGCAAAATTTGTGGGTTTTATAATGATCTCCTCGTACCACGCACGGCACGTTCAGTTCCTCTATTTGTCCGTAGACAGAATTGCCTCCTGCTCATTAATCAAAATATTAACGCTAAACCTACCACTGCCGGTCAAATGACCGGATTCATATTTTTCATTTTACAATTATTGAAACGATCTAAGTAGCTTACATGGAAATTTATCCGATAAATTTCTTTATGCATGCACATATTTTAATAAAAATTGCAAAAAGTCTAAATAAATAGAGTCTTGTCATTTTCATAAGCTGTAACATTTTAATCGCCCTTTTAGCGCCCGATAGGTTCAGTGTTAAATAATCGACCCATCCGTGATGATCGCAATTGCGAACCTGACTTGACGCTACAAAATAAAGGGAGTTCAGCTATGTTGTTTAAACGTGAAATACACATGAAATAGGGATCTCTATTATCGACTCCGGAAAATAGAAATAAATGTTCCGCTGGCATGTTGCAATTAATACAGGTCGTCGGGGCCGGCGCGAGGCAGGAACCCGGCCTCGCGTTTTGAAAGGCCCCGCGGTCTATGAAAACTCATGAGACACTTTGCAGGATCCGAATTAGCAAACTTAATCAATTTTGGTGACATAATCAAAGATTTTGTAGCGAAAAAAGCGAAAAAAAATTATGTAATATTCATCTTACAAAAAATATATGTAACATCCTTTGTACTTTGATTATGTCATCAAAATTGATTGAGTTTGCTAATTTTGCAGCGAAAAAAGCGAAAAAAATTATGTAATATTCATCTCACGAAAACTATGTAACATCCTTTGTACTTATAATAAATAATTCGTTATAGTGAAATTTAAGTATAGGATTTGAATGTGCATTCTGATCGCGCAAAATTTTTGAACCGGGCCCCGCGAAAGGTCACGCCGGCCCTGCAGGTCGTATAAGGGTTAAGAGAAATACGTTATTGTACTTGCTGCAGTCCCGATTATATTCCGAGTGTCTTATCATTTTCTCCAGCACTGTATCACCGCGACACTCGGGTGGCAAATAATCGAATCGATGATTGTCCGCGGGGAAGATACACGGCGCGGCGGCGTCCCTATTTCTCAGAGAGTAGACCATTACCGGAATCCCGGCCAGTAAATGCGACGAGTGTAGTACTTTAATCAATTTCAGCCCCCGATGCATCCTACCCCGTCATACTGCACCTTTTTCCTGTTTACATTTGGACCATTTGAAATCCTCGCGGAACGTCGATGCAGCGAAACGGTCGTTTCTTACTTGCCAGCTCGAGTCCTCAACGAGATTCCTCAGACGGCATATTATTTATTATAACTGCACCGTGCCATAACCATCTTGCCTGTGTTATAAACGACGCCATGTAACGCGCAGGCAGTATGACATATCGGGGAGACATATTTACCGAGGTAGATCCTATTCGGACTATTTACTCGACAACTCTCGGCAGAAGCCCGCGCCCGCTTCTAGTATACATATAAAGTCACCCTTACAAATGTTTAAACACGACGCGAGCGGGAGGAGCGCGCGCCGTTACGATGAAATATTATATTTCTATTATAGGAGGTGTTCGTTTGATATCCTTGCGATATTTGCTACGTCACGGCGAAATGGAGCGCGTGATTCACGGATTCCCGGGCGCCCAGAACGTCGGATCCAATAGAATTTCTTTCTCTAAAATTCTTCCGGATAATAGAATATGCGAGTCTCGCACTTATTATGGACCGGAAACTTCTCTCTTGAAATGAGAGAAACGTTATTAAGCGAAAAATACCTTACAAGTCCGTGAAAAAAATTGAAAAAAAATAAACACACGTGTAAAAAAGTCTGAGAGATTATGGCAGCATCTGTAACATCGTATAACGTCGACCAATAGCAAAATGACAATCGTCCTCCCCGGAGGCCGGAAGGTTAATGAAAATGGAATACAACATATTCGATAAAAAAAAAGCACGATTTTTTTTAACAAGCAGAATGCACTCTTAAATTCTGGCACGTTCAGGTTGATCTGTCGGTGATAAGATTTGGTAGAGGCAGAACGGGTAGCGAGAGTAGTTTCAGTTTTCAGGCGCGAGATGCTTGACGTTGTAAGGTCGTGGAGCGGATACACAACAGCTCATAGGTGGCCGCGTAATTACGTTATCCGTAGCCGAGATCCATCCTTGTTTTGAATTCATGACCGGCGCGGCGCGGCGTCGGCATATACTGCGTATCTAGGATCCTACGGGGGTAAAGCTTCCCCCATTACGTGTGTACTTGTCACGAAAAGACCTTTCCCACGTTCGCAGAATCCCCGAGTTACAGGAGATTTATTCGAATCAAGATACTGGCTTCCGCGTGATTGCGAAGCTTACCCCGTTGCAAGATATATTTCAGCCACGAAGGAGAAGTATGTCGGAATTTGGGAAGAGGAGATGGTAAGCAATCTTTTCCCCGAGCCGTGTACGTCGGAAACGAACTCGTCCCCGCCAGGCTACATTTCTCCTTCGGACAATTTGTAATGCTTATGAATGATTCAGACCGGCGAACCTTTCGTCGACGTATCAAAACGCCGTATCGGACCGATTGCGGAGGTACGGATCGTTTACCACCATCGGAGATCGCGGTGGTTGAACGCTTCATCTGCAGATTAAGCTTTTATGTACTGTACACTGTACGGGGTGTATAAAAATTATATGTCACGAATACCGTGGAGGGATTGTATACCTCTGGATCGGTGGAGATCTGTTAAAAAAATTGCCCGCGAAATTAACTTTGACCGTTTCTTTTAAGGTTAAAAAATTTTTTATCGTATCGTCAAAGTCTTACAGGAACAATGGGTCTCGGTCAACCGTTCTCTTAAAAAATAACTTTGACGTTTCATAAACTAATTTCTTCCATATGTCTATAGGCTGTCCCAAAATGGTATAAACGTGGAGGGAATGATTCTACACGAGAAAATAAATTGATAATATGTTAGTGAAAAGTTCGTTGAAAATATGAGAATAAATGTTTTTCATTTGACGCCTCGGTTTCGAGAAGTTAATGTTTGAAAATTCAGCGAACACGCGTGCTCTTGAATGGCAATCGTTTGACGCGTCTGTTCATGACCTACCAATTCTACTTGTTCCAAACGTTAGGCACGCGAACTTGACGGATTTTTAAAATTAATTTTCTCGAAAACGAGGCGTCAAACGAAAAAAATTTATTCTATATTTTCAATTTATTTTCTCATGTAGAATCATTCGCTACACGTTTATACCATTTTGGGAAACCCTGTAGACATATGGAAGAAATTCATTCACGAAACTTCGAATTCGTTTTTAAAGAGAACGGTTGACTTGAGGTCCATTGATCCCTTGAGACTTTTGTTCCTTGCGATGAATACGATAAAAAATTTTTTAACCTTAAAAGAAAGGGTCAAGGTCAATTTTGCGGTCCAATTTTTTAACAGATCTCCATCGATCCAGAGGTATAGAATCCTTCCATGGTATTCGTGACATATAATTTTTATACACCCTGTACACTAGGCTGGCTCTTATTTTCAACTTTCGAAATGTTTTGTTGGCACCCCTCAGGATTCTTCCAAATAATTGGAAAATAATCTCCGCAAAGTTTCAGCTCGATCGAATGACGGGATAGGGGAGCCCCATGGCTGTTACACATAATAATTAATTTAATGAACATTAAATCGTTTTTCTCGAATATCTTTTGAGCTATTTACTGGGTCGAAAAATATGTTCGACAAAACCTGTCTGGACTTTTTGTCGTAAAACAAACGGTTTTTGAACAAATTGAGAAAAACGTCCGACCAAAATCCAAAAGTCTTTTCTACATTTTGAAAATTGTGATTTTAGCAATAGATATTAGCGGAAAATGTGTTTTTTATTTTTTGAACTTGCGAAACTTACTTTTTTTTAATTATTTGAAACATTTTCGGCAAGACTGTAATAGAGCCACCCTACTAAACACTATACACTTACATTATACAGTATCAGGGACAAATAGATACGACATTAAAACAGTAAAATATACGCATGCGACTTAAATCCGCAAATGATAGTACTATTATTGTAAGACAATAGTCTTACGTACTTAAGTATTGAAATTCTAAAAAATTGACTAACAATTTTCATTGCTACACAAAATTTCGCGAGGACGTAGCTTTAGATTTGTCTATCTATCCTGATGTGAAGTATACTGCGCCTAAAACGTATGACCATTGCATTCTTGACATCCTGTGCATCCGTAAAAATTCACGTTCTACGCACCGCATTTGCACAACGGTGCTGAAACGAGTGTATGGTAAATGGGCTGAGTGGTGATTCAGCGTGTGCTTGAAGAACCGAAAAGCCGTTGGTCGAAATTCATTTTGTGAAGAGAACGAAAAAGATCGTGGTAGAAGTGATTAGATTTATCGTGACGAATATTGCAATTTACGTTCTCTTTTTTCTTTCAAGGTCATTTTTTGTGTGATTTTCAAGGTAATCGACATTTCCTTAGCATAATATTTTTAGTGCTGATAAAAAATGCGTTTGACATGCGTAAATATATTCACATTGAAATCACCTAGAGTAGAAAAATCATGAAAACTCCATTATTTTTAAGACATTTTTTCACGCTCAAAGATTTTTTACACAGTGACGATTATGGTCTCTTGCATACGAGGTATTAAAAGGGGGACAAGATAAACGAAATAGTATTCTTCAACCACGTCTAATAAATTGATTTTTATTGCGAGTTAAAGGAGTAACGGATATGATCAATTTTGTGTTCGCAATTTTTCTTTGCGTATAAATTTCTTATTTCGGAAGATTTTTAGGATTACAATCCGGCTTTCAACGTGTTAATAGAGCGCGAACCTAATTGGTGTGATACAGACCCGAAAGTCGCGGCCAATATGCGGACTGCGCTCGGTTCTTTTAGCACGGTCCCTCGTAAACGCGTGTTGCGCCTGACATGACACTAGCAAATTTTCGTCGCAGTGTGTGTCCGTATGCGCGAATTAGAGGTTGCTTCGGTGAATCCAATGGCGTCTTCGCAAATCGTATACGGGAATCGCTAGTAACCACAAGTTAAATCCCTCCCACCGGCGAAGGCACTATCCTTCGAGTCTTTGAACTTCGTAAGTAAGAGCATTCGGTATTGGTTTCGGCGTCGAGAACTTCGTCATCGAATAAGTAATCAACGTGACCCAGATAATACGGTTCTGTTGTGGATTCATTGTAAGTTCACGGCACGATCGAGAATTAACTGCTTCCGAACGAAATCTAATCAACTTCAAACCGTTCCGGCCAAAGTTACGCATTATTGGCTCGAGCCGGTGAACAAATTTTCTTATTGCAGCTTTTGAAATAGAACTCACGAGAAAGTATAAGAAAAAGAAACAGTCGCGAAACGGTGGTTACGTGCGGACCAAGATTACATGTACAGAAAATTATGGACGCGAATTTCGCGTTGCCCTCGCGTTAAAAACAAGGTTGTCCAGTGTTCTCGCGTGGCATAAAATAATGGACTCCACTGGATCAGGATGCTGATTTATGATCACACTTTGATGAGCGCACAGAATAACCGAAATAAACGAGAAGAGGGCGCGATTAGGGGGAATTTAGGGATGTCGATATTTTTCGAAATAATGTACTACATCAATTATAATCGAAGCTTTAAGAATCAATCCACTCAAAAATCGTTTCCAAAATAATCGATGTGTTGGATAATCGAATTTTTTTAGAAATTTCTTAAAATGATAAAAAAACGAAGACCAAAATTTTGTTGGACTCTTTCATTAAAGAGGTAAAGTAAATAATAATGATTAGACGGCAGATATTTATGCATTTATAGCAAAATTGAGTATATCAAAATCGAAGTCAATATTTCTTCTCCGTTGAGACCATTACGGGAACAAGTAACATCCAATTTAGTTTCTAAATTTAGTTTCTAATTTCTTGCAGTCGGTGTAGACAATTTTTAGTTTGCATAAATTTGAGAGCGATCGCGGCCTAGATTGATATTTTATCCAGCACTTTTTACTACTGAAAAATTATTGAAAAATGAGAAACCACATGGCACGTCCCGGAACCTTGCAATCCTGGAAAAACGAGTCTACTCCCATAAACAAATTCTAAGTTGTGGCAAGCCTGAAATTCAACAATGCGCCGCGAATGACAGAAGTATTTACTAACAGAATTCTCGCGTTTCAGGAAAATTTGTATAGTTACTTTTGCTGCTAGTTGGATCTCTTTATACAGACCCCACAGTCCACACTCCACGGTCCCCACGTACAGCCATATAATTTGCCATAAAAATCGATTATTTTTATAATTTTAGAATCAATTACTTTTAAAAATCAAATATTGAAAAATCGATTTATTCAATGAAAATAATCGATTTTTAAATAATCGATTAAACATCGACATCCCTAGGGGGAATTAAATTATAGAAAGTTTTATAATAAACAATTTTATGATTTTCTGGCGACTGTGGCGACATTCGCCAATGTGAAGATGTTCACCAATGTGAAGTTGTTATAATATTTAAAATGTTTTAAGCGTTATTATTTTGTCATTAACAAAATAGAAAATGTTTAATCTTCTTAAGATTTATTTCTGATATAATTCTGTTAACCATTTTATAAGAATTTTAAATAAATTAAAATAATCTTCAGCTTTGCTCATTTATTGAAGGCTCTAGTCCTAAATTCCCTAGAGACCTACCAAAAATTTATAGAGGGATTTATAATTTTATACAAAATTGTAAATTGTTTTCAGATAATTTTAGTATATGAATTATTGACTCGAAGCAAGAATCGTGTGGGCATCGAACATCGATGCTCTTCGCCACAGTCAATTTACCACGCGCTGTAGCAGCATTTCCAATGCAAATAATGGGCGGGGCCACGAAACGCGAAAGAAAGTTGGTGCGCTATTGTACACCATCCCGGATGCGACGTGTTCGCTCAAAAAGATACTTATTTGAATCCCTTAATCTCTCGTGCCGCTCGTGGCATTCTTACGCAGCATTCTTCGTAGAAGAGGGCCGGGGAAAAAGCAAAATCGGAAACTGGAAGCGCCGCCGCGCCGCGCGCCCGGGTGTACGCTTCTTTGTCGCCGGTTTTTTCCCTATGTTTCACGCTGGAAACCTCGACTCGCCCTTTACGAGATCGCTTACGGCTTACATAATTCCTCCATTCCCCGCTTTCCCCTGTTTTCGTTACGACACCGCGAAAAAAAACCGGTTTCTTCGAAGCACGGTTTAACCCCACTGTCTTCTGTCAGCGATTTCCTTCTTGATCATGCATGGTAAAGGTGCGACTACCGATACTGTTGTCCTTATCGATAAATATCGATATACACTGCCGCTCATAGTATGTGAACGCTTACCATGTTCATGAAATTTGTGGTGTACAATGTATATTTTTATTATTAAACAGTATTTGTTGCCAAATTCTATTAGGAATATGTATGCAAATTACACTGTCCAACAGCCAAAAAATTTTTCGATTCTCACTATGCAATTCTTATAGAGTTTTTTGCGCTGATTCCGAATTTGTCCGTAATTTTTCTCCTAGACGCTCAGTTTTTGAGAAATTTCAGTTTGAAGAAAAGACATATTTTTCAACTTTGATTGAATTGATCTTTACAGCAAAAGATTCCTTACACTTTCCCGAATACAGTGATATCCAATATTAATACATTATGATTGTTTAAACATGTTTAAACGATCATTAAAGACGGAGAAACACCACTTTTGCACCAATTTTTGACGATATTTTCGAATTTGTCTCAAAAAATAAGGGTCCAGGGAAAATCGAACTATACCACGCGATAGAGCAGACTTCTATCTTGAGAAACCCCCCTTTGAAGTTTGAAACGTCGACGTTTTTACCGAACCAGAAAGCAAAATATCTTCGCCCGACATGAAACTCTATAAGAATTACATACATACTGAGAATCGAACTCCCGAAAAAAAGTTGAAATTTGGTGGACAGTGTTATTAATGTAGTTATTCAACTTTCTTAAATAAATAAAAATCTGTCCGGTGGGTGGAAAGCTTGCGTGCCTTACAGTTGGAAGGCTTTTCTCTATCAGTATACGATGACTGCATCGCTTGAGTTATGTCTGTTGCCTTCTCAAGAGCAACATAAGCATTTATAAACGTGATTTCAAGAGAGGGAATCTTAGCTAAGATGGTGCTCAGCGGAGATCAGTTCGTTTTAAATACTTGTGAGAATACGATGGCCACGAAAAGAATCGAATTAAGTGTACAAATGCGTTCGCAAATAATTACTCAAATTTGGTAATCAAATTTACCAAAGATATCATAACATATTTCAGGTAGTTATAAGAATTAAAGAAGTATCCACATACTTTCGAGCGGCACTGTATGTATTACGTTGTCACGTTACAATGCTAAATAAATACACTATATCGATGTGAATTTTAATCGTAATATTTCGAAAAGTGTCAAAACTTCAATGATTCGACGAAGTTTGAAAATCCATAGTTTTAACGTTAGATTCGGTGTCGCGTTTGCTGTGCTGTGGCCAGAGCAAAAACGAAAGAGCGGCACGTTGATCGTACGTTAATGCGTGTAATTTCATTCGTATGTTTAATTCATGGTCCTGATTTAGGATTCGCTTTTAATCAATGCGCGTGGCTTAATTTGTGTACTTAATATAACAATACGGGAGAAGGTGCGATGTGAATCGCACCTCGACATACACAGTAGATAAATGATCACAGAAAACTTTATTTTGCCCGTTTATTTGAGGGAGAGATGGCTGGTATAAAATCGACAAATCGTTTATTCGATTCCGGCCAAGTAAATTCTACGTATAAGCAGGATGCTAGCATGTTGAATTTATAAAGTCCATTCGAACAAATTAATTAATTCATCCGTGGATATAACCGTATACATATTGCGCATTTCTTAAGTAAATTCCTAAAATGAAGACGCTGGACTGCAACTTACGAAGACGGAAAGTCAACCAAAAAATTGAATATTGAACGCCTCGGGAAAAAATAGAACAAAATTGAGGAAAGTTCATAGTTTCGTGATAATGTACTGAAATTTTCAAATATTGAACTTTGAAATTTCGCTTACGCTACGTACAATAACGCGACGCGCGAGAGTCGACGCGACAGCAGCGGGGGGTATCGCGGAAACGCGGCCGAAGACAATGCTTCAAAGTTTAATTTCGAAAGGGGTGGTCAGTCCGGCCGTTTCGCGACGATAAAGTCAGGTTCGAAGGGGAAGGGGGGCCGAGGTAAAAAGCGAGCAACGGGACCGTTAGCTTTATGAGAGGCATTCTTAATTGTCGGAGTGTCACGGGTCAGCCGTAACCCGTGAAGCAGCAACAACGGTTGTCGTTGCGGAATCATCGATCAGAGGCACAAGGGACACACGCGACGCGCAACGCCCGCACGAGAGAAACTCCGAACGGTTTGCGCTGGACGTTCAACCTGTTTCGAACGGCATCCGGCCGCGTTTCGAGGTCATATTCGAGGCCATGATTTATTGTATTCGCGTGCGCGACCATATGTACATGTAGACGCGTCACTCTCCGTGCAAACGGTCGAGATCAGATCGGGTTTATAGATTATCGATGAACGGTCCCCGGCGAATAACGTGCCACCGGAGCGGAGATAAAACTTTTCATGAATGGCCGCGCACCGATCGAAAAAGGACGGCGAAACGATCAGCTGGTGAACTGCCTTTCGAGGCTACTCTCTTCAGAGGCATCCACTACTCCTATCTTCTCCTCCCTTTCTCTCTCTCTCTCTCCCCCCCCCCCCTCTCTCTCTGAAAGAGCAAACGTGAATTCCATCTGATCGATTTGACGGCCGGCCGCTGTAACTTTGATTCTTGGCAAAAGGCTGTGGCCCGAGTCTCTTTGAAACGTTTCTCGCTGTCTCAGACAAACGACTAACCCCCCGCCGATACCCACGGCAATTTCTGTTTGATTCTCTCTTCGTTCCGAAAATGTTTTCCCCGTTTAACTCCGCTGTCCATTTGGACAGATCATCCTCCGAGCAGATTTTTCGGCCAGCATAAAATGCATCCTATTTGAAACGATGATGTCGCACACTCGTTGCAAAAGCGACCCAAATTCGTCAAGTGATTGCTTTTTCCAGAGTTAAAAAATACGTGTGAATATGTTCTCAGAGCATTACACTTTTTTTTACACCACGTATGTATAGTGAATACATTATTTGCACTACATTGTCACCCACCTTTATCCTCTTTCACTTCCTCTTAATCCTGGAGAGTTTATAAAAATTGTAACCCTTAGGGGACTCAATAAAGCTGTATATACACTGTCACCCCATCCCCTAGAACCATTCACTTCTCACCTAAACTGTTTCTCATGTAACGTGTAGTATTCAAATAATTTCCAGTTAAAAATTAAGACTGGCCACCTTGTATAAAAGATTATTATATTATATGTACATCATATGTATGTATTACGAAATTGTCACTCCGCCATTATAAAAGAAATACTTAATTTCACGTTTCGAGCATAATTATTTACCTTACATGATTCGTAAGTCATTTTATGCAATTTATTTGAGACGAAATTGAAATGTTGGAATAACGAGAGCAAAAATTCTTGAAAAGTTTACATAAATTCAATATTGTATAGACATATCCTTTAGAATCCTTCAAAAGTAGCGGAAGTTTTGCAATCTGGAGCTTCGTTACCGATTAAATTTTATCCTGCTGTACAGTAATAAATTGCTTAATTTGTACACAGTCACCGATTTCAGATTTCCTCTTGCGTGCCGAATACGCGATTACGCGTTGCATTTCATTCGAAGATATTTAATGAGAATGAATTTTATTCCATTAACAGTTTGCCCCAAATATATATGATTATCGAAGTTTTATTGAATCAAGCACGCATGGCTTACCGATTTATATACGAATATACGTACATATGTGTGTATAACAACCAATAGGTGCTTGTAGCTCGATGTACAGTTTCACAAAATGTTTCATTACTCGAGTATTTTAAATTGCATTGAAAACGTTTGCATGCGTACAGTGTAGCTTCATAGATAAAAAGAACTTTAGCATTTCGACAGCATTTTTTGCTACTTTTAATTTTAACAATTTAGAGTTTTAACAATTTCTTAACAAACATAATTTTTTAAGAGTTTTAACATGAAATTCTGATTTTGTAAAGTAATTTAAAATCTCAAAATCATTAGACATATTAAATCTAATCTAAGCTAGTATCTGGACAGAAGTAAAGCCTGTACCGGGACAAATTGAATATCTAAATAACATCGAATTTTATTAAATCTTTAATTATTTACATATCAAAATACTATTATATTGAATTCTATCCTGTTTAATTTTTATTTTTTGTTGTATTTCAAAACAGTTCTAAACTTGGAGATCTAATAGTTGAATTAATAATTATTATTAAAGTTACGTCTCATTTCCAATTTATTTTAAAATATCAATATTATTATGCGTGATAATTGTTTTTGCCTAAGGGCTTAAATTATAATCTTTTTTTCTAATAAAAGTTCAAACTATAAATGCACATGATTCGCATAAAAATAGACGTTTTCGTAAACTGTTTTCAGATGAACTTTGAATTTATTTTTAAATTTCATTTCTTAATTAAATAATACTCACACCTACCTGCAGGTAAGACCTCAGAATACATAAAATAATTATTTAATCTCTTAATTATTGGTTTTATTATAAAAATTCAATTGTCTAAATCTAGGCACCATTTGCCTAATAAATTTAATCTTAACTTGCCAATTATTTAATCTCTCAATTATTGGTTTTACTATAAAAATTCACTTGTGTCATGTTCACACTTAGGGCGTTTCACCTAAATTTAATTATCAATAAATTACTGATAATTTCAGGTTGCACTACTGATCTATGTATAAATAGACGATCAATCTATAAATCCGATAGACCGATTTCCAAAGGAGGCTGTGCGCGAAAAACGATCGAAATAGAGTCGACCGGTTCCTTTATCCGATCTCGGTTGGTGCAGACGCGTAGCTGGCTCGGCTCGTGTATTTAAGTCGCTTTAATTGAGACTTCGCTGCCGAAATCGTCGGACAAATTGCAGAGGTGCACGAATTTCGAGGCTCGGCCATCTACGAGCAAAGTCCGGACACGTCGGTCGATCCACTGCTGCAAGCAGCTGGTTAACCCTGTAAAGGGGCGAACCGGAGGAATCTTATAAGATCGATTCGGTGTTCGAGCATCGGCTTTCAGTTTCTTTCTTCTCGTACAGCCCTGGTTTCGTTTCCTCTCCCCGTTACCCCGTTACCCCGTTATCCCGGCTGCCTTCTAGACAATCTCTGGCTTTTTTCCTGGCCCCGGCCCATGCTCACTCGATACCACCTAGAGGTATCCGCCGGTTCTTTCAACGGGCGTAAGCGCCCTTAAATACCTGCTGAATCTCGACAAGGCTAGAAAATCATGGATGAGAGGAGCCGTTGAAAAAGGAAAAGGGTAAAACGGTAACCGCTCGAGATGCCGCGGCTCGATCCGCGCACCCGTATTGCCGGTCCTTGTTTTGCCACACGGTCGATATAATTTAAGGTCGATTTATGTATACACGGCCGTCGAGAATAAAGGTCGATTTATGCTATCAGCACAGACACGTTCCGTGTCCGTATCGGCGCCAATCCGTTCCAATCCGTTCGTCGAACGGTTCACATCCGATCAGTTAGGTAACAGAAAGCAACTAGTAAAGACGTTCGAAGAGAGTGAAAATGTTTTCCCACTTAAATATAAAGGATTTGGCTGCAATGGTTATATTATTAGATGAAGACGAAGCTAAGGAAAGAAAGAGTATGTAATGATATTTTGTCCCCTCAGGGTTTCAAATCCATTCCACCACCTCTCCCTTTACCAATCCTCAACTATCGCCTAATTTCAAGCGGGACCTACTTTTCATTAAATAGTAGGTAACTTTTCATTAAGTAGTAGTAACACAAAACTATTTTAACACGTAGCGGTAAACACAATGATACCGTAATGGAATTAAGCATCTTGAAAAACGCGCTGTCCTTGTCAAAGCGAATCTGTCACTTCAAACAATTAATAAACAAAAGGATCTCTTTGAACTAATAATTTAACTGGGCGCTCGTGTACATATAAATGGGAGTCCCATTTTATTATTAATTAAACCATGATGCAATTTAACTTTTCACTGTTTTCTTATAGCTATGCACTTTAAACGGTGCTATCGTGATTTAACTTGTAGGAAAAGGATTGCTTTTAGGATCTAAATTAATTTTACATTTTTATTACTCTCGGTGGATACTATAAGGCCTATAAGTTTCGAACCTTATTCTTGATCACCCTGTATAAAACCGATGATTCGACCGGTTATGGTAGGATTAATATTAAAATTTGTGCATTCATATATCTATGTACAGTGATTCTTACTAATATTCGGACACTCTTAAAAAGACGGTAACTTTTTTAATATTGGACCGTATGACTTGGATTTCTTTGAGAAATTATAACAATTGGTTTGTTACGTAACGTGAAAAAAATTTTTCAAAGAAATTGCAATTGTTCGGAATCGCAGAGAAAATACTAAAAGTTGTATTTTGCAGATTTTTTATGCGGGCTTATATTGAAAATTTAGAAAACACGTTTCGTAGATCTGTATCGATTAAACATATTCTGAAAATTTCATCAAAATCGGTCAACGTTGCAATGAGTTACAAGCGTTTAAAGATGGTAAAAATTGCAGGTTTTCACGATTTTCAGCCCCTAACTGCAATGAATCTAAGGATTCTTGCATCTTTGAATGCCTGTCGTGTTTTCCCGTGTGAAATATAATTAACACAGATCAACAAAACTTATTTCTTAAATTTTCAATATAGACCCACACAAAAAAAGTTGTAAAATGCAACTATTGGTATTTTCTCTAGAATTCCGACCAATTGCAATTTCTTTGAAAAATTCTTTTCACGTGACAAACCAATTGTTCTAATTTCTCAAAATAATCCAAATCATACGGTCCAATATTAAAAAAGTCTTTTTAGAAGTGTCCGAATATTAGTAGCAATCACTTCATGTATAACCCAGACCAATCAGCGACCGAGTGGGAAAATGTCAGCCAGGAACGAACAAATTTAATCGAGCTTCACGGAAACCTCTGTGATCATTACCGGTCTCCCGACTAGTGGCCTCAACATTTTCGCGTATTGTTCAAAATAACCATATTTCAGGTGCGCCGAGTTCGTAGGAGACATTGTGTAATTTCTTCCGAAGAAAGAGAAGAAAAGACAAGTGTCGGTAGTCGTTTTGTTTAACGAAAGATAAACTCCTGTTTCGTGCGTTGGACGGTGAAAAATGGAAGCCGCCCCGCTGTGCAACGGAGACGGTGGTGGCGGAACAATTGTTGGGCAATAATCCGTCAAATAACCTTAAAACAATATCGCGTGAATGTCGTGACGGTGCGACGGCACGGGGCTGCATTTCATAGCGGTGGTTTGCCAGGAAACCACCGAAAACACTTCAAAGGTGCCGAAAAGGCTTGACGTTAGCGCGCGAAGTAACGGTCAAAAGTATCCCGTTTTCGCAGCCAACAGCCACGCGCATAAATTCGTGGGACAAACTGCCATTGCAGGGGTTTCGCATGGCTACGCCCTTAAGTGCAATGCATAGCACGACTGCAGTACATTTTCAGGTGTAAGCCCGCACAATGCTGCGCGTACATGCATACTGGGCGGCCGAAAACTCTGCTATTGTTTCTTCCGCGAGCGAAATTGATAATAGAAATATTTTCTCGACATTCTTCGGTGGCACATAATCTACACGCTCCGGTTCTTCGTAACGTGTCGAAAGAATTAATCAGGAATAATAGACGCAATTCTTTTTTCTTAAATATCTTTTAACTTAACTTCATTGAACCACCGAATAACTTTTTTTAAATTGAACCATACGATTTGAGTTTTTTGAAGATGTTAGAAGGATTAGTTTACCAGCTAATGTGTAAATAATTGTTCTTGAAAATTGTTATTAGTCGTATTTGCGTAGGAAAAAGTAAAGGTCTCGACTTTTAAAGTTTTTATCTGTACATGTAATGAAAATTTAGAAAGTTTCATCGAAATCGATCAAGGTTGTTATGAAATATAGTTCATTGAGTAGAGAATGTGCGATTTAAATGAATCGCAGGCCCAGTTCAAAGATTTTTACATTTTACAATGCCCACAGTTTTTTTATACGTCAACCGATTTCAATGAAACTTTGTACGTGTATACAACTTACTCAGCTATACAAAATAAATGTTTTAAATTTTCATTACGCATTTTGCTTTGCAAATGTAACCAATAATAATTTTTAAAAACAATTGTTTACACATTAACTAATAAACAAACTCAAATCGTATGGTCCAATTTTAAAAAAGTTATGTGGTTTTGAAAAGTGTTACGAATACTTTACACTCGCTGAGTTTATCTGAAACTTGAAAACAAGATTTGAAGTTTTACAAACTAATCTCAAGGGTTCTATAAACGTTTCTCATCGATGCTTTTAATTATTATTGTTATTATTTAGTTATTAATTATTGATTATTATTTCTTAATTCTCTATCCTTTATGATAAAAGTAGACTTGAAAGAAAGAACGTAGGATGAAAAAACAAACGTTCAAACGAAGAGATACCACTGATCCTATCGATTAATTAAAAATCCACATCTACCATTAAAAGCATTTTAAACTTTAAATACTACCCAATCCACTTAAAAAAAATGTTTTATTCGCGCTACGAACAGACATGGAGATGCAGTTTACAAACCAATTTACAAACAACAAAGTGAATCTGCAACATAGGTATGAGTTTCCACCTTGCTGCTGCATAATCCACTTTAACGCGTGAGTCATTAAATGCGCATTTAATTTCTTTTCATTTCGCAGTTCTCTATGAAACAATATAATACTATGTATGAATGTAATACTTCTCCGCTTAGGGGATTCTATGGTGAACAATGCCTTTACAGCTGCTCATCCACGTGAAATAAACTTTACCGTAGCTTTTTCGAATCTGTTTATTTGGTTCGTTTACTACTACTTAACCTCGAAAATTCACGTAGAATCGTTCACGCAGGATATTCGAGCGAGTTCCACATTTTCAGCGCGAGGGATCTCGCTGAATTCGTTCAAACGGGATGTAATAATTTCGATGAATTTTACATTGCAAACTGTAAAACTGATATTTGGACACACAGTGAGTTTACAACTGTTCGGAGTTCTCACCGGCTTGACGGAAACTAGTCCGCATCGCGGGGAAACACAAAGTTGATACTTTGCTACGGTTAACATTGCATATTGACGTTTGTTTCGTAACTTCTCGAATTAAACAGATTGCGGTGTTGCGTATTATTGCCATAAAAATTATAGATCTGCCAAGAAGGGGAGTGAACCATCCAAATATAAATATTATTATTATGGGAACTGTTATTAACGAATTATTAATAATCACCACGGTTAGATCGCTACAATAGATGTTAGGGACTGTTTATTTCAACACCAGAAACTAGTCCTCCGAGATGTAGTTTTGGGTTTCCCACACACTGTTTGCAGCGCTGAAGACGATGCTGTGCACGGTAATCGTATTCCTGAACTAAACAACACAATTTGCCGACGCTGGTAAAATACATCTTGGTTAATTATTGATATTAGTGCTGCTTCCGAGTAGTCGAAACATAAGACGTTCTTGCGAAAGATTATCTCATTGTTGTATAGTGGTATTTTCAGAAGTGGTGCAGCTTTCATTTTTATTTCAAGATGATCAACAAAAAGCTTGAGCAAAATAAAAAATATACAGATAACGTAACTATTCATATTAGTTAGTTAGAATGTAAACTTAATTCTTTGTAACCAAATGTTTTGATAACGTAAGAAACCTATGTCTCCATGAGTTTTTTTAAACTATTGATAGAATAGTCATATTTATGACGAACGTAACAAACTAGCTTGAATGTTTCGTTTTGAAGAAAATATCGGAATAAGCATTCTTTAATAACTAGACTGCGGATCTTTATGCAATGATGAAGAATTTGGCTAGGTGAAATATAAAACAGTGAAAAATTAGGAAAATCTACAAATAGTGTTGTTGCCTTCAGTGTAAAAAATTTATTAGGGGATGAAATGAATTTTTATTTAACTCCTGCCTCCCACAATCGCTGCTGCAGATTTTTATTTTGCATAAAGATCCGCAGTCTATTAATAACAATTTAATATGTATATTCGTTTCCCCACAAACTATGATCTTTAACTGAATTTCCGAGGTAACTGTACGGTCTAATTCCGTAAGAGGAACATTTTTAATATGTATCATAAAAAATTCTCATCCACGAAGGGTTGACACTAAAAAACGGAAATTAGGGTACATCGTAAACCAGCTGACCAGGCGGGGGCTAAATTTTTCGTTAATTGCGCAAAATAACGGAGTTACAGTCACTAAAAAAAGTCTCTGTTCACCTTTTTATGTGACGTAACTTTTTTTAACAGCGAACCAAACGGCTCGAGTTTTTTCAAGAACGTACAAGGATTCATTTGGTACATGATGTGTAAAATAAATCTTGTTTTCTAATTACTTGATAAAAATGTATTTCTTCTTTCAATAATGCGAATATACGTCGAAAATAATGTAACACGGTGTCCTTTAATTCTTCCAACGCGATGATTACATATACTGCAGATTTCATGCATCTATGAGAACATATTATAGTATATGAACTGTTATATAAAAATCCATGGTCTATCCGTTCATGCCAGAGATGCATACAATTCGCAGTCTAATTAGAATAAATTTCTGATGGAAAATGTAGTTATGCTAATGAACTGATCCTTCTAACTGTTGAAAGAAGCGATCCGCAAGACTGTGGAGTATTTTTGAAAAAACCGGTCCGTTGGTCCGAGAACGCGATTTTACTGGCTAAAAGTCAAAATGTCATTGAAACTTTCTAAAAGTTGGTAATCAGATGTTTGTGGAGTCACTGATAACTAGACAGCGGATCTTTATGCATTTATAGGAAAATTAAGTAAATGAAATTGAAAATTATTGGAAAATTCAAAAAATTGAAGTTGTCAATATATGATTTCTTCTGTATTAAAACCGTTAAGGGAAGAAATAACATTCAATTTGGTTTCTATTTGTTGCAATCGATACAGAAAATTTTTATTTTGCATAAAGATCCGCTGTCTACTGATAACTAATCCGACGCCAAAAATTCATAATTCAAAATGGTGGATTCAATACTGTACAATTATTATAGTATATTAATTATCGTATAAACTACAAGGCGGCAAGAGATGGCACTTAAAATTTATATACTCTTATTCACAATTGTTTAAACTTTCACATAAAACAAGTTCGATGCTTGTCAGTCTTTATCACTTTTTTTAAAGCCTTCCCAAAGTTTAAATTGTTAACAATATTGCAGCATTTGTACATGGATTAAATAATGCTTACAAACTAATTAAATAATGAAAACACGCCTATTAATATATATAAAATATTTATTGAAACCTGTTATATATAATGCTCTATAATGAGTTCTTAGAATAATTAGTTTCACTTTGAATTTCAGAATTTTGTCTTCAGAACGTTACCTTCGATTACACAAGTATCGGATATCAATAATATTTTGAATTTTGAAGGTTTGGAGTATTGTTACTTTATAGGAAAAAAAAGTTTTTCAAAATGTTGAACTTCAAAAATTGACTCTTGGCCAGTAAAATCGCGTTCTCGGTCCACTGTGAAACGATGCAAGTTTAACGGTCCACCCTGTAGGTGTGTGCACGAAGTCATAGCTCGCGGAGCTATAGGTATGTTTACGTACGTACACACTATTGCACTTTGTCGTGTTACGTCGTATACTGCATCGTTCGCCGACAATCGCCGTCCGAGGACGAGGAATGCGCGAGGCTGGTGTCGTCCTTGTCGCTATCTGGTAATCCCGCCGCTGGTTTTCAACGACCTCCCCATGCCTTTGAGCTTCTCATCGCCTCTCTCACGTTTCGGCCGCCTTCAACGAATACGGGGAAGCACCTCTGCGAAACCCCGTTCCGCCACCACCCCCACCCCGGAACGCGTTTTCTCGGTTTTCTCTAATTGAACGGTGCGCCGAGGATTTAACCTCTCGCGACGACGCGACGTGCCTTGTTTGCCCCTCAAGCCCGCACACAGCAGCCGCCTCTGTGTGCTCAAATTTGTGCTCCCGACCAAGTCGCTCATGATCCTCGCTGCTACCACCTACGCTCCCACGAAAATTAACGGCGCGAAGTAGCGAGGGCTTCGACCACCGAAAACGAATTCGCTCACGGGCTGGATTTTAGGGTGGCTTGCTACTGCATACATCTGGTCTAGAAATTCTATCGGGGCTTCTTGCTGTTTCTCTGTTTGTACAGTCGAACGGAAAAGCGTGCCCTTCTAAATTCAGCCACTTTATTCACCACCAAATTATTTTCCAAGATATTTAATGCATATCAAATTAAGGGGGGCAGTCTCGTTTACAATGTCAACATTTTCACATATAAATTTTCACATAAATACGACGACCTTCAAATGTCCTATTCAGTACGTATGTTATGATATTTGGTCCCCTCAGGGTTTCAAATCCATTCCACCACTTCTCCCTTTACCAATCCTCAACTATCGCCTAATTTCCAATTTCAGCGGGACCTACTTTTTATTAAGGTGGGTTCCGAACCACCTATTTTGCCAACAACACGTGAAACGCACCCAGAGTGCCCGGTTTTTTACCGAGCGGTCACCCATCCTAGTGCGTCCCCCGCCCTACGCCGCTTTACTTCGGTGATCGAACGAGAACCGGTGTTTTCAGCCAGGCAATGGTCGTTGACTGTCCTATTCAGTAATTCTGTAACATTTCGTGTTGAATGAGCAGGACATCAGTCTCGTTGGATTGGTCGATCAGGAGGTAATAAGTGGCCAGCACACGTTCCCCAGACCTGACAAAATTGAAGGAACAAGTGTACCGCGAAAAACCAATAACCATAGTTGATATGCAAGAACGTATAAAAATCTGTAATAGTTACAACTGAAATTTGTCAGGCAGTATCATCAGTATTGCAACGTTTTAGATTATGTCTCAGTGTTCAAGGTCGTCATTTTGAACATTTGAAGTAGCAATCAGTAAGTAAATAACATGTTACATGTAAATCGTCATAGTGTTCGAAAAGTGCATCCAGACACTTTATTTTCTATTGCAGTTGACCTTGCGTGACCTTGAATGACCTTCATAATATGGTCATTGTATTAGTCTTGAAACACACTATCAGAATGTAAATAAAAAACCATACCGTTCTATTTAAAAAAAAGAGTTGACCTTCGTATCTCCTTGACGTCTCCACCTATAAAAAATTAACTACATCGGATTACGAGCGCCTCGATATCAAGTAAGTTTGGTCGGTTATTCAGGTGACCTGTTTATAGTGTCCCACCCTGTATAATGTCCACGGATTTTTGTATGTGTAGTCTGGATTAGGTCTGAGTCTTAACTCAGACTTATCTGGGCTAGGTAGTATTCTGATAGACGTCTTGTCTATCGCTTATAACCAGACCTAACCAAGACCTAATCACAACTCACTCTCAATTTTTTGGAGTGAGAAAAAATATAAAATATTGCAGAATACGGGTATAAACGTGGATTTTCGTATGTGTGGTCTGGGTTAGGTCTGGGTATAGGAGATACACGAGACGTCTATCAGAATACAAAATATCACATAGCGATGCCAGAGTACAAGCGATAACAATTTAAGGTAAAAGAATGTTAGTTATTGGCGGAGTACAAGCGGTAAAACATAAACATCAAAGAATGTCAAGTATGGATTTATAACACACTGCCCAAAGAACCATGGACGTAAAATACCTGCCCATTATGCACATTACCCATTATACGCATTACCCGATCTGCCCGGGCATTCAAATGTCAACAAATGTCATCGACGAGCTAAAAAAATGCATAGAAAAAGTTTAATTTTATCATTTTTTTTCTAATTAAGTCGACATTTTTGTGACAAACAGAACTCTTCTTTTCAGCATTATAAATTTTGCAATTTTATATTTTTTTAGTTCATCGACGAAATAATTTCATAACCTTTAAGAAAATCTTTGTTTTTCCTGTTTTACACAAAAATTGGAGAGTCCAGAATTATATTAAATATAGAATAATCGTGTCCGTCTGTCTATTTGTGACGGCATCAACTGAGAACGGCGGAACGTAGAAAGCTGGGGTTTGAACCATTAGACGCGGCGTTTCTTCGGGAAGGTTTTATAGCAAACCGCATTCGAAAAAGTCCATTCGTTCAAAAATTGTGACGTCATTAGTGCTAACTAAAATTAAAACTTAATCAACTAAAAAGAAACTAACGCCTAAAGAGAGAAAGAAAGAATCTATTTATAGAAGCACTGCGAATCACAATGATTGGTTGCCTCTTTCGTTGCAACAGCTTCAATTTTTGCCCGCATTTTCAGCCCCGTTTTGTACAACTAGCGAGACGCTACTATAATACTAATTTATTTCTGTTAAAAGTAATTCGATAAAACAGCGATACAGAATCAATAGAAATATTCGAAGTAAAAGCTGCTTCTTGTATTATTTACACTTTCGATAATGAACAATCGATGTACGATAGAGAATTTACCGTGAGCTTCGAGCGATCGCAATCATCTTCGCTTTCACCCCATCGGATTACATTCCAAAAACGGCAGCTCGAGGAGCGAAATTTATTTATCGACTAAGCACAGCTCCCTCCCCGGAAGGGAGATAAGCATCGAATCTACGAGACCATTAATCATTCGATACCTATTCTTTTTTTTCTTAGGCGCTCTTAACTGTGGGGGGAATAGCATAATTTTTCAACCGTGAAAATTCGTACGCCAGCCCTTTCAGCGTGTCCGCGCGCGGGCGTGCATGTTTGTACCGACTCCCACGGATTTGACAAATTGTTTAATGCGGGAAATATACGGGTGTACTCGATGGACATGCATTTCGCTGAGTTTTTGCAGAGGAACGAATTTCGTGTACACACACGCTTCGTCAGAATTGGAGAGGTTATTCTAATTTCGTTCGAACAATGTGTGATTTGGAGACTGCGGATTTTTATGGAAAATAAATACTTTTAATCAACGTTAAATAGAAATGTACTTCTTCTCTTACTCCAGTTATTTAATCGATCGAGTTTTGTTATACAACAAATGCACGAGAACTTGAAGCTATCTCACAAATTATTGATTCATTTATTAATCATAACAAAACGGTAGATATTAAAGAATACATACGTTGTTTTTTTTACACGTACATTTCTCAAATGCTTTGTTGAATGAATAAAAAAAACCTGCTGCTTTAACCATGCTCTACATTTGTCCAAACGCAACAGAACTAATACATATAGCAAGTGAGTATTGTTAGTGGTGCTTTTCTCTATTTTGTTCAACCCACAATTTCATAATATATATTAAAAGAAAACGTTATTACTTCACAGCAATTATTTTTCTTGAAAATGGTCTAAAATAAGACCGAAACGTTAATTATATTGCAAACATGCTATTAAATAGTAACAACTGATCGAACCAATTGCAATAGAACTAAATATGATTTAATATAAAATACAAACAAAATTATGAAAATATTTCGTTTTCATTTGAAACAGTGGAAAGATTAAAAAAATTGAAATCTGAATACGTTACTTTCAACGTAGCAATATTATTAAAGAAAGAAAGAAACTCTCAAGTGGTTCCAGTTTTTAGCAACAGATGCAGAAAATTTGTATTCCGCATAAAGACCCGCAGCCTGCTTGTTACATTTCAACCATAACGTAATCCGAGCAATACTGTATTAGAAATTTTTCCTCCTGATAATTAATCGATATTCGTTACTGTCCATTGCGTTAGAAATTCTTAAACTCGAACGTTGTTTAGCGCGTGCACATTGCATAATAGATCGATCGTTGTGTTGTCACAGTGATTTGATGCAGCACAATGAATAAAATGAAATGTGACAAGGGTCACGTTTGCTTTGAGTATAAGATTTCTTCCCAGCAAACATCCACATTCTTTTCAGGGGCTTCGACGAAGTGGCTTCTTTCAATTACAGCAATGAAATCAGAACTCCCTAGATCTAATTTCATGATGCACGGGCATCTTTTCTATTAAAAGTTTTACCAGTACTTGTAAATCTTCCGTTACACAATAGTGCCCGCTCCGAATTGTATTAATTAAGTTTTCCCAAGTTTTGTATATGCATTTTAAAAACACCATATCCTAAAGCACATTATACACAAATGGTAAACAATTTACAACTATCTATAACTAAACCAAACGATGCGGTTTCGCTTTATTCTTTTTCGAAACGGCGAAACTGAATATTCGCACAAAAGAATTTCTCCCTGGACTTCAACCATTTTTTAGTCGTTGAAAAAATTCTACATAAAACTATCCGCATACAAAACCTTCCACAAATGTACCGAGCGCTTCCGGAACGAGATAAAAACAATTTTTTATCTTCCCAGCTAGAACACGTAGCGGTAAACACAATGATACCGTAATGGAATTAAGCATCCTGAAAAACGCACCGTCCTCGTCAAAACGAATCTTTGTAAATGCAAAGCGAAGCTCTAATATTTTATAATTAACTGCGCTATCTGTAAATACGGATAATATATAAAACAGCATTTTCTCTTTGTAGGAAAAGTCACTTCAAACAATTAATAATCAAAAGGATCTCTTTGAACTACCGATAATTTAAGTGGGCGCTCGTGTACATATAAATGGGAGTCCCATTTTATTATTAATTAAACCGTGATGCAATTTAACTTTTCACTGGTTTCTTATGGCTATGTACTTTAAACGTTGCTATCGTGATTTAACTTGTGGGAAAAAGATTGCTTTTAGGACCTAAATTAATTTTACATTTTTATTACACTCGGTGGGTACTATAAGGCCTATAAGTTTCGGACCTTATTCTTGATCACCCTGTATAAAACCGATGATTCGACCGGTCATGGTACGATTAATATTAAAATTACATTGTGCATTCATATATCTGTGTACAGTGACTCTTACTAATATTCGGACACTCTTAAAAAGACGATAACTTGTTTAATATTGGCCCGTATGACTTGGATTTCTTTGAGAAGTTAGAACAATTGGTTTGTTACGTAACGTGAAAAGAATTTTTCAAAGAAATTGTTCGGAATCGCAGAGAAAATACTAAAAGTTGTATTTTGCAGATTTTTTATGCGGGCTTATATTGAACATTTAGAAAAGACGTTTCGTAGATCTGTGTCGATTAAACATATTCTGAAAATTTCATAAAAATCGATCAACATTGCAATGAGCTACAAGCGTTTAAAGATGGTAAAAATTGCAGATTTTCACGATTTTCAGACCCTAACTGCAACGAGTCTAAGGATTCTTGCATCTTTGAATGCCTGTCGTTTTTTCCCGCACCAACTGATTTCGATGAAACTTTCACAATGCATATAATTAACACAGATCAACAAACGTTTTAAATTTTCAATATAGACCCACACAAAAAAAGTTATAAAATGCAACTATTGGTATTTTCTCTACAATTCCGACCAATTGCAATTTTTCTGAAAAATTCTATTCACGTTACGTTACGTGACAAAGCAATTGTTCCAACTTTCCAAAAAAAATCCAAGTCATATGGTCCAATATTAAAAAAGTTGTCATCTTTTTAAGAGCGTCCGAATATTAGTAAGAGTCACTGTCAGAGGGACAGTGGATCCAAGAAGTATTTCAACACTAAACACCCGATTCTCAAAAAATTGCCAATATTTAAACAGTAATAATTTCGTAAAAAATGACCACGCGATCATAAAATTTGATTTATTATAAATCTGAAAGAATCTACTTTCAAAATCCATCAAAAAATTGATGTACGATTTTTTTTCACTGTTTTATGCAACGAAAAGGAGGAACAAGTTCGGTCGTGTATAGCCCCCTTGGTGTAACTTATACTAGTGTAAAGTTGACGGCACAGCTCGCATTCAAAGCTCGATGAAACGGCTAAAAAAATCGTACATCAATTTTTAAGCTGTCGTTGTAAAGAAAAAGCTTCGATCTTGAAATCTATGTTGGTTTCAGTCACAAAAAAAATTTGTCAACCTCTTCACAGACGTTTGAATGTGTAAGATTTTCAATAAGAAACGCGTCTTCAGTTCCTCGCTCGGTACGTCGTGAAAAAAGATCTTGGAATAAAATGAACGATGCATTTTGAAACTAGAGGCTTTCAGCTTTAAAATGAGTCAAATTTTATGATGGCGTGGTAATTTTTTACGAAATTATTACTGTTTAAATATTGGCAACTTTTTGAGAATCGGGTGTTTAGTGTTGAAATACTTCTTGATCCACTTCTTCATCCACTCTATACTTATTCGCCTGTTTCCCTGCGATATGTTTCTGTCCGTCTATTCAGCCACAAATTACACAGCGGTTAAGCTTGTTTCACCTTTTAATACACGGTCGCGCCGACACACCGGCGCGGCGCGGCGTCCGTACGCACACTAAATAATTTATAAGCAGGGTAATCGTATCTAGGTGGCCGGGGGCTCTAGCAAACGTGAAAAAACTGCGGAACAGTGGTGCGCGCGGCGCGAGTATCGGGAAAGTCGTTAGTATTTTTCCTCGTTGGAAAGTTTTAAGTAAATCTTAGCCGATCTACTTGCGATTCAGCTCACCGTGGGCTGTTCAACCGAATAACTTACTTTCGACGCCATCACCGGTTCTTAGAACGATAATGATCCATTAAGGAACTCGGAACTCGAGCATTCCAGCGAATACTACTGGTTTAGCTTGGGCGGCGCCTTTTTCGTGAGCGCAAGCACAAAAAGAGACAGGTGGTGGAAGGGAGGGAGGGAGGGAAAAAAGGGAAAACGTTAATCGGAAGAACACGGCACCGGAAATGGTGGTCTTTCGACTTTTCATCGAACTGGAAGGAGTCGTCTTTGTGCTTAACGGAGGGTGCCAGCATGCGGTAGGGAAGGACGATAGGAAAGGGATGAAGTAGAACGAGCGAGGCGAAGGGTTCGGTTCCCGATTCCAGATGAACGGATTTCGTTAAAAGCAGATTTACATTTCCTCAGCTCCACGGCCTCTCCCTTTCTCTCTCCCCCCTCTCTGTTTCTCTCTCTCTCTCTTTCGTGAAAACGTTCTCCAACCATTCGTGCACTCAGCTCTCACGCGACTGAATTCTCGTCTCACCCCGTCTCGCACCGCGCCGCCCCGCCCCGCCCAACCATCTGAAATTTCTCGATGAATTCACGCTTGATTTCCTATAGGTGGATTCCAACACAAAACATCAGCCGCAGCAGTATCCGCCGCAGAAGTGGGATCGCAACGATAGCGCATCCCACGTCGATCAGCAGGAGAATCTTCAGTGGATCGAGATCACGGTGAACCTTCAACAGTTCCATTTCTCGAACGGCCAGTTGAACCTGCGATGCAGCGCTCAGATTCCCGGTATATACTCGGCAGTGAGCGAGGTGCAGCTTGGACCCGGTCTACGCGAACCAGTGCCGGAAAGAGGTAACAATAATTTTGTGCACAGTCTCTCGACGCGTCTGTTTAACGCTCGGTTGTCATCGAGGCTCTGCGTGACTCACAGTACACGTGTATTGTTTAACGTTTATATAAATACACGTGTACCATTTCAGATGTACTATTTCCCGTCTATTATTCGACGTCTATTATTTCACGCGTAAAACATCACCTGTATTTAGTCACCCGTGCAGTAATTGATCCTTGTTTTAATTAATGTAATTTTTCATTTTTATTTGTGCGATCTCTGCTCGCCGTATACAATATTATAAAAGAATAAAAAGAAAGAAATGGGTGAATTTGAAAACGTCGAACACAAAAGTGCAAACGTCGCACAACGGGCCAGATCGCCGTGCTACCTGTTCACGTCTATTTCGCCATTATTTCAACAGTTAAAGACCACATTAAATAGGTCGTTAGATTCGTCTTGGCGTGAGCTATAACGTTATTGAATCAAAAATATATAGTGATAAATAAATAATCAAGATGATCGCAATTTTTTATTAAAAAAAAAGAATTCTTTACATTTTTTTATATTGTAATTTGTAGAAGACTGACTACTGATTAGTTTTTGTGCGAAACATTTTTTTGCCACATCACCGGGAATGTCTGAAAAATCGTTATGAATAATGAATAATAATTGAAAACTATATGAGTGAAATTTTCGGGTCGGTTAAGTATACTGATTGATTAAAAACGTCTAGAGACCAGATTTGAAATCAGCGTGAAAAAATCTACTGGAAAAGGTGTATAGGATGTTAAAAAAATTTTCCGCGCGTGGTATTGGAAAAACTAACATTTTCTTGAAATTGTGCAAGTTTAACGAATTTTTTCAATGTTAAAAACCTTTTTATCGTAATTTCTCCATTTTCCCATATTCTGCAAAGTTTCAGCTTTAATATAAAAAAAATTTTATCGCTCTATCTGATTTCTATCGAAAGTTCTTTGATGTTGTCTCCGATTTCGACCAAATGTCCCACTGTGCGCCGCTCCGCGGGCAATTCGGCAACGGAATTAGTCGGGCCGTGTCCGTGGCCAAAGTAATGCAAGACGCAACACTAAGTGTGCTCAAGTTATCGAGAATATTCGAGGATCCGGAGATTCTTCCCGAAATCCAGTAATTTCCCCGGACGTGGCATGGATTATCTCTGGTGTTATTAATTACCCGACACCTACCTAGGTGGTTGCTTCCGGCTCACGTCGAAAACTAAACCACGCCGCCGAGCCGCCGCCACCGCGCCGCCCCGTATCACGGCGAGGCAGCCATGCGTCGTCATAAGATGTCAAGCGAGCCGCGACAGGAATTCCGGCCGGTATATACACATACATGAGAACCAGGAGAACGATATCGCATGGGGGATGGAAAGAATGGATGGGAATGGTTAACGGGTTAGCGGAGGGAGGGATTGTAGGTGGGGGTGCGACGAGGGGTTAATGGGGGATTGGGAGGAGGGGGGGAAGAGGGTGGCTGACGGAAGGTAATAGGGGCCGAGGCTCTACCCGTGGCCGGTCAATTAAATCTCGTCGACGTCGCGTGCAGGAAGCGAGCGCAGCGTGCACCGGAGGCTTCCTTTCCGAATTCGAGTGGGTGGACCCTAACTCTCGAAATTTATTAGCCTGTGCGACCGACCGGCTAATTCCCGGCTAGGTAGTCCGAGCGTGCAACTATTACCCGCAGCGTACACCAACTGGCCGCAAGCAGGCTCGTCGAGAGGCAGGTGCGCGGACCACCGTGTCCAAACAAAACACAGAACGATTTTTCGAATTTATGCCGATAGAATTATTGTGTATAGCGGGACACCGCGCCGCGCCGCGCCGCGCCGAGCCGAGCCGCGCTGTGCCGCCAGCAAATACATCGCATACTGAGCTGGAACCTGTTTTTCCTGGCCAAAATTGAATTTTTTTGAAAAGAAATTCAAGTTTCATATTTCGAAAAATGTTTCGTATACATCGATCGATAACCATTTAAATGGCTAACATTTTGGATTGTAAAGCTTTGAAGGATCAACGATCGATTTTTCTTGAAAAATTCAATTAGTGATCGAGCATAATGGCTAACATTGCGGATTTTAAAGCTTTTATCATTAAGCTCCATCACTAATGCAAATATCTAAATTTATTGTTCGCTATCCCCTCCAACGTTGATAAATAATAGAAAGTGGATTTTTAATATTCTAATCGTTCGGTTCAAACAAACAATAGGAACGATGCAATTTTCTTGACGAAGGCTAAATGAGTCGCATTGTATCGCCGCAGCTATGTAGCTACAGCGCGGCGTGGCGAGTAACAAGAAATAACCGTAGAATTTCGTCGAGTTTTTATCGACGAACCACATCGCGTGATTAAATTGAATTCTAGCGCGTGAAAGTGGAATATGATGGATGGCGTTCAACGGACAGCACCGACCCTCGTTTTAAAACGCGAAGAATTCACTATCCTCTTATGAGGAAATAATTTCGCACTCCTCATATATTAATATTCGCGACATTAGAATTGAACCGCGTTATTACACATTCATTCGAATGTTTGAGCTGAGACCCCGTTTCGAAGAAATTCCTATATTGCATGCGTTTAAAATGTCAGGGATTCTTCAACTTTCAGCCAGAATATTGCATACCATTGACTTTTTCGGAAATTTGCGGACACGGCTGGATTCCTCGTGAAAATTTTCATTAGTATCATCTAGCAAACTGATCTATCTAGCTTGGCACAAAACTGAAATCGCTAGGTCCCTTTATAAAAAAGTTATTCCGATTTAAAGCATATATTTTATCACTTATTTTGTACGTATTTTTCTAACGGTATCGTTTATAATATGCGAAGAGGAAGGTTTAAAGAATGTTTTGGCAAGCTTCTTGCTGCGTAATTGATTCAAACAAAAATTGCAAAACTGAAAAAATTTTCCCCGATCTCCCCTGCTCTTACATAGATATTGCAATTTTAAACTTCATTTTGTGCGCCGAAGGAATAGAAGACCCTGAAAAATTTGTAAGTCACGTTAGTATTCTATAATGTAGGATTAGTATTCCCATGTATAACAATGGAGAGAGAGAGGTTTTCTTTCATATTTTGCAACTTTAAATTTATCTGAATAATCTGAATGTCTTTTTAAATTTCGTTTGTCTCCAGGCACGCACACGATCATGTTCTGTCTCATCGACACGGTTGGGTGAACTATAGTAGTAGACTTTTGTCTATACGTATAACGCCACACAATCAAATTTTGCAAAAACTTTATATCTCAATAACTATTTGTTTGTGGTATATGGCTCCACCCAGACTTTTTCTCTTCTCAATGAGTAGAAGGTATTGACGTGAAAAAAAACTTTAACAACAATCTTCATTGTTATAAATAATTTTGCGGCAAGTTTCTCTTACAAATGTCCACCGATCCAGAGGTGTAGATTTACTCCTAGAACGGATGACCATTACTTTTCTTACACCCTGTACAGGCATATGGCTCCTTTCAGACTTTTTCTCTTCTCAATCAGTAGAAGGTATTGACGTAAAAAAAACTTTAACAACAATTTTCATTGTTATAAACCATTTTGTGGCAAGTTTCTCTTACAAATGTCCACCGATCCAGAGGTGTAGATTCACCCCTAGGACGGATGACCATTACTTTTCTTACACCCTGTACAGGCATATGGCTCCTTTCAGACTTTTTCTCTTCTCAATCAGTAGAAGGTATTGACGCGAAAAAAACTTTAACAACAATCTTCATTGTTATAAATAATTTTGCGGCAAGTTTCTCTTACAAATGTCCACCGATCCAGAGGTATAGATTCACCTCTAGGACGGATGAACATTACTTTTTTTACACCCTGTACATAGAATAGTTGTAATAGGGCTGCCTTTATCTTAGATAAAATTGGAATTCCGGCGCGGCTTTTGTTTTTTTTTCCCGCAGACGTATACCTCTGGAAAATGGCAAATGGCAAATGGCAAATGGCAATCCACACTTCAAATAAGCCATGTGGACTGCTGCCGTCCCGGACTCCCCGAGCTCCATTGTCCCAGAAACATCGAGATCCAAACATGTGTTTAGACATTCCGGACGCTTGATACCGACAGGGATCATACCTCTGCCAAGCCTATCAGAAGCACTAAATCTGTTCAATTGATCAGATATACGTTGCGCGTATGCTCGATATGGTGGATGCTAACTTCAGCTACGTTTGGCTGACATTTCGGATAAATTAAGCGTGCCACTAGCAGCTCATACGAGCAGGGCCGGCGTGACCTTTTGCGGGGCCCGGTTCAAAAATTTTGCGGGGTAACATGAATATTACATAATTTTTCTCGCTTTTTTCGCCGCAAAATCTTTGATTACGTCATCAATAGACAGCGGATGTTTATGCATTTCTGGCAAAAATTAGTAGGTATAATTGAAAACAGTAAAAATATTGGAAAAATTTAAAGATACTGTTATATTATTTTCGATCTAATAAACATATTAAGAAAGGAAATAAACTTCTATTTCACTCCAATTTGTTGTAATTGACATAAAATAATTTTATTTTGCATAAAGATCCGCTGTCTAGTCATAAAAATTGATTGAGTTTGCTATTTCGTGTCATGCAAAATGTCTGATGAATTTTCATAGACTGCGAGGCTATTTATAGTGTCTATTCTGCAAAAGCATACTGGCGATAGCATTGGGCATATTAATATACGTATTTCTATGAGATTTCATATAGACGAAAAGTACTTGTAACATGTTGAAAACAATTACTAATACGCTTTTACATAATAGGTTAAATTTCCTCCGTTATCAATCATTGTTTGGCAACGCTTTTGCTGTGCTTTCTCCTAAACAACTATATCTTCGCGGTGAAAGATACTTTTGCAGAAAATGATTCAACAAATTAATTAATTAATTAATTTTCTTAAAAAGGGTTCAAAATGAATCACTATTACTGTCGATATTCAGTGAATATATAACTTTTCTGTAACAATATCTTTTCCACATTTTACAAATGGATACATTTAATAAAATATTATATTTGAATAGAAATCTAAACTCGAAGGTATGAACTTGCAACAAAGAATAAGAGTAGAGTGTCTAATCGATCGATTTGCAAAAATAAAAAAGGAACGAGGATCGTTTATGGCGAATGCATCGAATAAATTCAGTGTTCCAAACTCTAACTGAAATTCATGATTCAACAGTAGAGTAAATTTTTCGGAATATTTGGAAATTATGGAACAGTATTTTGCATGTGCAGCTTTAATCCATTGACTGGTATTCAATTGTGTTGTTTCGAGATAGACAATCAGTTATGCCGCGGTAAACCAGAGTTATTTGGGATAGGCAATCAACTATGCAGTGGTAAACCGAGATATCTCACGTGATACGAAGGGAAAGTACAAATGTGGGTCAATGATAGCAGAATACCACGGTATTGTGTCTCTGGTGTAATACTGAAAATCTGGAACTACTTGTGCGCTAGCACCGAGAACATTTTAATGGAGGTACGATTCCGTGTGAAACAACCAACTCGAAAAAGTTCTAACGATAAATACACCGCGTGTCTCCAAATTAAACAATCCGTTTTTATCGCGTTATCTCGTGTGTAATAATTTAAAAAAAAGACGAATTACGCGAACGCCAGCCAACAAATTCTACAATTACGCCATATGATCATTTATCTTATTTGTAAATATTAAGTATTAGCAGCGTAACAAGACTAATGTTGTTCATTATTTGCCAATGATTGTAGAGTAAATTTCCCATTGTTTTATGTATGGACGCTCCTCTTCAATCCTATTAATAGTTAATCTAAGACGGTTATAAACATATTAAACTGGACAAAATAAAGAAAGCTGTATACGAAAAAACTTCCACGTGTTTAACTATAATATGATAACTTAAAAGTTTTTTATCTTTTAAATCGTTTATCGAAGTACGAAATACCATACTTCGTAAATTGGATTTTTTAGACTGTGCGCTATCGTTCGGAAACGTTCCGTCATGAATCCAATGGAATCGAAATTAGATTGCCGTACAAAGAAATGAAGTCATCCTCGGAGAATTTGACCGTGGATCGAGCATGCTATCAAGATTTGCCTTATCCCTTCGAATTTCGCTTAGTCGGCGGCCACGCGAAAAATCGTGCGTGCTCGCTGAAGTTCCACAGCGACAAGCAACAGTGGAACTCTCTCTCTCTCTCTCTCTCTCTTTCTCTCTCTCTCTCTCTCTCTCTCTCTCTCTCTCTCTCTCGGTTCTGCATCTTCCTTCCCGATAGAATGAAGGGGTACGTAAGATTCGGTCTCGTTGAGAAACTTGTTCCGTGGAAAATGTCGACTGTAGGGTTCTCGCCGCCGCGCCGCGACGTTACGAAAGTTCGGCTCCTCGTCCAGCCCGATTTCTCTCTTGACCCCTTTAAAACCCATCTTCCCCATTCCCATCGTCTTTCTGTCTTTCTCACATGCCACGGACCCCGGCAGCAGGACGGGTTCTTCCTTCCCTCTGGCTGCGCGAATCTCTTCCGGATTCCCTGGACACTGATCCCACGTGTGTAACGACGAACTAAAAGGGGAAACGAAACCGTTCGAGTGTCTTCGAATCTGTTTCTATCGGCCGGCGAAGTTCTACGGATCGACGGAAATGTATACAAATGCGTGCAGCCTTGCCAGTAATTCTTCCCCGTTCTTATCGGGCCCTTGATTTTATCGAACAGCACAAAGTGTTCGTTAAGTTTGTTCTACGATAAAAAGCACGCAGTGAAACTTTTCGTTTTATTCAGGGGAGAGCTTCTCACGTAACGACAGCGACAACAAGTGATTTATCAGAATTTTTTTGTCGACAATTATTTCACATATGGTACTAGGACTAAGCAATTTAGCAATTTAGTACGTAATGTGTCTGATCATTGCTAGTCACTTCCACTTGTTGCTGGCTAGTCTAGGACTAGGCAATGTAGCA
>CM052221.1:12225021-12257470 GCA_028454225.1 Lasioglossum leucozonium | reverse complement strand
GAAATTTATATAATCAAATTACATATTGATAAATTAGTAGAAACATTTCCAGACTTGACATAATTAACCAATATTTTTTAATTGACAGATATGCTAACCTTTAATTTTCTCGAAACAACAGAAAATGGACTTGCACCACTTTCAAAATATACGGTCCATATACATACATACGGGGTGTCCCAAAATTCCTTCAACTCCCGGAAGTGGGCGGTTCCTGAGGTAATCTGAAGCGACATTTTCCTTTTGCAAAATGTTTTCCGTGGCTTCGTTTAAGAGTTATCAACGAAAAACACGGACCAATCAGAGCGCAGTTATAATCAACGAGCCAGAATCCGTCCGTTGTAGCGGCGCTCTGATTGGTCCATGTTTTTCGTTAATAACTCCCAATCGAAACTGCTATTTTTGCAAAGGAAAATGTCGCTTCAAATTACCTGTATACATATAGAATCTTAATCCACATTACGCATAGAACGTATATCGTGATTAATTCTATTCATAGTGAAGCCAGAAATATGAAATCGCATTAATACCCAAAAATAGTCAATATCGTTTTATCTTGAGAGATTGATCTGGGTTCTCTCGTTTATCAGTGGAAACACAAACGACTTCGATAGAGTGAAACAGTGGAGACGTTCGACCGACATTCAAATATTGATCGAGCCACGGAAGACGATATAATTTCAGATTGTCCACGATATAAAGATCGGATCGTTGATAGAAACCATAGAAACCATAGAAATTGTAGCAAAAATATCGGTTTTAGAAAAAATTACAGCCGTTCCGAGTAGGCAGAAGGTAGAAGTGGAGAGATCGTGGACGGATTACCTTGCGCGAAAATAAGCGAAACGGTTCCAGCGAAAGTTACGAAAACATGATTCGCGGACGATGGAAACGGCATGTAACGTCTATGGGTTTTCAGTAAGAGCCATTCAGCGGAGCTCAAGTGACCGTGCACTCTGAGGAGTCCACGTAGCTTAAGCTGCGGGGAAATCTGGAGAGTTCTTGATATAAAAACTCTCCAGACAACTTCATGAGTCGGCATTCTAAAGCTCGTGACACGAGTCCTCCAAAGTTTTATAGAAACGATTTACATAGAATACATATATGTGTCCGTCTGTGTGTCTGTATGTGTATATGGATATATGTATGTATAGGGCAAAGGACGGCTGTCATTGTTGCGCGTAGTCCGTGTTCGCGTTGCTTTCCAGGAGTCTCGAAAATTCAGAGAGATACGGAAGTTGCGAAAAAGCTTAATCCGCGACGGTGAACGCATAACATCGTGAATTACAAGGGATTAAGCTGGAGATTTTCGGAACGGAGGACACGGTACAGCCCCGAACACCTATTACAGTCTTCCCTCCGAAAGCGATCGAGGCGTCTACTCCGAGAGTGATCAATAGACTGCGGATTTTCTAGATTTACGACAAGAACATGTTTCGAGCGTTGTCCAAGTTACGGTTATCGCTGGTTCTAGGGCAATTAACGCTCTAGTTCGTATTTGTTAAAATAGTAAAATTCAAGGTTCGAATGTTCTAAAAATACAAGTTCAATGCTCTTAAGAGTACAGACTACAGGTTCTCGTATGTTTCGTCGCAAAGGAACTAAATTCCGAACGGGACGCACGGTCCTCGGTTTCGAAGAATTTGGTTGGAGAATATCAGAGTCGTCTGCTTTCTCTTTTTCTGTCTCTCTTTCTCCACTCGAAAGTTGCTCGAGCCAACCGTGGAGGGAGACGAGTCATCAAGGGTGCGTTGAGCCGGTAATGCAGCGTTCGGCAGAACCCAATCAACGCATCGCCTTGCGTTACCCAATGAACGTCACTACATTGTCCATAGACTATGAAGGAACTCGCTTCACGATGAAGAAAGTTCCCTGCAGAAACAAATGACTATCGATGTCGAAATCGCTTGTCTTTTGTTCGAATTCAACTGTTTCGTTCACTTGACGAACGAACAAAACACGGCTATCCGAGCCACGTTTTGTTCGGCCATTCTCGTCAGGAAAGTCGACCGGACAACATCGTTCCAAATCTCTGGGAAAACGTCGCGCATTCCCTGCACATATCGTTATCAATCTTTGGGAAAACGTCGCGCATTCCCCGCGTTTAAGGCAGGTCCTGTCAGTCAAGCCTTACCGACGAGTCCTCTGACAGGTCCGGGACGAAACGCGTTTTCTTCGATCGGGGTAATACGTTCAACCGATTTTCGAACAGGCTGTCCAAGATTAGTTTGGCGGGCAGCAAACCGGCGGTTTTGGAAATCGACGCATCAAGGCGTGAACCGCGTCATTTACGAGACCGTAACCGAACACGTAGATGTTACAAGTTCGGATGATCTGATGGTATTAAAGTTCAAGGTTCTTACGATGCGATGCGTCCGAATGTTCTTGTTGTACTAATCCTAGTTCTCCTGCAAATGCCTACCATGGCTCGGAAAGAGGTAATTTCCCTTGGTAGGGATAAACAGGCGATGAATCACCACTTCGGGGCGTAATCCCAAAATTGTGCAACGCCTACCGACTCTGAGATTCCATTTTCTCACGAAAGTCTCGTAAGACGCTGCACAAGGATCCTCTGTTCAAGGACCTTTCCCCGAAACTGGTGTCGCCTTTCCGCTGAGTGTGGGTCTGCGATGCATCAATCGTCATTGTGTGGAGTACGGCTGGTCCGTTTCCCGATTCGAAACAAGACACTTAACTGTCACCCGTACCCAAGTCCGTAACTAATTCTAAGCGCCAAGCATGCCAATAAACAACTCGTACAGTGTTCCACTCGATCGCAGCACGAACCCAGACTCGATATCTAGACAATTGTAGACAAACAACTAGCTGCGATTCAAAATTCGAAAGAGGGCGGCGAACGGAAATGACGGAGAAGCAAAGAGTCGAAGCTTCGAACCTCAGTCCCTCTTCATTTTTCAATCGCTATCCTCCTCTACGTTAGGCACACTACATAGAATGTAGCACCTCTACTGGAATTGCCGCTCGACAGACCCGACGATACGACCCGTACCGAGACACTACTCTTGCTTCGTATTCACTTTGCTGTTTTCCGTTTGAGCAGACTCAGTCCTGATCCCATTTAACCCCTTGCCGTATTTTAACGAGTCAGACTCGTGACGAAGATTATAAAAACAAATTCTAACAAACACGAACGTTACGCCTTTCTTTTTAGATGAAATTGTGGATTTGGTTTTAGGCGCGAAGCGCATGAGAAATTACTCTCTAAGTAATTGTAACTCTATGCCTATGTAAGATTTGGGGGAAAGCCGTTTGAGCGACGAGAGCGTGAGTATAGTGCTGGACAGTCAAGAGTACAGATCAGCACAGTGTGTAGAGAGTATAAAGAGAGAGAGAGTGAGATAACATATCCGCGGTAGACAGTGCGTGTACCGAGAGGGAGAACGCTGAGAGAACCGAAAGTGTATAACTTTGCTTACGATCCAACCTCTTATTGCAAAATATAATACATTAAACTTTAAACCTTATATATACATTATATGTACAAACTCCAACAGAAATAAGGTCTAATTTGTTTGTAATCAATATTTCAGCATTAAAATCCATGTAGACACACGAAAAATACGTATTTTCTCTTCTACGACATTTATGGCGATGAAGACGTTTTAATCACTGTAACCGTGAAGAAAATGGCACGGCAAGGGGTTAAACTAGTCTCGCAGAGTGCTGAGAAAATTTTCATGAAAACTTTGCGTTACCGAATAACTTTTCGAAAATAGGTACAGTAAATGCTCCATCCTAGTCCGGGGTCGTGGGCACGATCCTTGTTCAGTGCACTCCACTGCTTGTCAACGCCGCGATTGATGTAGGCTTGAGTATATCGGTGTGTGAACACCACTACATTGACACCATGAATCGAATGTTCAAACTTCTTAATTTCCATTATTTTTCTATGAGACTTTCACTGGCTTGTTTCTGGCATTTTTCTGATTAAAACGAGACCAAACACGATATAGTTTCAATTGTATTTAGTAGTTTAATCGACGCAAAAAGACACGTTAAAAGACGCGATCCGTATTTCATTCTGTCGTTCTCTATGTTCGGCTCTCTATTGAAGTCTCGCTCGGCGGGAGCATGTCGGGCACGATATTAGTCCGTGAAAAACACGGCTGTTGGACTACTTCCCATAGCTTCCTGTTGCTCGAAATTTTCAAAACAAGGCTCAAGTGGTCCTCTGTCGATTGTTTCGCGATGCGACGAAAAATAAGGCAATTGTTTGCGTATCGATGAATTTTAATTCTGATATTATTTAGTCTAGATAATATGAATATTCATGAATCGGGCGTTTTTCATGGGACATAAATAATGAAGCGAGACTGGAATACAAGTGCGTTCTCCGATGGCAGAATATAATCGAAATGCTGCTCTTATTTTGCATGCACCGCACAACTTGTGTGACCGATTTTCATACGATTTTGAAATATATTGTGAAACGTGTCTGTGTTCAAAAGTGTAGTCAATAGTTTAGCAAATATTTAGTAATTATTTATTCCAGCAATATGTAGCATTCATCGAAACGGATTCTCGGTAAATTAACTAACCGAAATTAGATACGTATCTGTAATCCCGAATAATCATTGTGAAAATAACAGCACTGTCGGCGTTTCAGATGGTTCAATAATAAGCATTGATAGTAGCGCGATCAAAATTAACTAGTCGCTTTACTAAACCTGTCAACCTCGCTATGTATCCCCACCATAACGTTGTGTCTCTACTTGCTATCCTCATCGCAATATTGTCTCTACGCAACAGCCAGAAGATAGTTCTATACACATACATGTATTATCTCTCGCTCTCCAAAACAAAGAGACAAACATCCAATTACGATCTATGAATACTTGAGGGTTGGCCTGTAGCTTTCGACCAATAGATCTAAACGTCTAAAGTAGGGTAAACCGATTTTTCTCGCTCTTACCGCCGCAAAATCTTTCATTACGTCATCACATCATGTTTTACGAAATTAATTAAATACTTCGGGTCCTGCAAAATGTCTGATGAGTTTTCATAGACCGCGGGGCCTTTTAAAACGCGTGGCCGGGTTTCGGCGAACGCGCTGAACTTGCCTCGCTTCGGCCCTGCTCTTGATAAATTGTTTTTGCGATAATAAATTCGTCAAAGTCATATAACTATTTAAATTTATAAAACAGGAGTAATCCGATTCACCCGAAATGAAGTGATCCGATTCGCCCCATTATCAATTATGATGTTAAAGTAAAAAATGAAATACCTAAACAAATTATGATATAACGGCGAAAATTATATCACATATTATTTCGGGACACTATACAAACTAATAATATTAAACACATCTAGACGTTAAACATTATGTATGTGCGTCGCAGCGTGGACAGATAGCTTAGCGACGATTAAACGACGCGGAGAAACTTCCTTCATGGAAGTCCTATCGAATTGTTAGAATAAATGGTGGACTTAACTAAATGTTTATTTTTGATGTCGACGGTTCTACAACTGATTGCTGACTGAAGTCCGGTGTCCGATCGCGACACCTCGAAGTCAGTAGGAGTACGCTGATTGGCCTTTTTTTATTTCCAATCAGCGCACCTTCACAATTTTTGGGTAACGCCCTTAGTCGTCCCTTTTCAAGCGGGGGTGAGAGCATTGTCCGAGTCGGGAGGGGTTCTCGAAGGCACGACGGATCGCGGAGATTTCCTCCAGGTTGACCTCGGTTGCAAGACCGTTATGCACATGTTTTAGCCGACCCTTCGGAAATCCCGAGTTTATGACCTAGTCGGTTATTAGGATGGACGAAAACGAAATGCCATTGTATCAAACGAAATAAACTTTACTGTCGCGCAAGTAAATTGCCGGTTGTAGAAAATAACTCTAAAATTCTTAAGCGAAATTAACACGAAAAATAAACTGTCTGTCCCGTCCATAAACCTACCTTCGAGAATCTTTAGCTACGGTGTTCCGTATCGGAACACATTATCTTTTAATTTTAAATAAGAAATTGTAACCGGTACATCTTAGATCTGTACTAAAATTACTAAGTTCAACACTGAACGGTACAGCGTGCAACAATAAAAAATACAATTGAAAGAGCTGCAGAGAGATGGGTCAAGAGTAGACTAGACATAATTAAATAACATAACAAATTTCAACTATTTCTTATTCCGATCCGATTTGCCTCGGTCTACCTACACCTGGATAAAATGAGTATTGAATCTGCCGTGCGCGTATATGATGTACGCTACCAATACCTTTGTTGTTCGGCGGATTTCAAATTGTTAACAGCTAACAAACGTAGTCGAAACTGCAATTCCTTTTGTCAGTAGATTCGGAATAATAAAACTATCGAGTATTATTATTACACTTTACTAGTATTATTATTACTATTATACGTATTATTATTTACAACTGTTATGATTCCACAAACGCAAACACTCGATTCTGAGGATGATCTTAACGTAGACCGAAACGTAAATCGATAACAATTTTTTGCGAATAGTTTACTTCTCACAAGTAACACTACCCAACTGATATTCACTGATTTGAATGAAATTTGACGTACTTATTAAACACCGAAAAATATTAAATATGTGTTTTTTCGGCTAAATACGCTTCTTAGGGGTAGAAAGCACCCCTCAACCTCTGGAGATGGAAACGTTTGTGGCTAATTATTTCTTAAAGGATACAGTTTCTGAAAAAACTGCTAGATCCAGAGTTGTACAGTTCAGAGTGATGCACTTGATGGCGTCCTTGAGGTCGATTTTCAAGATCATTTGAAATCATTTCATGTTTATCAAAGGGAGTATTTTGCTTTTCATTCCAAGCGTTGAATTTTACATTCAGAGCGTTGATGATTCTTATGTTTATTTCTATTCTGAAGTTACTTACAAAACTTATTTCTCCTTCATATTTTTCTATGAGCCTATCTTCCCATAACGTCTGATTTTTTTCTTTTTTGAGAAAATAACGCAACAACTCAATTCTGAAGACAGATTTAGAGTCATCGGAGAAAATTACTGATTATAGATACAGGATACGCTCAAGGTACGGCAACTGCTACATCCGGCAAGTCCGGCTTCTTATTTCCAGATTTAATTGACTTTGAAGTCAAGGATAAGGACGCCATCAAGTGCATCACTCTGAACTGTACAACTCTAGATCTAGCAGTTTTTTCAGAAACTGTATGTATCCTTTAAGAAATAATTAGCCACAAACGTTTCCATCTCCAGAGTTTGAGGGGTGCTTTCTACCCCTAAAAAGTGTATTTAGCCGAAAAAAAGAAAGTACGTTAAATTTCGTTCGAATCAGTGAGTATCAGTTGGGTAGTGTTACTTGTCAGTGTAACTTTTGATCGAACCTTGCGCCGATATCATTCAATTTGTGTTATTATTATTACATTTTACTTTAAATATAAATATATAAAAAATAGAAGAATACATGTGTTGCGCATGACTGCGTGGAGGAGACTGCATTAGAAGTTGGAAAGAAACAGAACACGCTCTTATCGCCTGATGCGCTTCCAATATAAAACTACGATTTAGTGGATATCGGCAACATAGAACCCGTGTGTATAGCAGTCGTCGATTCATATTCTCTCTAACACTTTTATTCATCATTTTCCCTTAAATATTCTCGCATCAACGTATAGTCCACGAGCACTCTGTATAGATTTTCCCAGAGCCGCGGCGAGGATTCCATCTTGCTCGATCGGGCCCGTAAAAGTGAATCGATATCGGCACCGTGATCGGTCAACATAATCGACGTGGACACACTTCCGATAATCACGGCGCTAAGCGTGCCCGATCAATCACCGGATTCCGTAGCACCGTTCGCCGAGTGCACCGTTCGGAGGAATGGTTCGCGGTCCTCGTGCACCATGCGCCGAGGATATTTCCCTATCTGACTGCACGTGGCTGTCCCGAATAGCTGTGTGTTCCACTGCGCGAACCCGTGCAGCCGATAAGCGACGTCGCTCGATGCCATCGTCGAGAACGATGTCGGCCGACTGGTCGAGAGACTCCGGCCATCCCCGGAGTTTCCTTCGCGGAGTAGTTTACCACCGGCACGGTGGCGGACACCGAATAATCAGGTATGCAAAGGTCTGATAACGGGTGCCATTCGTCGAGCGATTCGAGATGCTCGATGCGTCTGTGCGAGTCTTGACGCAAAGCCCGTGACCCGTGACCCAACTGTTTCTGCCCGGTGCACATCGGGCCAGGTCGAAGAGCTAGTTGTTCGTTTGGTTAAAAAATCGACATCCTCGTTTTTTATTCGTACCGCGCTGAGACTTCGTCGACCGGACTGACGTTTCTGAGGCTCGTAAAACAGTTTCTCGGATTAACGCGACCCGAACCGATTCTCCTCGCTACTTAATTGGGTGGTAAGGATGCTTTTGAGAAGACTGAAGATTAACAAGATAAATTCTGAATTTACAACGTAAAGCAGTGATGTGTGGAAAAAATGGTTGAAGTTTTCGTTTTGAGAGTTTCGAGGAGACTGACTATGATGGTGGAAAAATCGAAGTTTGGAATGGGCGGGACTTTAACTGCGAACGATGCGGATTTGTCGATTGGCATTTTCTCGAAATTAGTAAGCAATACTTTAACAGTACAGTGGTCGAAATTTCCATAGTTCCATACTTATTATCCACCCCGTGGCATGTTAAAAAAAAGTCGATATAAATTAAAAATATATCCTATTTATAAAAATAAAAGTAAATTTAGTCAGTAAGTATATTTTTATACTTACACAGTACTCACACTGTTAAAGGTAAAGGAATACATCAGTTGGAACTATGGTAATTTCGCTGGAATTCTCAATAAAATATCAAATATTACTGTAATAACAATTACAGAAATAACAAATCAATTGTAATCGGAGAAGTAATCACGCATAGTCGGTCGGTAACAATGAAAAACTCAGTCGTTAACGATTAAACACAAATTTTTAATGGACCTATTCAAATTTCGACCACCATAGACATTGCAAATCGCTGTATAACAGAGCTAGTCATTATAATTGCGGTATTTAAAAGGATTTTCGTGTACGTGGGTGTTAAAGTTTCAGACTAGGAACTGCACACTTTACTGACGAGAACCGGGAGAAATTCGATTAGGATTTAAGGAGATTAGGCTATCGGCGGAAAACTAGTAGAGTAATGTTGTACTAGTAGTTAGTTAGTTAGACACCACTTGGAATTTTGAAATATTACTGGTGTACTATGATTTCGGTATCTTATTCGGAAGAGATCATAAAGGTTATAGTTACAAAAAAGAAAAGTTATAAATCTGATTAGGCAAGTGACGTGATAATAGAAAGCTGCGGACATGACATTGTGGTTCTTTTATTAGTTGATCCTTCGTGTGGGAGTGACTATGCGATTATGAGGTCGATGGAACGCAATCATTGCATTATGGCTACCAGACCAAGGGGTAAACTTATCATCGAACTTCGTTTATCGGAAATTAGATATATTACGCTACTGATACTCTACTGTAATTTACACACTGCATACGAACAGAAAGGAAATACATAGAATACTACGATAGCCTTTGGTCTTTAATATATTCGTAAACGATATACGTATGTTGAGCAGTAAGGATAATGAATTCTGGTAAATCTGTTCGTTTTCATTCTACATAAGAGGAAGACTTTTACTTCAACTAATATTTATAAATTGTCTCGTGAAATAATTCAAATTTTAAAAGACATGTCGACAAACCGTTTCACGTATGTATGTATTTACATCGTATGCGAAATATAATTATTGCGCTTACTAAAATTCTGTATCAACGCACAGTTATGTAGCAGTAATATGCGACGTGACTTTTAATGTAATTTCGCGTACAGTAAATTTTACTCTCGGACAAAGGGCAACTAAATTGCATGGTAAACAATTTAAAAATTAATTCATAATTTATCGATGAATTCATCTAAAATCGTGGTGACAAGCAACGCGCGAATAAAAATGAAATAAGAAAGAAAATATGTCTTTTTACGTTGGCATTATGTGATTTTTTTTCAATTTTATTTAATTTTATTCCTATTTGAATTTTTTAAATTTAAACCTACCAAACACTAAAATCAAAATAAAAATATTTTACCTTACAAAAATGGCAAGACTGTATTTACTTGGACCGTGTACAATTTTTATTATAGTATGTGCTGAAATAAAGAAATTTATTAATAATATATCCCATGGAAATAGCTATATAATTGTAATACCTGTAAAATAAAAAAATATGAAACCATCATTTGACCGGCAGTAGGTTCAGTGTTAACGTCACTGTTAAAAATCGGACATTTCATATGCAACAACCTAACGCATTATACTGTGAAATCTGTGTCGACAACTTTTGCATTTCATATGCAAATCGAGAAATTTCAAAAGAGCTCATTGTTTAAAACGCCATCAAGCTAATCGACGACGCGTCGCGTCGGTGCATCGATGCATCTGTCGCGAACCGGAGAGAAGGTACACGAAGTCGAGGTTGCAAAAGCTTATATTTCCGAATACAAGAGAGCGAAACGTGCTGTTCGACGCGAGAACGAAATCTGACGACATGATGTTGAAAAAACAGGGAGAAGGAGGATTTCGGGGTAGGAGAATTTAGGGGGAGGAAAAGTGAAAGTCGGGGATGGGTCAAGGGATGGTGGGGTTGTCTGGAGTTTGTCTGAGTCAAGGATGAGTTAGGGTTGAAGATAGAGGATAGGGATAGAGGTTAGGGTAGAGGACGAAGGGAAAAGGAAGAGACGGTTGGTTTTTTATGGTCAACGTGACGATGGGACTCGCAGTAATTACTATATGGTGGTTCGGCCCTTATGGCTAGGAAGGCATGGGCTAGAGCAGGTATAAGGTGGTAGGAGTGTAGGAGTATCTGACACATCCTTGATCCGAAAGCAGGGAACATGTTCGGCTCGGTGTATCCGGTGGCATCTCACGAATCTGACGGGTTAGAGATTCGGAAACACTTCGGTTTTAACAATGTAGTTACGAGAAAGGATTAGTCGTGGCAACTTTGACGCGTCATCAAGCCGTGTATAGACCCAGGCGCCGATGCTCCCGATGATACCGCAAGCCTGAATTCTCTGCATCGATCGCAGCAGCGTCTGTCGACGTCGGCTGCATGTACGATACGTGGTTTTCATATGCACTGTAACCGTAATCGATAACACACGCCGCGCCGGTCCCGCGACTCGGATTAAAATTCACCAATTATTACCGGCAGGTGTATGCGTATCGATCCGCGTTCCATAATCTCATCAGACTCGAAATCTATCTGATAGGCACACGTTATTGTTGGATTACCGTATGTATAGCCGGCACAGTCACGATTCAAAGGTGGGCGAAGCGGATCCTTTTAACGGGAACAAGCCGCATGAACGTTGTTGAACGGAAACGTTGGGAACCGGAGTGGATACCTAACGATGCTTGCGGTGCCTCATTTGTTATGCTGTTTTATTTGATCGCACATTATGTGCTTACTTAGGAAAATTCAGTTAGCGGGTTAATCGACCTGGCGATACAAAATCAAATATGTAAATACGGGAATAATAAATGATAATTTATGTTAAGCGATTTGAGGAAGTGCGGCACGATGATGTTTGTTCAAATCCATGCACCGCTGCTAATTAAATCGCGTTTCCACCGATGAAATTAAGGATTACCCAGATCTTTAACCACTTGCTAGGACACGAACAGAGAGAAACAATCATAGCGAAGACAAATGTTAAAGCTTGTCTTCGTATTCATTCTTTTTTCAAAGATTGTAATCTACATATTTAGTGTTAGCAAGCATAGACATTCTATTCGTCTGTAGTTTTTCCTGTAAAGCGAGATAAACCCAGGAGGGTTTAAGTGTTTTCAAATGATAAAAAAAAAGAAATCAAAGTAATTTACATTAGGGGCTTCCTCACCGATTTTGATGATCTTGAAATATGTTGTTCAGAATGATGACCTTGACAACATATTTCAAGGTCATCAAAATCTGTGAGGAAGCCACTAATGTAAATATTTACCGAAATTACGAAACTATAGGTCTCTTTATATCTTTTATTGTACGTTTCAAAGTTTTTCGACCGCAAGGCTCGTAAATCTTTCGTTAATTTAATCAATCTTTTTATTCCGACAACAAATTATCTTCATTACAGCAAATGGTCGAATTGTTAGAGCAACTTGCATAGACTGAGGTTGTTATTATATATTCTTTTCTGGATTTTGATAAGGAATATATTCTTCGTATTATGGCTCTGATTATTTCATAATCCACGGTAAACTTGAATGAACCAATTTTCAAAGCAAAAACCATGATGAAACGCAACACGTCACGATAGATGGAGTTCAACCGATAATTCGCAATAATCGCGAAAATGAATGATCCCACCACAGTCCTCAAATGATCGAAATTCATAGCATGAGTTACATTAACGTCTCGATATACGGTGGGCCGCATTAATATTCGGGCGCTATTAAAATAACGATAACCTTGTTGATATTTGAACTTTTTTGAGAAGGTAGACCAGTTAATCTACTACATAATGTGGCAAAAGAAATTTTTCGAAATTGCAGTTGGTCAGAATTGTAAAGAAAATACTAAAAGATGCATTTAACAACATTTTATGTGAGTCTATATTAAAAATTGAAAAAAAACAAGTCTTGCAGATCTATGTCAATTAAATGCATTGTGAAAGTTTCATCGAAATCGGTTGATGCGGGAATAAACGACAGGTATTGAAAGATGCGAGAATGCTTGGATTTATTGCACTTAAAGGCCGAAAATCATAAAAAAACTGCAATTTTTACCATCTTTAAACATTAGTAACTATTTGAAACGTTGACCGATTTCGATGAAATTTTCAGAATATGCTTAAGTGATATACGAAACGTATATTCCAAATTTTTAATATAAGCCCAGATAAAAAAGTTAACTTTTAAAATATTCTCTACAATTCCGACCAATTTCAATTTTTTTCAAAAATTCTTTTCACGTTACGTAACAAACCAATTGTTCTGACTGCTTAAAGAAATTCAAGTCGTACGGTCCAATTTTTAAAAAATTATCGTCTCTTTAAGAGTGTCCGAGAGAGCCACTGTACGTGAAAAAGATGTGTGCGATGTTTGAGAAAAATCTATCCACTCTATCGCGAGGTGTTCTTCTTGATGATCCGAGATTAGATACATCGGTGAGACAAAAGATTTTTTAAAATTATTTCTTTATGGAACTTCCACCGATTTATGACGTTTCTCTAATAAAAATGAGGCGAAACTCCGAAATTCGGGGCGTATTTGCTTGCTCGATTTCAATAAAAGTTTCATACAGAACTAATGAAAAACAAAACAATTTCATCATTGGATATACACACACAGACATAGATGTTTTGTTTGCTCGTCGTCCGTATACATGTTGAACGCTCGCGGCAAGAGGTCAGAGAGTCGTGTACGTATCTGTACGCGATTATAAGTGACGTTTCGGTCCGGAAGTTTTGCGTACATCGAGACATAACTGTCTACGGTTTCCAATCTCGGTAATGATCAGCCCCGACGACAGCGTCCGCGGCACGAAGACAAACCGAAGCCCTCGGGACAAGGTAATAATGTACGTAACGTGTGTATGTTGCAGTGACCTCCGAAAACGGAAGCGAGGCTTCTACGGCCGCCTATTTGACGATGCTGATGCTGTGTATGCTGCAGCTGCTTCTGAGATAGTCGTGGCACGCCTGAGGTCACGGGAAAGGGAGCTCTTGGGCGTCGCACGATAAACAGCGCACTAGTCAAAAGCCGGAGCAGGGGTGTAACTGGGCAGTACAAGAGTCAGCGGGGACATCTGCCGGCGTGAAAACTACTACTAATCTTGTTGCGAATCGGCATTGAGTATTACGTGTTTCTTTTCTTTTCTTTTTCGTTCTTTCTTTTTAGCGTACACTAAAGAAGAAAAGAACAAAGGTTCGGTTCGTTCGTCACCGGAAACAACCAAACAACCGGTTCCCTTGCGTCCTCGATCACGACATCCCGCGTCCGCCCAGGATCGGGACGCAAGATATCGGTTTATTGGCTATAAATATACACACTTGCCGCGCTCCAGCAGCGTCTAAACGTTCGGCGTCGTTAATGAACACTGCGCGGACAGGTTTACGGTCCGTAATACGCGCGACCTGCCCCCGGTACAGAGGCAATTAGCCGCGTTCGATTGCTGTATCACAATGCTCAAGCGATTTCGCGTCCGGTAAGTAAACCGAACGAACGGCTGGTCGTTTGAGAACGAACCGGGAGGAACGGACTTCGAAGTCGGACCCACGCATGCCTGCCGCCTCCGCGAGTACGTACGCATCGCGGTGAGACGAGAAGAAGAAGACCCCTGACAGAAGTGCGGTGACGTAGGGTAGGTACAAATGCGCGGCCGATTGGATCAGAGTGTCTAAGGGACGCGACTCGGTTCGCACGCATTCTCGCGAACTATTGGCTAAAGCGATCACACGTACTATGTGTAGCGTGTGACGACAAAACTCTAAACATTGGGATTACGGGAGCGCGCGAGGTGGGGATAGGCGGACACCTCGCGATAGACTCCTCTTGCCCCTGTGACGTCACGGGGCTCTTCTTCTCTTCTCGCTTCACCACGATACGGTACTGTACGTGCCTCGCAACAAGTCCTGCAAAAAGGAATGCGGCGATGTTTGGTCAGTGTGGAAAAGCCACGATACGTTTCGCACGCATTTTCGGCTCTAGCAAACTATTGGCTAAGGCCGCGATCACAGTGGACCCGACGTCCGACATTTCTAATGTGTGAGTAGGCCCGTCTGTGAGACCCTTCTGGTCTCCTTCGGGTGCACCGTGATCGCAGCCTAAAGCGATCACACGTACTCTGTAGCGTGCGACGACAAAAGTCTTAACGTTGCGATTGTGGGAACGTCAATGATTGGAGAAGCGAGCAAGGGACTCGTCGCGAGGCACGGACAGTGCTTACACGTCCTAGCCTCCGTAGATCATCGATCCCCGTTGCGCGTAGTCCCCGCGTGAAGCTGTGCGTTGGATCGTGGGCGAACAATTTCGAAAGGACGCGACCAGCGACTCGGCACGTCGACAGATCGGGACGCAAGGCCCCGAAACCATCGGGGATCGCGTTCCGCAACTTCGACCTACGTCCTTCTTGATGTCCTGGCGACGTGCGGGAGGAGTCTGTAGGATGTCTCGGATGTCCTGTCACCGTTCCAGGCGAAGATGCGTGTCACGGCGCGCTCTACATACATATATTCACTCGGCCATTGTTCGCGAGCCTGGCCGAGGCGACCGCGGATCGATTCCACGCGATTTTGATGCGTAGCAGCTAGTCAAGAGACGGGAGACGCGCGCCGGATTTCGAACTTCTCTTTGCCCTCGTCTTGTGCCCCACGTAGTCCAGGAGTAATAGCCTATCGCTTCGTTGCAACGACGCGGCGCGGCGCGACGCGACGCGACGCGACGCTTCACCGAAACGAGTACAGCGAGTTACTTTCGCATTTGTACAACATGAAATTTTTACTTTGCCGCTGGCCCTACAGTGGTCCAAGTTTCCATAGTTCCACTAAAAAATTTCTCTGTTTTTAATCGTTCACAACTGAGTTTATCATTGTTACCGACTGACTATGCGTGATTACTTCTTCGATTACAATTGATTTCTTCATTGTTATTTCTGATTGTTGCGTATAACGTCGATTGTTACAGTGATATTTGATATTTTATTCAGAATTCCAGCGAAATTACCATAGTTCCAGGTTTACTTTTAACAGTGTGAGTACTGTGTAAGCGTAAAAATATTCCTACTTGATTTACTTTTATTTTTATAAAATAGGATATATTTTTAGGTTAATATCGACTTTTTTTAACGGGCTATGTTAAGAAATTAGTTTGGAACTATGGAATTTTCGATCACTGTATCACCGAGACAACACACCGTTCGGTCGTTGTACCATTTCGAAAAGGCAAATCAGAACTTTGCTGTAACAAGAACCTCCGTGCTTGGTCCCTGCTAACTCGAAGCGATGCCAAAAGCTAAACTTCCTGAGACCGGTCGAACCCGATTCGGCTGAAATTTAGCAAATAGCTTCATTTTACATGAACACAATATTTGTCGAGAGAATCTTTAGCGACGGCTCGAATGTTGAAGCTCAAAATTTTAATGTCGCTCAAAACATAATTACAATGCGACGAAGTAAAAATTTTGTCATGTCTGACCGTACGAGTGTGTATCAAAGTTACTCGCTGCAGCTACTCGCGGCAGACAAAGAGAACGCGTGCTTTTACTCGTCCGTCACGACGCGACGCGAATAATTTGCAGCGCATTCCTTTCCCCGGCGACCTGTAATTACCGATAGCAGTTTGATAAGACACGGTTAGGTTTAATTCAGTTCGACGAGCGGTTCTACTTATGTTTTCTTCGACTATCTACAGTCAACGAAATTCGTTTAAACGCACTTCAAAAATTAAGGGCTTTGGGTGAAAAATGGTCTATATTTCAAACAAGACGTGTATAATTGCAACGAACGATAGTAAATATATTTATACACTAAACGTTTATACATATATTTATAATCAAATATGTACACGAACTTATGGAAACAAAACCTCATTTTTTGGATGAAGTTCGTTTAAACGCACCATATAAAAAGAGAATTTACAACTAAAACTATATTAAAGTCATGACTTTAATATTTAGCGTGACCACCATTAGTTTGTATTGAAGCAATTAATTATTAATACAGTTGTTTATTAAACTATTCGGCAATTCCTCACAGCATCTTCTAATTGTTTCCTTAAGGCTATTAATATTTGAATATTGGCGACTATTGGCATATATATTTCTGGACATTATACCCCATAGGTTTTCTATCGCGTTTAGGCCATTCCATTATAGGCAGCATTATCTTGCTGGAATAAAAAATCCCTTTCAACAATTATATTTTCTAAAAATGGTATTAATGCCCTATCGAGCATACACTTTTCTGAGTTCATTTTATTGGAATCAAAGCAAAGTTTTACTTTCCCATGAATGCAAAAAGCTCCCCATATCATTACACTCCCTCCACCAAAATTTCTACTTAATTTTGAATTATTTTTATTATGGAAGTCGTGTCAATACATACATATTTTATTGTAAATATATGTATAAATGTTTATAGTGTATAAATATATTTGCTATCGTTCGTTGTAATTATATACGTCTTGTTTGAATGTAGACCATTTTTCACCCAAAGCCATTAATTGTTGAATTGCGTTTAAACGAATTTCGATGACTGTATCGTATAATTTTCAAATGGTCAGGGTTAGGTAAGCGAGTTCGGCCGAGACCAACTCCGTTGCAATAGTATTTTACGTAGCTTAAGGATCGCGTATGTACAGCGACTGTTAATGTTGGGACACTCTTTCGAAGAAATCTACGTTTTTAATCACTTAAAAAGCGAAACATCGAAAGATAAGAAGTCTTTAACAAAACTGCCTAAAAATTGTTAATAAACGTTTAACGACACTGCCATTCACACCATCTTTAATCGTGTATAGTTCGTGGTGGCGTTGATCGATTTCGATGAATTTTTCGAAATGCACTTTTTAAAATTTCGGTACACGATTTCGTTGCCAGATAAAAAGCAAGTTGTAAAATTGACCAAAAAGAGTATTCCCGATAATACCCAAGTAATTCAGCTCAACTTTAGAAAAGTTATTCCCTTTTTAAGAATGTCCGAATATTACTGGGAGTCGCTGTACGTGTTTACGGTGCCTCACACTCAAAATTATCTGTCCTTTTTCTTATCGTTTTCGATGGTGAAAAATTTAATATTATGTATGTACAGTTTTATTTGTGTCGTAAATAAAACGTTTTGTATAATGTCGATGATGGATATAGCATATTGTACTTATAACAACGTGTAAGTAAAGCAACTTTGTTTACGTTAAACTCTATATGACTATTTTACAATTAATAAAGATTCCGTGCAATCATTGACGTCGTTGTTTATTCTAGTAAAAGAAATTTGTTGATATTCTAGCTGTACGATTGAAATCAAAAAATTAGCATTACAAGCTTCAATTGAAAAAATAATTTTTGAGACTCATTATCTGTTAATTGTCAAATTACTTTCTATTTATTAAATCAGTCTTCAGCAGATACATGTGCGCTATACATATACAGTAAAGTCGCGATCTAACAATAAGTCCCTCAGAGCTACGCGATCACTCCCCCTTCGCTTACCCATTCCACATTAATTCCGACAGTAAACATATCGGGTATATCGATGTGAATCACTACTAATCCAATTACAAAACTTCGTTATTTTTTATTATTTTTTGATGGGACTTTCACCAACTTCTTTGTGAAATTTTTCTGATTAAAATTACAATAAACACAATATAATTTCAGCTGTATATACGTTCGACACTGTCTCTTTGTACTTTCGGCGCGCTCGATGATGTGACTTAGATCGCGACTTTACTGTATATACAATACATACAAGGTGTTCATTTGAAAACTTTCCAGCCGAATATCTCGAAAAGTATGAAAGATATTAAAAAACTGTAAAACACGTGACCTAGTATTTTGAGGGGGAAAGAGGGGGAGAGTATCAGTTTTTTATTTGGATGGCGTTTTGAAGGTCATTTGAAGATCAACTCTGTGTTTTTTTAATGGAATATCCTATTTTTTATACCATAGATCGATAGAGTATCAAATTCTGAATATAAAACAAAAGTGTTGACCTTCATATGTCCTAAAAATAATAGGTAAACATTGTCAGATAAACACTGCCGTGTTCGCGAATCACTCAGAGACATTGATCTTTCGACGCGACTTTGCACTATGAAGGTCAATGAAGGTCTGGGTTAGGTATGAAGGTCAACAGTTGTACTCAGAATTTGATGCTTTATCGATCTATGGTATAAAAAATAGGACGTTTTTTAATATCTTTCATACTTTTCGAGATATTCGGCTGGAAAATTTTCCAATAAACACCCTGTATATATGTATATATATTTTTCTTTTAGTACATTCATTTTAGTTACGTTGCATAATTTAAATACATTGAAATGATAGAATGACCGTGAAATAATGAAAATTCATATTTTGAGAATTCGTAAACAGAAAAACACAGGTTTAGGAGAATGTTGGCAATCCCGCATTTAGATAATAAATATAAACTTTAATGTTAAACGTAATTAATCACCGTTTACATGTGATATCTAACAATATACATTATACTATGGAAAATTCGGAAGTGAGACAAAATAGGTATATACCGAATCGAACTAAACCGTAGCAAACGAAGAAAGTAGCAGATAATTTACAGTGTGAGTAACTGTACATACAATATTTTCTCTTAATCGTTCCTCGTTACCTAATCGTTTGTTGACTGCACGTGTATAATTATTTAGAATATACGATATAATACTACCATAAATCTAACGATAACACTTCGAGCACAATTGAATCAACTCATCCGTTCGATTTGATAACCGACGAACTATGCGACTAAATTCTCAAACCACACGTTCACTCGGTTACTGGATGAAACAGTCCCAAGACCAACGCGTCATTCAACGAGTTCGTTCAATCATCGGGGACAGTTTTCTTTGCCGATGACCGTGACGAAAATATAACGAATAGTTACCTTACATAAATAGCTGCCACGAAGTTAGGAATAAGCATAGCGGCTCGGAGAAAAATCAAAAGAATCAACCGTAATTTTCGTTTTAGCGCATTAACGTCGCAAACAAGCCCGAGCGTAACGCAACGTCTCGAATCGTTGCATAAAATACAACAGAAAGGAAGAGAGAGAGAGAGAGCGGTGGTCGAGAAGCGCACGTATTTTCCCCGAGACGGCGGTATTTTCTTATAGTATGTACACTTCTCCCGGTGTGTTTTCTTGAATATTTTCTTTCCCGCCGGCGCGCGGCGTATGAATTGTGTCAACAATCTGGGTCTCTCTCTCTCTCTCTCTTTCGCTCTCTCACTTCCTCTCACACGGCATCTATCTCTCGTACGCCCAAGCATTTTACAGAATACGAAAGTTTACAGCTAATACATCCGTGTTCGAGGATAAGGGAGAGATCGATACTCGGATAGAATGAACAAGAAAGAAGATTCGGGGCTGCGAAACCAGAGGAACAGACTACACGCCTGGACGAAATGATACCATACGTGTAATACTTTGAATTTCTCAGAGACCACTTAAGGTGAAATGCCCTAAGCCTGGACAGCATGTTTTTGCTTTAATTTTACCAGTTTAAATAGGCAAACATAATTTTTGTAAAAGTTTTAACGTAAAATTAATGTAAAGTAATTTAAAATTCCAAAATCATTGTTTAGATTAATATTTTAATTGTAGTAAGAAGAATAATCCTAACCTATAGTTGGACATATTAAATCTAAGCTAGTACCTGGACAGAAATAAAGCCTATATCGGGACAAATTAAATTTACATATAATTATATCTATAGCGTCGAACTTTATTAAATCTTCAATGATTTACATATCGAAATCTTATCATATTAAATTCTATCCTGCTTAATTTTCATTTTTTGTTGTAAAGCAAGCATTTCAAGAGACTACTGCCATCGCGTCCCAATATAGAGTATTTCAAAACAGTTCTAAACTTGGACATCTAATATTTGAATTAATAATTATTATTTATGTTACGACTCATTTCCAAGTTATTTTAAAGTATCAATATTATTATGCGTGATAATCATTTTTCGCCTAAGGCCTTAAATTATACCTTTTTTCTAATAGAAGTAATCAAACTATTTCATTCGCATAAAAATAGACTTTTTCGTATAGTGTTTTCAGATAAAAATCGAATTTATTTTTAAATTTCACAATTGATGTCTCGATCAAATAATATTTACACCTAGATGTAGCTAAGACCTCAGAATATATAAAATAATTATTTAATCTCTTAATTATTGGTTTCATTATAAAAATCCAATTGTCCAGATTTAGGCATCATATTTGGCTTGTCCACGCTTAGGGCATTTCATCTTAGCACTTCTGAATGACATGCACAATATCATAATTGTTATGACGCGGCATTGTTAATACTATAAAAATCGTCGTTGAAATTGCTCAGTATCTGGCTAATTAACTCTATTTCTATCAAACCCTTCAGCTACTTATATTCACAAATGTGTCTGTCTAAACGCGAAATAGAAAAAAAATAAAAAGTTGTAAAAATGCCGATACATTCATTTCTTATTTACATACAGCAGATGTACAAAGTATTCGTACAGCTTTTAAAAATGAATAACAAAATTCGACTCAACAGCTTGAGTTTTTTTGAGACGTTAGAGGGATTAGTTTACTAGCTAATGTGTAAATAATTTTTTTTTGTTATTGGTCGCAATTTTGGAGGATAAAATGAATTTATAAGGTACCATTAGTAGCATGTTAAAAGCCTGTTAAAGCTTGTTATGAAATGTAAATGATTGAAAATATAAAAAATTGTAAGAATCCGCGATTTAAATGATTCGCAAACCCTAAATTCAAAGATTTTTACATGCTACGATGCCCATAGCTTTTTTTATGTCAACCGATTTCGATGAAACTCTGTTCATGTATACAATAACTTACTTCGATTTACAAAATAAATGTTCGAAATTTCCATTACAGGCACAGATAAAAAATTTAAAAATCGCAACCTTTACTTCTTGCTTTGCAAATGCGACGAATAATAATTTTTAAAAACAATTATCTACACATTTGCTAGTAAACCAATCCTTCTAACATCTCAAAAAAGCTCAAGCTGTTGGGTCGAATTTTGAAAAAGTTATTCGTTTTTAAAAGCTGTACTAATACTTTGTACACCCACTGTATATGTGATGATTTATGTACATAAGGATACGAAACATAAACGCTCTACGCACTTGTTTCATCGACGCAATCTCGATGAAATAAATGAAAGCGACAAATCGATAAACAACCCCAGTTCCCGGCATAATTCGTCAAATCGCTTATTGACGACGGCCGTATCTCACGAAAGTTTCGCACCGTGGTCTATCGACGACAGCCGCATTAAAGGGTTAAAGATAGAACGCATGTGCTACCATTTTGTCCAGGAGTGTGGCTACGACGGTTTTCCGTTCCATCAGCACCAGCTCGAAGTCTCGGATCTTCTCTTATTAAAGGGAACCATTGTAAAACCGCTGAAGAATATATCGTGCGTCAATAAACCAGCCACGTGCCCCGTGTTTCTTGGGCCGAGAAACAGTTCGTATTATTCCGTTCGTGAACGTTAAGGGGTGAAGGGGAGGGCGAAGGGGGCTGAGGCGCGGGTCTCGTTTTTCCTCTCGGCACACAGAGAGCCGGACGATACTTGGCAAACTTGCTGCCATTTACGCGAAACGCCGACGTAAAAGGGAAACTGGTACACTTCGCAGCGGGTTTTATTCTCCGAGCAGGTACGCCGGCGACGGCTATAGAGTATAGAGTATACACAAACGCCGCCGAACCCGTGTCGAACATGATGAATTGACGTCGAGAGCATGCAAATCCTCGGCTTCATACGAATCGAGAAACACCGGCCGATAAAGCTCCCGCGAGAACGACGCCCTCCCCCCTCCCCCCGGTACATTAATGTCCTCGAGGGGAAATGCGGTTCTCCTTTTTACACGAACAGATTTTTGTACGGTTTTGCGAGTCATACGCAGCCACGTGTACCGTGCCGGACAGTAGTGTTCTTCAATTGTTCCAATATCCTTACTATCTAGTGTTTCACCTATCTATCAGAGGGACCGAAAAGTAATCAAACATTTTGTTTACATTTATTTATTAAAAACATCTTAAGTACTAATAGTTTCCCTCATTTTCTAACACTTTTTGCCAGCGTAAAGGCAGTTAATCCCTTTTTGAAACAGTCCTTCGACACAAACTAACTGTGAATGAGCTCATCGAAGAAATTTTTATTACTTTTCGGTCCCCCGTAGGCCATACGTGCGTCAAATCCGCGGTCTAATAACAATTTTGATTATTATACATTTGGTACATTTGAAGTTGGAAAGTGTCTACTTCGTGAATCCTACATTGTATGATACGGCCAGTCACATAATCGATGGCACACACTTCAACACTAAACCCACCACTGCTGGTCAAATGACCGGTTTTATATTTTTCATTTTACAATTATTGAAATTATGAATTGTGCTTACGTGAAAATTGATTCGACAAAATTTTTTACCCAAGCACATATTGGGATAACAATTGCTCAAAATCTATAGAAATCTATGTGGCCTCTCTATAGAGCCTTATCATACTTATCAGCTAAAACATTTTAATCAATTTTAGTGCTCCGTAGGCTTAGTGTTAACTCAGAATAACTTTTTTATAAATGTACAAACAACTTCAGTTTCTTTTTTCTGCCAGTTTAGGTAGCAAATGGCGTGTAATGAAAATTTAAAGTTAATATATTTTAATGGCGAAGTTATTTCGATTTAAAGTCATCAATTATGTGGCCGACTATACATACTCCTAAATAATTTCTTATTATTTGATGGAGCACTGTGCGCGCAGAGACAAACACAACGAGAAGGACTTGCTACGTAGTGAACCGAACAACGAACAGCTATATTTATTTACTGGTTTCGTCGGCGGGAGATAGCGTTTCCTGTTGCCTAAAAGGAGCAGACGGAAAACAAAATGGAACTTGTCTGTTCCACCTTTTTTTATACGAACAGAGAAAAAACGACGCCTGGGCGGCTGTGCTCTAATCGCACCGCGTTACGTGAATTCCGGTTTTTATTTGTACAATTGTATCTTTCATCTGCCGTTGTGTCACCGAGTTCGTAGGAATTACAAATGCACAGTGACTGTACGCGGTTTCGGATAGATCCTAGCCCGTAGCCCGCATGTAGATATTTTTCCATGGTGGAGAAAACAAGGAAAAAGAGGAGAATGAATTTCAGCGAGCGTCGACGTGGGCTTTCGAGAAAAAATTGTAATTACGAGGCACAGAACTAAATATTATATTTAAATGTTCTCGCTGAGGAACGGAAACGAGTGTAACATAGTTGCAAAATAACGCTGAGAACGGATGTGTAATTTATCTTCTAATACGTTCATACGGTTAATTGTACGGCAGACGACCGGCTCATAACGACGCGACGCGACCCAACGCAACGATTCGCATTGTTCGTAGAACGGAATTATCTACAGGAGTTCAATTAACGAGTCTCGCCCGAAATGCCAAAGAAGTACATACATACTGTGTACGTTTTCCATTTACTTTTGACCGTTCGACACACACCGTACTTACATACGTAATTGTAAAACTGCAATTTATGTAAGTATACATACGCTAATTATAATACGGAGCGGAAGGATGGTAATTTTGATGAAGTGACTACTGTAATCAATGTACGGATTAAAGTGGAGAATTAATTTTAAAATTGTTAATCGTTTCTACGTTGTTTCATTGAATCTTCATATTGTGTCGATTTCTCGATATTTGCAGATTATTTTCGAACGTTTTGACATACAAGAAGAACTTCTCAAATAGATTATTTGAACTAATTATGTTTCATATATATATAGTATATATAAATATACGGGGTGTCTCAAAACTCTTTCACCACACTGAAATGGGCGCTTCCTGAGGTGATTTGAAGTGACATTTTCCTTTTGTAAAATGCCCTTATTCGTTTAGGAGTTATTAACGAAAAACACGGACCAATCGGAGCGCGGCTACAGCAGACGGACTCTGGCTCGTCCAACGGCAACGCGACGCTCAGCGGGACCTGTCGCCGAGCCGGAATCCGTTCACTATAGCTGCGCTCTGATTAGTCCGTGTTTTTCGTTAATAACTCCTAAACGAAGCCCCGGCAGACGTTTCGCAAAGGAAAATATTGTTTCAAATCATCTCAGGCAACCGCCCATTTCCGGATGTTGAAGGAGTTTTGAGACACCCTTTATATAAATTTGAATACTGTAATACATGGTAACTATACTGTTATTGTATATAATATTTTCTTATTTTTCCTTATAACCTACGCATTATATAAATCATAATAAATTTGGAAATTTATAATTTATTCTTTGTTTTCACCGAAAATTCTGATCCAATAATACGCGAATATACTCGATGGAATATTACTATTATTACCTTGTGAAATTGTTATCAATTATTGAAACACAGCTGTTAATATTTCTTGCCTGTCCTGTTTCATTCATTTGGAACTGAGCCTGGATATTCTTTTGGTATTCTAATAAAAAGGTAGGAAACATAAAAAGATTCATAAACTAATTTTCTAATAACAAAAAAATGTACTTGGTGGTTCTCTTCGACATTGTGATTTTATAACTTACATTTTTATGATGTAGTTTACATTCCTGATCATCGATCATTTGTGTATTTAGAGTTGCAAAGTTCGCAAACTAATTTTTTCTTTCCCAGTATGTACAGTAATGGCGCGATCTAAGTAAACGCGACGGAACGGCACGATCTAAGCGCGTTCGCCTACCCCTTCCGAATACTCCGCAAGGGGCCAAGAAGCTCGAGCTGCCTTGATCGCAGAGCAGTGTAATCCGGTACCGGGTCGGGTATATCGGTGTGAACCACTACTAATCCAATTAGAAAACTTCTTTATTTGTCATTATTTGTTTATGGAACTTTCACCAACTTATTTCTGGCATCTGATTAAAATTACACTAAACACGGTATAATTTCAGCTGTGTTTAGTGGTTTCCATTTAGTACATGTCCAGGTTTAGAACTGTTTTGAAATATAAGTACTCCATACTGGGGCGCGATGGCAGTAGCTGTTCAACTATAAGCTTATACTCGATGAGCATAAGTCTTAAAAACAATTAGAAAACATGGAGAAAGAAGCGTTGTCTCTTCAAAAGCTTGCTTTACAACAAAAAAATGAAAATTAAACACGATAGAATTTAATATGATAATATTTTGATATGTAAATCATTAAAGATTTAATAAAATTCGATGTTATAGATATAATTATATGTTAATTCAATTTGTCCCGGTATAGGCTTTACTTCTGTCCAGGTACTAGCTTAGATTTAATATGTCCAACTATAGGTTAGATTTATTCTTCTTACTACAATTAAAATATTAATCTAAACAATGATTTTGGGATTTTAAATTACTTTACATTAATTTTACGTTAAAACTCGTAAAAAGTTAGGTTTGTTTATCTAAACTGGTAAAATGGGATAAAATTAAAGGTAGCTAAACATGCTGACCAGACTTATGGCATTTCACCTTATACAGGCATGTGTGTACATTCGACTCAAAGTCCAGTTCAGTGGCAGCACTACAGCGGACAGAACGGCCGTAGCGAAAGGGTTAAATCGAGCCATTACTGTATATTATTTCCCAAACTTATGTTTTTGCAACGAAAATAAGAACTTCCCTTCAAGAACCAGATAATATAGTATGTTATTCAAACCTTATGGAATTTTTAATTTCAGATGAACCAGTATCCAACAATGGCACCGATATGTATTAATTTTTCTTAGCAAGAGCTCAAGGAGATGAGTCACAATTCTGTAATCAGTAAATATACCTAAAAAATATTTTTCGAATAAAGTATCTCAAGAAAGAAACTCCCATCAGCCAATCTTTCTATGTAATGCAAAATACTTTTTCCAGTATCTAGTTTTTTGTCCCAGTTTTCCGAAAAATCGAGCACCGTTGTGCAACATAAAACGCAATCAAACTTCTGATCGCATCGTCCATACTGTTCGAAGCAATTTAATTCCCATCATTAGACAGCAGTTTCGTTTGGATAGCGGGACGGCTCGCTAGACAGCCGCCGCGCCGCGCCAGTATAAAACTGATTCGGGAAAAGTCAGTTTACAGGCGAAAGCCGCAAGTAATTCGAGTCAAGATCCTCGTACAACTCTCTAGGCGCGTCGAAGCTGCCAAAGTCTCGGAAGGAAGTCCGACGTCTGCAAACCCAAACTTTGGACGACGAATACCATGCAGCCATACCACCTCGGGGATACCGTGTACTCTCCGAGCTTCCTCGGATGATTGTATATCCTCTGCAGTTGCACGTACACCGCGTCGGGCCACGGCCGTGTTTGTGCTCGTAGGTGTGTGCCTATGCGCCGGGAACGGTTCCCTTCCCACACAAATGCGACAAAGGAAACGACCTTTCAGTTAGCTGAAACGTCGACGCCGTAACAATTACCACTGCTTCCCCTGTGTCCTCTCGCCTCTTCAACCATTTCCACCACTTATCTTCTACGCTCCCTTCCTCTTTCTCCCGGTTTCTCTCCTCTACCTTCCCGTTGATTCAACAGCCGGGGCGGACTCCCTCTCCGCCTATTTATCCATCTATTTTCCACCGTTTCGTTTGCCTCCTGTTGTCCCTTTTACCTTAGTTCGTGCCCTATCCGGCCGTCTCTTTCCCTTTGTCTTCCCCGCAGCTGTGGAGAACAGCACAGGTGCTGGTCCCGGCGCAAGTTGCCTTGGCGTGAAGCGACTTCGTCGGGGTGACTGGTTCAAAATAAACTTTGTTTCGGGCTTCGCTTAATATCCCTCCAGCCATCAAACACGGTTACGCGACGGCACCCACGGCATACACACTGCCGCGCCGCGCTGCGCCGTGGATCCTCTTCTTTGTCTACCCGATCCCAGGGAATAGGAAAACCGCAGAGCTCTCAATGCTCGCCAGGTCTTGTTATGAACACCTTCAATAACATCAGCTGATACGTTCAGTTTGCGCCCATGAATTATACAATATATACGCGACTTGCCACGCGATTCGCGCCGCGCCGGCTCGACGAGTCGCGTACTCACGCATCGTTGACTTGCACGTTTTCAACCGGAAATTTACCGACAAGCAGAACTGTTCCGCGTGCACACCCCCCCTCTCTCTCTCTCTCTCTCTCTCTCTTCCTCCCTCCCCACCTCCCTCTCTCACGTGGATGCCCAAAAGCGTATTTTTGTTTAGCTCTGCGACAAGCGTTGTCCCGAACGGCAGCTAACTTTCGGGTACGCGACAGTGTTCACGCAAACTGTTCAACGCCGTTCGCCGGAAACTGATGAATAGCGAACGAAAGCTTCGGAGCAGCGCACGCTGAAGGGGATTCGAACTTGAATTCAAGAATTGTTCGACTCGCTGCGATTTAGTTTATTTCGCCGGCGATTAATTTGCACGGTGACTACCTGCCGCAGTATGCCGGATTAACGCTTTTTGATTGGCAAACCGTGACGTTAAAGTAATTCGCTCGGCGTGATCGCAATCGAAAAGTTAACGCATTATTATCTACCGGACATTGTCCCGTAGTTTTCGAGACTCTACGACCAGCAGCGAGCGAAACGATCTGACGGCGATCGAACGTCGATCAACGTTGTAAGTTAGGAAGAAATTGATGTTACTTGAAAGAGAATTCATTTTATTGTAATATGATAAGCTCAGTCTGTGTTTGCTATAAAAATAAAACGCTGAGAAACTGAAATTATTTTTTTTTTTTAATCTTACAAACTCGAACGAAGTTACAATGATTTTTTCCATATTAATATCCATTTCAATTTTTATCTACTGAACCGAAATTTTCCCTTTACAATAACATCTGAAATGTTGATCTGCAATTTTTTTTACGCAATTATATGTTGTACTTCGAATGAAAAGCGTGCCGCCGATATTGAAAAATTTTCTAGTTTTAATCATTTCAAATTTTAGTTTCAAATGAAGGAAAACAACTCCAGTTTTATCCCGGTTACAGAGGTACTGAACTCTGAGTTCAGTGTTCCCCTTTAAAATGACCACAGACGGAGTATTTTTTAATGCCTTTGCAAAAAGTTGCTGAAGTTCAAAGATCGAGAATAGTCTGGTTATAGTTCAGTGTTCTTTTAATTTCGTGAAATAATATGTCAGCGCGAGAATTCATTTTTATATTTCGCCTCCGGTGTCTGGAAACCGCAGCACGCTGAGTTTTAAAAAAATTTCAAGTGGAGCGATTCAAATTTCAATCCACATTTACGTAAAAATTGTGCTGGAACGCTGAACGAAATTGAAATTAGGTCGTCTGTAAGCTATTGTGAATTAAGAATATCGCTAGTACAAGTAACGGAGGATTATTGCAACAATAAAGAACCAACTTCATTTTTCGCACGTATTTTTCACTTGGCATAAAGGGGAGCTGGTTCCGAGCACCGAGCATGAAGGGTTCGTGAGAGATAGCTTTGTATGTATACAGATACAATGGGAGACAAATTATCTGAAGACGATTTCACGTTGTAAACTTATAATGCATCGTGTCAATACAATATTATTACTTTAAAATACATTATCCATTGTAATGATGGTTACAATAAAATCTACTTTCTTTTTAAATAATTTTAATAGATACGCACTTCCCTACTTCGATGCAGCTCAAATATTTTATTCAATATTTTTATTTCCAGCAATTTTGTTGATATCAATATTCCTCAGTCCTACTCTTTTTACCGTTGAAATTTCTTCTACTCGTTTTTCTCGCAAATACATATAACCCGCAGCCTTGTACTCAGCTGTTTGCAAAATAATACTGTTAACCATGAACAATAAAAATTCTTTTCAAGATTCCTCAATAATTTTAATTAGCGAACTTTGCTAGTTCGAAACCATTCTTTACGAAAGCCTGTAAACAGAAAGATAATGAATGTTTTCAGCCGGAAACAAGAACGTGCAAGCAAGAATCACGAATTTCACGCAAAATCCATTTTTCCGCAGGCCGCGATCTACTTCACCCCGCGAGAGCGAAAGAAAAATGAAAATCTTGTGCAATCGACAATACAACGTTAATTCACAGCATTCCACTGCGGTGGCCGGGGGAATAAAAGCAAACGTCGGATGCCTCTGAGAGCGTCGAGAACAATGCGCGGTGATTGATTTTCGAAATTCGCTGGTGTAACTAGTATTTCCGTGTTTCAAGCGACTAAATCTTCCACTGTTCTTCACCGTTTCCGGTTTTCACCAGTATTTATACTACCGGCTTTCATTCGCGCGCTCCTGCATGCTGAAAGCAATCATTTGGAACCAGCATTCTACGGAAATTTAATGACACATTTATGTTACGTCGCGGTGCTACCGTACATTCGTTACTTCGTTACAACTGGCACAAACAAAAGAAAAATTATATTCAAAAGAATTTCTGAACATATAATACGTTCAATCTTTTGTATTATATTTCTCGTAACTTCACAATCGCTTCACAATTCGTCAGGCTTTTACCTGATTGTGCTCGTCCGCAATTTCTCTCTCCTTGGAAATTCTAGTATTCAATATTAATATTATAGTATTCAAGGTAGAATTGTGATTCTTTAAAATTGTTTGAATTGTAATTTTTCCATATTCGATAGAGAATTAAGTTTTATCTGCATTTCGAGTTTGGTCTTAAATGTGAGCAGTGCCTTTTTTCTGTGTCATCTTTAAAACATTTAATAACCCTGCAGCAGGAAGAGGTTTCGTCTGCGTCTCGAGAACCGCAAGTTGCCCAAGCCTGTCCTACATACCGATAGTACTGTTTCCGTTTGTGACTATTGACCCTTCCGGAGATATGTGTCGGAACAGAGGGCCTATTTAAGAACAAAGGGCTTACTAAAAATTGAAAAGACCTGGGGCTCCTTCGACCATGCAACGAGTTGCACCACTTCCATGAATCAGAATCTAATCGGGAGTGGCTCGTGGCCGCCCACTGTAGTTTAGGCAGATTTCGGTCCTATACAGGGTGTCCCAAGATTCGTTCAACTCTCGGAAATGGGAGGTTCCTGAGGTGATTCGAAGCAACATTTTCCTTTGAAAAAATGGCCGCCGCGGCTTTGTTTCGGAGTTATGAACGAAAAACACAAACCAATCAGAGCGCGGCTACAGCGGAGGGACTCTGGCTCATCCAACGGAATCCGTTCACTATACAGTGTTTTATCGATAAATGTCCCAAGAGTCTGGCGTATAATTGTCCCAAAACTATCCCCACTACGGGTCGGGTATATCGGTGTGAGATCGACAAAACTTGGTTGGTCAAAGTTCCATAAAAAATAATGAGAAATGAAGAAGTTTTGTTATTGGATTAGTTATGTTTACGCTTTGCGGCGATCGAGGCCCTTGGGCTTCGTTGTCCTTTTCCATGTTCGGCAGAAGTCAAAGAATAGTATCCCTGGAGGATAATTGTCCCTGGCCGGACCCGTTCTTTGAACAATTATCGATAAAACACTGTAGCTGCGTTCTGATTGGTCCGTGTTTTTCGTTAATAACTCCCAAACGAAGCCGCAGCGGCCATTTCTGCAAAGGAAAATGTTGCTTCGAATCACCTCAGGAACCTCCCATTTCCGGGAATTGTAGGAATTTTGGGACACCTCGTATAGTGGCGAAATGGTGATGAAATAAACATCGGCGAGTCCACTTTCCAAGACAGCAGCGACCCGGTGATGAAATAAACACCGGCCAGTCCACTGTCCCCTTACGCACGCGGCGACCCGGTGGCGGAATAGACACCGGCCAGTCTACGTGTTCCTAGTGGCGACCCGATGATGAAATAAACATCGGCCAGTACACACGAAATCCCACGAAAAACAATCCTCGGCTCACGGCAAACCTGCGTAACCCTCGGCTCGTAAGAAAAGACAGACTCTACAGGGTGTCCCAAAACTATCGTTCTTCCGGGAAATGGGGGGTTCCTGGGGTGATTTGAAGCAACATTTTGACCAATCAGAGCGCGACCTAGACGCGTGTTGGCAAAGATGGTACGGCGCGTCAGTAGGATTCCCTCGCTGGAGCGTTAGCGGATCACTGCGAAGAAGAAATGAACAAGCGAAAGAGTAGGCAATTTAGAATTACGTATTGCAAAAACTCACTTATTTAGCCGTTAATCCACTTGCTGCTTGGAAGAGTGGCTCACTGGGCCACTCGGTGACGAACCGTACAGCTGGCCTCAGGTATGCGGCAGTGCTGAAAGCCAAGGATTGTACCGGTCAGGTCAACGAACCGCACAGCTGGTGGTTAATAGCAGGTATCCGATAATGTAAGGCCCAAGGGATGCAGGGTGAGGTCAATGATCCGGACCTTCAATTTCACTGTTGTTACGATAAATAATTTTCCACACTCGCGATCACTGTTCACACTTGTCACCACATAGTTGTGCACTAATAAAAATTCCAGTGACACTTGTATCACAGCACAAATAATGATGTATGAAATCAGTAGACGGCGGTTTTCATGCATTTCTAGCAAAAATGAGTACGTGCAATTTAAAACAGTACAGAGATGAAAAACTGCTATTATTTATAAAAAAAATACAATGTATAAAAATGAAATATCTGTTTGGCTGCTGTTCCTTGCAACGGCAGCAGCCAATTTTTATTCTGCATAAAAACACGCAGTCTACTGATTATCACTATTAAAAAGAAACAGACTAACAACCATGAGTTTTGATAACTCTTTGGAGATGTTCTCTCCACCACGGCTCGAACGACACTGATTTTCTGAAAAGGGAGGTCGTTCTTCG
>CM052221.1:12032229-12224921 GCA_028454225.1 Lasioglossum leucozonium | reverse complement strand
CGAAGAACGACCTCCCTTTTCAGAAAATCAGTGTCGTTCGAGCCGTGATGGAGAGACCATCTCCAAAGAGTTATCCGTACAAAACTCACAGTTGTTAGTCTGTGTTTTTAATAGTGATAATCAGTAGACTGCGAGTTTTTATGCAAAATAAAAGTTGGCTGCTGCCGTTGCAAGGAACAGCAGCCAAACATATATTTCATTTTTATACATTGTATTTTATACATTTTGATAAATAATACATTGCAGTTTTTCATCTCTGTACTGTTTCAAATTGCACGTACTCATTTTTGCTACAAATGCATGAAAACCGCCGTCTACTGATTTCATACCTCATTATTGTGATTTGTGCTGTGATACAAGTGTCACTGGAATTTTTATTAGTGCACAGCTATGTGGTGACAAGTGTGAACAGTGATCGCGAGTGTGGAAAATTATTTATCGTAACAAAAGTGAAAGTGAAGGTCCGGATCATCGACCTCACCCTGCATCCCTTGGGCCTTACATTATCGGATACCTGCTATTAACCACCAGCTGTGCGGTTCGTTGACCTGACCGGTACAACCCTTGGCTTTCGGCACTGCCGCATACCTGAGACCAGCTGTACAGTTCGTCACCGAGTGGCCCAGTGAGCCACTCTTCCAAGCAGCAAGTGGATTAACGGCTAAATAAGTGAGTTTTTACAATACGTAATTCTAAATTGCCTGCTCTTTCGCTTGTTTATTTCTTCTTTGCAGTGATCCGCTAACGCTCCAGCGAGGGAATCCTACTGACGCGCCGTACCATCTTTGCCAACACGCGTCTAGGTCGCGCTCTGATTGGTCAGTATTTTTCGTTAATAACTCCTAAACGAAGCCCCGGCGGACATTTTTGCAAAGAAAAATGTTGCTTCAAATTTTTTAATATATATTAAAAATTAGTCGTGCAGTTCCGCTGTTATTTGCACCGTAAAGAAGACGAGATAAGTCTAGCGTAAATAAAAATCTTTGCTCGATATTTGGTACAAGAAACGGATCTGAAATCGCGGGTTCGTAAGGGACACACGGAATTCCCCGGTGCAGAAGGTCGTGCGCAACTGTGATTTAATCGGGGTGAAGCTTTCCCGCACGAGTTTTTCTCACACAAACAAGCCGAGCAAACGTTTGCTCGACGGTGGTATCAATTCACCACGAGAGTTGGTCGTTGCGTCCGCGACGGAGGTATTTTCGGAGTCGTTTCCGAGGGGGATCGGTCGCTGTGAAGGAGGCATAAAGTAGCCGGAGTCCATTACCTCTGTCTCACTAAATCGGCATCCAGCGTAAAGATCGCGTGCGACCTAATTCCCGTCGTCTTTCTTGCGGCTAATGCGCCGCATTGTGGAAAATAATGCCCATGAAACGCGTCCTTGAACACGGGAAACACTTCCCAGCCGGCGCTCGGCGTATAAAACTTTGTTCGGAATGCGTTTCTGATGTTTTCGCTCGGAAACTGAATCCCAAGACTCACCCCGCCCCACCACCGTTATCTCGTTCTATTGTTCCGAGAGCGAAGCGTCTCTAAATAGTTGGAAAATTTTGATTTCGTCCGTAACTCGTTGCCGGGACTACTTAAGCCCGCGAAGCGTTGTGCCGCGCGGTTTTTCCGTTATTCGAATAGAGCGGATTCGCGCGGCGTGCGTTTCAACGCGGTTATATGCGGCGAGAGCGCGGCGCCGCGAAATTATTCGGTGAAATACGATCGTTCTCGAGGTTATTTCTTGTTTGAAAATTCCCTGAGAGTTGAATGGACCGGAATAATGGATTTTATAAATTGTTTGTAGCAATTTTCCGTCGTCACTTTTTGGATAATTGATTTTTTAGTGACGAATAATGATCAATGTTCTGAACTTACGATTTTATTGCGCATTATACGGAGGGATTGCGGGCAATTACTTTTCCATTAAAGGTTAATGGAAAAAGTTTCTCGAATATCGATATTTTTCCAACGAATTTTTTGTTACACACACACACATACACCGCGCCAAAACTGTAAAACATACAGACGCTCACAGTAATATTTCAACACTTTTAAAAACACGATAATAATTTTCCCATGCCTAAAAAGCTTATTCTAATTTAAAGTGTGTGCTATCAAACGTCTTGATCCCAAAAAATGTCGTAAAAGAGAATATAAAAATATATATTTTTTGTATAGTTACATGGATTTTAATGCTGACATACTGATTACATCAAATTTTATTTCGTTTAAAAAGATAGGCGTAACATTCGTATTTGTTAGACTTCGTTTAAAATCTTCATCGCGAGTCTGACTCGTTAAAATACGGCAAGGGGTTAAATTAAAAATTACACACCTTCGGATTGAAGATCAATTTCGGCGAAAGTTTTACCGACTAGAGAATGTATAATTGATAGGATATCTCGGTGCATAAATCGTGCGAATCTAAATTTCGAAAGTTGTCTTGAGCCTAGCATGAAAAACAATCGTCTATACTACACTAGAGGGTCAGTGAAATATAAACCAATATAAATGCTAAGATCATAAAAATGTTTAAACCTTCGCGAAAATGTGGCACGGGTTCCCGTTGTTCGATTGCTTCCACATTTTGCACACATTTAAGGGAGTAAAAGAACGATCAGAAAAAATCGAAAGTCGAAAAATAAGGTCCACCCCAGTGTAGACCAATTGGCGCAAATATTCCCCACTCGCCCTCCCCTCCGCTCCCCAGCCACCCCCTCCCCACACATAAATCGGAGACTTCGATTTTTCGTTGGAAGTTCCTCGGTTTATTTACCCTTCGGCCAGTTTCTCTTTCTTTCTACGATCGTAAATCGTTCGCGTCTCAACGCCGTCTCGCGGCAACGAGCACGTAACGGTGTCCCGATAACAAAATAGCAGAGTCGAACGAGCCAACCAGTCGGCTGCAGGACTGCCAGGCACTCGAGTTAAGTACCTGCCTATGGAAATTTAACGCCACACTTTGCCGGCGTGTTACATTTGTAATTCATCGAGCCGCCGCCTGTTACAGACAGGTCTGAAGTACGCGGCGTATAATAGAATGAATTTATATTGGTTGCAAAGTATACCAACCGCCCACCCTCCGCCTTCTTTTCTTCACTTTTCGCTAGAGGACCTCGTCCTTCTCCGTCGCGTCGGAGCAATTTAATCGCACAAAGGGGTCGAATCACTTCGAGTATTGTTTGAATTTAAATATACCGGAGGTGAACGGGTGAAGAGCGGAGGGTTGGCAGGGCGCGGTAAGGGGGGAGGGAGGCGAAACTCTGATGACTCGATCGCTTTGAGGAATTTAAACGGGCCGGGAGTTTCGGACTTGAACGCTCTCTCTGCCCGCGAACAACTTCTGAATACCAAAATTGCGTTTAAGTTACTTTCTTGCTTAAATGAAACGTCACGATGATTGGATTAGTTTTCTTTAACCATTAAGCGCCGCTGCCGAGCGGCGGCTGGCGAACGGTTCACCGAGTTGCGCGAAATATGTCAGAACCTGACGAGGGCAGTGAACATAGCGCAACATGTTGCGTAAAATGGTTAAAACTTGGCAAAGTTGTGGGAAATCTCGTTTATCGACGTACCGGAATTTTATTATTCTCGCTAACTCGTTTCTTAAGCAAACGTATTAGCAGGCATTCTGGACATTTTGCAAAAATCAATCAACGGAGTACCAGGCTATCAACCCTTTGTACTCGGACCTATTTTAACAGGAAAATTAAACATTTCCTCCGACCTAGATTCCATTCTACATATGATTTTTTTTTTTTTATACTTAATGTTTAGTAATTGATTAGATATCAGCATATTTAATAATGTAAACAATATTTTGAATAATAGTACAGCGATTTTTGAGTGCTAAGTATTAAAATTTCTGCTTGTGCATCCTGCAGTTTATTACATTTTTCTTTTATTAATGCAATTTGAATAACACAAACACAAACAGAGTGTGTTCCACTGGCACCAGCTAAAACACACTCCTTTGGTCGCATCTACCTGAAACGCGGGTACACCGCGACCTTTTCCAGCACATTGTGACGATTACAGGCAAAACACCACTTTGTTCAAGGGCTTATTTTGAAGAGAAAACTTCAGGGAAGATAACCATATTTTTTTCAAAATTTACATTACTGGCTAAATTTGAGAAAAACGTAAAAAAATATTTGTTTATATTTTTCGATATTATAAAGTTAATTCTCGAAGACAAAACAATTATTTTATAATAGCCCAATCCTTTCCGAATAAAACAAAAAAAAATATAGCTGAATCGGACAAACAGTTCCTGAGATAAAAATTCGGAAGTGAGCCCTATATTCGCCAAAATGGGCAAAAATCGCAAATTTCGAAGGCTTGTAATTTTTAAAAAAATTCGAAGCCGGCAAAATGATGACTTAACCTCCCAATTTCACATGGACTACAACATACTTCATTTAGAACAAAATCGTCGATGGTCACCGCAAAAAGTGATCGATTTGGCGCGGAATGACCCTATTGTTTGTGGTTTCGGAGGAAAATTCAAAAACCTTTTTTCTTATTTCGAGGATATAGGGATTCGTATTTGTGTTCATGTTAGTATGTTTTAAGGAGAGTAAAAATGAGAAAAGAAGTTGTTACATCATATTAATTCTTAATTTTCTGAATCTTAATTTTTGACCAAATTATCGAAAAATTTTCGGCTGTAGTATTTTTACTTGTAAAAGATAATTAGAGAATCGCCGTAAGTACTAAAGCGCTAATAAATCCTCGTGAAAACATTGGTAGAGCGACGTAAGGACCCGATGTCTCGCGGAGTAAGAAATCGAAGAGACGAAATAAAGTATCACGGCGGCCAAACAACTGAATCGAGTTCTTTCGTTAGATCGACAAAACTTTTATTTTAAGATCGGCACGATCTCGCGTCCGGCTCCGTAGTCGGTGATTTCGAATTTCCACGTCCCCAGCGTAATTGAAAGCTTCTACAAACTCCTTTCGTACGGACAATACTCATTACAAACATTCTCCGTGCAATTGGACGGTAACTTCTTCTTTGACTGGCCCGCCGCGCCGCCTCCGTCGATCCCACTATTTTTCTACCTGTCTTTCTAGCTGCGAACCGCATCGAGTTTACACGCGGATCCGTTTCTTTGCCCATCGAGGAGCCTCAATACAGGGACGAGTCTCACGAACACGTACGGTCCGCCGCGCCGTGCACAGGACACATATGGAAAGGAACGTAATAGGTCTTCCTCCGAGTCCTCTATGTAAATTTACACATGCTCGCGGTTACCCGACGGACGCGAAGGTCCGCACACGTCCACATCCTTACAACAACCCGGCCACGCGATTCCATGCATCCACTTTTCCCCCGCACGAATTCCGAGGAAAAATATCTTCATCCCTGCGGAAACGCTCGCGGTTTCAATCGCGCCACATCGAATTCCAAACTCCGCCGCGGCGAAGTGTTTGCGCGGACCCGTTCCTCTTCGCGAAAAGATTTCGCGTACGATCGCCTTTGTCGCAGATCGAATCGGTTCCACCCGAAACCGAGTCCTATTCCAACGAGTTCTCGCAGATTGGCAGATCACATTCGACTTTCCCGGCGAAACGTTCAGATTTCAGGGTAAATAATGCCTGGCCCATTTTCTAAATAAATTTATTAATGAAAACGAGCTTCATACTAATCAACGTACAATGACTTTCTTTAATGTTCGGACATTCGTAAAAAGACGATAACTTTTTTAAAATTTGACCATACGACTTGGATTTCTTTGAGATGTCAGAACAATTGGTTTGTTACGTAACGTGAGAAGAATTTTTTAGAAAAATTGCAATTGGTCGGAATCGCAGAGAAAATACTAACAATTGTATTTTGCAACTTTTTATCTGGACTTATATTGAAAACTTGGAATGCACGTTTCGTAGATCTGTATCAATTAATTATATTCTGAAAATTTCATCAAAATCGGACAACGTTTCGAATAGCTACTAATGTTTAAATATGGTGAAGATTTTCATGATTTTCGGCCTCTAATTGCAATAAATCTAAGGATTCTCACATCTTTCAATGCCGGTCGTGTTTTCCCGCATCAACCGATTTCGATGAATCTTTCACAATGCATTTAATTGATACATATCTACAAGACGTATTTTTCAATTTTTAATGTACACCCACATAAAGAATTTGCAAAATGCATCTTTTAGTATTTTCTTTACAATTCTGACCAATGGCAATTTCGAAAATTTCTTTTTGAAAATCATGTAGTTAACTAACTGGTCTAACTTTTCAAAAAAGTTCAAATCGTATGGTCAAATATCAACAACATTATTGTTTTTTAAATAGCGTCCGAATATTAATGCAGTCCACTGTATCTGTGGTTGTAAGAAAAAACGAAGCATGTCACAATTTCAAAAAATTGGAGTTTTTGCATTGATTAAACTTTAGAGTATAGAATTTACATACTTACCAGAAGAAATAGTCAGGAAAACAAATTCGAAAGGCTCAAAAAAATAATGCTATTTCACCGATATACGAAGAATCAGCAATCAAAACTTTAAACGGCAATATCTCGAGATTACGTGACGTGTGGTATCCTTGCTTAAAACACGGATATTCCCTCAATGAACAACGAATTAAGTTTCTTGATTCTGTTAGCGTAGAAATTTAAATTTTGAACCCTCTGGCTCTTCATTTACAAGACTTTCATCACCATTTTGTACTCTTCTTTGCTATCGATGAGTAGCTCGTTCGATTAAGCATTATAGTTTCACCAAACATATACAGGGTGAACCACGAAGCGTGATCAGTTTAGATTATTCTGCTGTTAGTGGTTCAATCAGAAATATTTTTAGCTAAAATAACATGGTTCGAGGAGAGCTTTAAGATGATTGTACATAATATTTTGTCAACCCTTTTTTCCAAAGTGATCAAGGTCACCACCAGCTCTTTATAGGTAAACCTACAATTTTTTTACACCCATCTACTAGGGAATACTGAGACGAATTCGGTAAGCATCGTAACAAATATTTTTTTCTGAATTTAAAACCATCAAAAGAGAAATTTATTAACCGTTTACGCGAGTGTATAACGCTGAAAAATGTAGGGTTGACAAAAAGTTTAGTAAGGTCATCTTCAATTCAATAAAACAATCTCTGACTGAAGCACTGACTGCAGAATGATCTAACTAAACTGATCCCGTTTCGTGGTTCACCCTGTATTATTTTTCTACTCGTATAAAAAGAATACTGAATAATCACAACGATCAACATCGAAATCAACTTCATCCATAAGTGAAACTAAAGACGAGCTTTGAACCTTAAAATTTGATAACCTTTTGATAACATCTGTTACCTAGTTTAAAATAGACGGTTCTAAGAGTACATCCCCTTGACATCTTATCGCAGATATACGAGAACGTTTAACGAGTTTGTTAAGAGTATACGTTGTCGATAACAGTGTCAAAAATTCGGCTCTCCGCTTGAAAATGCAGCCGGTTGTGTATTTTATTTTCAAATCGTGCCCGAACTCCCGAAATCATCGAATTTACGAGTAAATATCGGCGCGGCGCGTCGGTGGGGTTAAGCGACACACCCTGTCGATCATAACCGAGTCAGCGCGCCTCTCTGCTCTCGAATCGATTTTATTTTCTATCCAGTAGTATCTTCCAGCCGCTTTGACGATGATTGAGTCCGTGAAATCACGTAAATCGGCGAGAGGCATTTTTTCGGGGTTGGATTTGGCTTACTTCGGCGGCCCTTGACTCGATACTTGCACACGATCGTGCACACACGGATACGGCGAGCCGATACATTCTGCGGCGGACGAAGGATTCCCGAAGTCGATTTTCGCCCCCGATCCTGGATCGTAACGATTGCTTTTCGACGACGCCTGCCGGCAAGGCTGAGAATCGAAGGAGGCATCGGGATAGCTAGGATATATCGTCGCTACAACGAGCTTCGATCACCTCGAAAGCTTTCCTCAATGCCCCCCCCCCTCCCCCGAGCGAAGACGACGACGCGACGCGACGCCACGCTCCGCCGTCAAACCATGATATACATAAATCGTTGCGTCTCCATCTGCCCAAGGGAAACCTCTACATGGCCGTACCCGACCGGTAAAATTTCTCACGCTAATCGAAAGCGTGATACGAACCACCGTAGAAGTTCGCGTTGACGACGTTTCACCCTTTCGCCACCCAGATTTGTGCATTATTCATTATTAATAACATTATAATATTATTAACCCTTAGCACTCGAATGGCGACTCAGAGTCGCCACTAAAAATTGCTGTACCATTGTTCAAAATATTGTTTAGATTAAATATGTTGGTATCTAATCAATTACTAAACATTTAAGTATTTTATGATGTATTATACAGTGGATCCAAGAAGTATTTCAACTCTAAATACCAGATTCTCGAGAAATTGCCAATATTTAAACAGTAATAATTTCGTAAAAAATGACCACACGATCACTTTCAAAATCCATCGTTCATTTTATTCCAAGATAGAATCTCATTTCTTGATATTCTCAAAAGGAAACCAACATAGATTTCAAGATTGAAGCTTCCTCTTTCCAACGACACCTTAAAAATTGATGTATGATTTTTTTTCACCGTTTTATGCAACAAAAATGAGGAACAAGTTCGGTCGTGTATAGCCCCCTTGATGTAACTTATATTAGTGTAAACTTGACGGCACAGCTCTCATTCGAAGCTCGATGAAATATCTAAAAAATTCGTACATCAATTTTTAAGATGTCGTTGTAAAGAGAAAGCTTCAATCTTGAAATCTATGTTGGTTTCAGTGACAATAAAAATTTATCGAAGTCTTCACAGACGTTTGAATGTGTAAGATTTTCAATAAGAAACGCGTCTTCAGTTTTTGCTCGCTACGTCATGAAAAAAGATCTTGGAATAAAATGAACAATGGATTTTGAAACTAGAGACTTTCAGCTTTAAAATGAGTGAAAATTTATGATCGTATGGTCATTGTTTACAAAATTATTACTGTTTAAATATTGGCAATTTCTCGAGAATCGGGTATTTAGTATGGACATACTTCTTGGATCCACTGTATATCAATTTCATATCCATAAAATTAAGAAAAATTATATAGAATGGAATTATTCTATTATGCTTGGAAGAAATGTTTAATTTTCGAGTTAAAATAGCTCCGAGTGCAAAGGGTTAACAATAAAATTGATAAACAAAACAATGAAATTTCAAAATAAACTAAGAAAATTTGCATGAACATTTCATCTATGATAAAATGGTTGTTTGAAAATACATATAAAATTATATTTGATGGATTAATACAGGAGACATAATTATTCTGGATTATGTAATTATTTGATAATATTATGAGATCCAATAACCCCAAGAATAAAATATACTTTTGAATTTTTAGTAAATCAACATGAAACTTTGTATTGACAAACTTGTATTGTGAACATGCTTGCCTTTTGTATTGTGAAATGTATTGCCCAATCAGATCCCGCGAGTTATGAGGCAACCTGTACAATAGATCTCGAGTCTTTTTGTGGTCGAATCCATGTACAGGAGCGCGACGGATGGGGGGGGGGGGAGAACGAGATAAAAGAAAAAGAGGGAGATAAAACGGAGAAATGGTTACCCAGCACAGGCACTTCTTAAGCTTTAATTAGCCATGGATCAAAGGTTCGCTTAATGGAAGCCAACGATGCCACCTATGATGGACGTACTTTAAGGAGGGAAATCAAAAGCAGTGGCTTAAATTCAGAGGTCATCGTATCGTTTGAAGATTTTAGGCCAAGTTATAAGAGGAACTCCAGAATTAATTATTGATTATTAATTAATTGTTGCGAAAGTTGGTATCTAATCAATTACTAAACATTTAAATATTTTATGAGGTATTGTATCAATTTCATATCGAAAAAATAAAGGAAAAACATATAGAATGGAGTTATCCTAGGTTGGAAGAAATGTTTAATTTTCAAGTTGGAATAGCTCCGAGTGCAAAGTGTTGTAAAAACGCATTTTCAAGATCTCCTAATGACGAAACAAATTTTTCTCTAGCACATTCGTTTGTATGTTCATTCGTATCCTAATAATAGTCTAACAATTTTCTATCTAACAAGTGGTCTAAAATTGATGGCTCTAAACTGGGGTAGCCCCTTGAAAAAAGAAATACGTAGCACTCGAAGAACTTTCCCTTGCCATTTTCTTGTTCTCCAACGAGTAAGAAAAGAGTGATCGAGTCCACTGAATGTTTGATAAACTATGAAAGCTGTGAGGAGACAGTGGGCCGACTGTAAATGTCTCCGGCGGGGTCGAAGCCGTGACCGTGTCAAAGGGAACACGGTCCAAAGATATTTCTATTCCAGGGCCAACCGTGGGGCTACTTTAGAAATCGCCGGCGGTTTTATACGAGACGAATTGTTTTTCACTGGCCGTAAAAGAAGCCGTTGCTCGGGCGGGGCGAGGGTGGGAGACGTAACGGGAGTTCGTAAGAAGCCGTTTCGACGAGTTGGCCCTTTTCATGGATCAGACTGGTCGGCTCCGCCTGGACGGAACGGGTATCCTCGTTACTTGTGTACTTCTTTCACGACTGTGGGTTCGAACTTTACCACTGAATCAGCCCTCGGCCGGAAGATGTTCAATGTTCGGGAATAGAATCGTTGATTCCCCAGCGAAATTTCGCAGTTGCGAATTCCAACGTGGATAAGGCGCATAAAGCCTAGGGAACCACCGATACGGCAACTACCGCTGAATCAGAAAGGACAGATCGATTTCAGAAGCAAAATGACGGCCTCCGGATATTTACAAACTCGTTTATTGTATTTGGTCGTTGCAAAAGTCATGATACGATTTTCGGTTTATCTTTGATTAGCTCTTCATTGGACGAAATCAATCGATTAAATATTTACTATCGTTTTCTACGATTCTGACAACATGCCGGCAGTATTCGTACGACTTGTCTAGAAACACCGACCGACTTTGCGTTGAAGAAACAATCGACGTGATTTTTCAATACTTCTAAAGACCAAAAGCTTCCAGAGAGCAACAGTGGTACACTCCGCGACAAAAAGATAGCACACTATCCAATTTTGTTAGTTTTCGCAAAAGTTGAATAACTACAATTCTCGTGTTATATATTATTGCTCAGTTAGTAATAGGTTGTAGTTGAAGCGGTGATTATGTATAATCACCGTTGTAAATCCGACGAATGTGATAAATTCTTGAATATTTATCAAATCAACCGGCCAGATAAATTAATAAAATAAATTAACAATTATCCCAAACCTAACCCAGACCTAATCCAGATCAAATTTAGTCGTGAATATATATGTAATTAATCTGGTGATTATGTATAATTGCCGATTATTATATCACTAAATTTGGTCTGGGTTAGTTATGACCGGTTAATTTGATAAATGTTCAATAATTTATCACATAAATTCTTCATAAAAAAATAAAACGTAACATATACACTATTTGTTCAATGCAATCGCACTGTTACAGTGACAGTTAGAAACGTATGTCAAGATTTTTGCAATGACCCGATATGTATACCGATTCTCCCAGGGATTTTGTTCCCTTCATAATTTGTCCGACAGCGTTTTGTTCGAATATCAGAGATCCATCGATCACGGGACATTGTATTGTTCGACAACGTTACGCATTGTTCTCCTTACCTCGTTCGGCGAATGCTATCGCGAATCGTAACTCTGTCCTGATCAGAAGATAAGGAATATACATATGTGTACGAAGTTTCGTATTCCCAGTTTTTCGAATGTTGTTTTCTATGGACGCATAGTTCCTAAAGCGTTTGATACGACGAACTTCTTCTTTATACTTTATCTACCGACAACATCTTAACCAGTTAGCTGTGTTCGACGAGTATACTCGTCACGCGTAAAATTTAGTTACATTCTAGTAACAAAATTGTTGAAATTTAAGCTTTTCATACTCTATGCCTCGACGATAGCCAATGGGAAGACGCCCTGTGTTAGTTCTTTTCTTTTATATTCGTTTTGTTAACAGTTCAAATAAACTTATTATAATAATATACGCGACGCGTAATTATTTGTGAACGGAGTTTTAAGGAGTTAACAAAAAGTTCAACAAAAATTGTTAATTTTATAAAATAAAACCGTGTTTTTGATATTTTCAATGTTTCCAATATTTTAACAGCCATACTTACTCTGTGTTTAAGGAGTATACCGAAAGAGATACCTGAAAAGAGTCGCCGCAGTTAACTGGTTAATAAAATATTCAATAATTACGTTGTATCAAAACCGCAAGCTTTATCAAATGTTACGGCTTAAGTAATAGTCCGTTAAGTAAAGGAAGCAAGGAGCTGGATGCACGAAGAAGTTTAAGCGAGGCGACAGAATTTTCAATTGTGATTGTTTCGAAAGATAGCTATACGGAAATATCAAGACATTTGTCGTTTCAAGCGTATGGTATGCCATATGCGCCAACATTGCACAGTCAGCCTGGTGTTCTCTTATATTCGCGGAACTCTTTTTCGCAAGCACTTCCCACTCCACTCGTGAGTCGTCACCCAGCGCAAGTATTGAAAAAGTTTCTCTTCCCTCTAATAATTCTTTCCCTCGTCCTTCTACGTTCCCCTTCCTCGGCTGACGGCAGAAGTTCGGTTAAGCGACGACTGACCAATGAGGCGATCGAATAAAAATCTTTATACATGAGACACTCGATTATTAACAGCTAACTGAAACGCCGGGTAAAGAGTAATTAGATAATCTGGTGCAAAATGTACTTGTCGAAGGTAGTCTACATATTAAATTATCAATATTCTATGGTCTACATATTAAATCGTCAAAATTCAAATTATGATAATTCCGTTGAAAAAGAATGTAGTACATTCAATAATACAATTTAGACTCATTTTAAAGGTCGAAACTTCTACTTTCGCAGCCATCATATATTTTTTAATCGGAAATTAATCGAAATTTAAACTAAATTTCTCGAGAAATCGTCAATAGTCGAACTATGATAATTCCGTTGAAAAAAATACAATTTAAAAAATACAGTAATACAATTTAGACTCATTTTAAAGGTCGAAACCTCTACTTTCGCAGCCATCATATATTTTTTAATCGGAAATTATTCGAAATTTAAACTAAATTTCTCGAGAAATTGGTAATAGTCGAACTATGATAATTCCGTTGAAAAAGAATATAGTACATTCAACAATACAATTTAGACTCATTTTATAGGTCGAAACCTCTACTTTCGCAGCCATCATATATTTTTTAATCGAAATTTAATCGGAATTTAAACTAAATTTCTCGAGAAATCGTCAATAGTCGAACTATGATAATTCCGTTGAAAAAGAATATAGTACATTCAACAATACAATTTAGACTCATTTTAAAGGTCGAAACCTCTACTTTCGCAGCCCTCGTATATTTTTTAATCGGAATTTAATCGAAATTTAAACTAAATTTCTCGAGAAATTGTTAATACTCAAATTATGATAATTCCGTTGAAAAAGAATGTAGTACATTCAATAATACAATTTAGACTCATTTTAAAGATCGAAATCTCTACTTTCACAGACCATCATATATTTTTTAATCGGAATTTAATCGAAATTTAAACTAAATTTCTCGAGAAATCGTCAATAGTCGAAGTATGATAATTCCGTTGAAAAAAATATAGTACATTCAGTAATACAATTTAGACTCATTTTAAAGGTTGAAACCTCTACTTTCGCAGCCATCATATATTTTTTAATCGAAATTTAATCTTAAACTAAATTTCCGATTCTCGAGAAATCGTCAATAGTCGAACTATGATAATTCCGTTGAAAAAAATATAGTACATTCAGTAATACAATTTAGACTCATTTTAAAGGTCGAAACCTCTATTTTCGCAGACCATCATATATTTTTTAATCAGATCCAAACTTTTCGGACCACCGTATTCCGTACATATATCGTTGATCGTTTGAAATAGGAATTGAAGAATTTACAAAATCAAGGATTACCCGGTTCTTGCATCAAGGCCTTCAAATATCGATCCAGAAATGATTTCGTATAGAACATTCGCGTTTATAATATACACGTACAAATACCCGTTGAGATCTCATTGAATATTGCCAAGCGTTCGTTGCACGATTTCTCGATGCTTGCTCGCTGACAAATATTTCGTTGAAATTTTTCAAACGCTGTCCCGGTACTCATTCACCCTCGTTAACTGAAGTTCACGTGCTTCAAACCGTTCATTCTGTCAAAAAACACTCCCGATTCCCACGTAGATTTTCCGAAGTTCGCTACAGGCATTTTTCTACAGTTATGTTTTGATTTATGGCATCACTGAACTCGGAACAAACATTTCATTCCATGAAAAATCCTACAATATTCACGCACCCTTCCTGTTTTACAGTAAAAAAAAAGTTATAGGGGCGTGTAACTGGTCGAAAATACTGTTTCTTTTATTCGCTGCCGTAAGTATCCGTACATCAAGACAATTGAGGTGGACATCTATATGTATACTATAATACATTGATTCTCAATAATAATAATAATGTTAATCGACCGATTAACGGCCGGTCATTACGAACGTTACACTCGTACATCAAACATTACTCGTGTACTGGTAAGTTAAGTACTGTTAAGTTGTTTATTAAATTATTTAAAGAAGGTATTGCCCTTCACTGTTTGCCCTCTAACTTGTGCAAATCTTTAATTTGAAAAATGTGGATTCATACATTGGAGTTCATTTTCCATCCAATAGACGCATTTTCAAGAATAACGTCTGACTCAAAACTTTTATATTTTTTGCGTACAATCTGAATAAAAAATACCAGGTCCCATTAAAAAAAATACAACTTCCGGTCTGAAAATCCTATTTCCGGTTAGTCCTAGAAATTGCAACTACCACCATTCGATAGAGCGTACTCGTATTAGTTACTAAAAGTTCTTTAGTTTTCAATAAAAATCACTCTCCACCATTTCGTGGATTCAACTTCTTAACGGTCGCGGCGTGGTCCTTCGGAGGGACGAAATTTATGACACTTGAAACTGAAGAAAACCAAACATCTAACAGATGTCTCGACTGGTCGCCGAGTGCCAATAGTTTGATTGTTCTTAGTCACGAACGTGCCATAAATAATCTCCGAAGGAAACACACGTGAACTGTTCCTGCGCGACGGAACATTGGCCATGGTCGTTGGCCTAACTTCCATGACCTTCTGTCACTGAAGGCGATACAGTGTTTTATCGATAAATGTCCCAAGTTCTGGCCTATAATTGTCCCAAAACTATCCCCACTACAGCGGGATATACCCAATTGAGGGGCCCTGGAGCTCGAGAGGCTGCGGTCGCCGAGAAGTGTAACATATTACGGGTCGGGTATATCGGTGTGAGACCGGGAGGCCATTACTAATCCAATGACAAATTTGATTGGTCAACGTTCCATAAAAAATAATGAGAAATGAAGAAGTTTTATTATTGGATTAGTAATGTTTACACTTTTCGGCGATCGAGGCCCTCGGGCTTCGTTGTCCTTTTCTATGTTTGGCAGAAGTCAAAGAATAGTTTCCCTGGCGGATAATTGTCCCTAGCCGGACCCGTGCTTTGGACAATTATCGATAAAACCCTGTACTTCTAACGGTTATCCAACCAATCTTCCAACAAAGGCCCAACAAAATGCCAACCACAAATGCTACGGGATAAGAAGAATTGTTCCATATCACCTGCGTTCACTCTTCGTTGCGATACTTAAACTTTCTAATGGATCTTTAATAGGCAAGGACACTCGGTTTCCCGGGCCGAATAACAAACTGTTGAACGCCGGATTCACGAGACCGTAAAACGACCATTGCATACTAGACCGGAGCCAGTTGGTTTTCTGCTGAAATAAGACGGCGTCTATCGCTGGAAGATTGGAAATAATCGGTCTAAAGTGATTCCCGGAATAATAGAGGGAATCCTGTCTCCTTTCACTCACTCGGTTCTTCGAATGTAAGCTACCGAGAATGAGGGTGCGGGAAAACAGGAGCGAGAGGAAAATAGAAAGGGAACGAAGGACAAGGAAAGGAAGGATAGGTCGAAAGAACGTCAGAATCACATTGTGCAGCATCCGGGTCAACAATATATACTTTTCCGTTATCGAGGATCGTAATGGAACGTCGAACAAGCGGGCGCACGCAGCGCCGCGCCTCGCCGGGCAGGGAAAATAGTGGAATTTAGTTTGCACCGCGTTATCCATCGTAAATTATACATCGGTTTCTTGTTCATCGCCAGTGCCTTTTCCAATTCCTCCGGCAGATACCCGCTTCTTTTCGACATTTGTTTCTGCGGCTTTGGTTTAAGCAGCGCCTCCGCGGGCAACTAGTTCTCGGCCATTATTAGCGCACTACATTTCTCGGAGAGTTCCATTGCGGAACTTCAGAATCGTCTTCTCGCATATAGAGCAGCGTTTTCGTGGAAATTGTCCCTAGAAGTTCATCCGTACACCAAATACTGTTACTCTGAAAATCTCCGCTGCTCCAGTAACATGGTAAAATATGCGCGGACGAAATTGCTTAGTTAGGGGAAACAAATAGTAATCGCTGGAGAATTTGATTCCTGCTGCATTTTCTTGGATTCAAAAGTCGCCGTTCCCTTCTAAACGATACTTGTTATTTAATCTATGCGTGTGCATATCTATTGGGGTGGAACGAAAGTTCGTAGTGTTGTTAAATTAAAATTCAAAGATAAAGTTAAGGTATTTATTATAAATTACCTCGAAAAATGGGAAAAAGCAATACCACGGAAAAGAAACAGGATGGAAAATGTACATTATATGGTATTGTATAAATTTATGATTAAATATCTTAAGCGAAACATCTGTATCAAAACTGCCAGCTACGAGATATCTGGTAGTGTTTTTTTTTTTATTACTGTAAATCCATTTTAGTAGTATATCTGTAATTAAATATTATTATATTTTGCAAAAATCTATGCGTTTTCCTTAAAATAAAATCATGGCGCCCAAGGCAAAACGGTCTAAATTTGACTGGCAGTGAACACTTTAATTTTATGTTCAAATTTTAACGTAAAAACCGAATAATTTATTTGTCGAACGAAGACAATACGAAAAGGACTTTCCTCAGAGTTTCCCACACCGCAACTTAAAATCCTTCCGATGCATCCACGTCCAATTACCAAACGCTACATTTCCCCACCTAAATCCACCCTCAGCCGATTACGAAAAAACCTAGGCGACCTACGACTCGTACTAATTACACAAGCTGCTCAATATATCACTTTGTGCATATTGAGAGAGGGTAACAACGTCGTATACAACGTTTGATCTAAAAAGTCGTTGTTCTCGAAACGAAATTAGTTTATTCAATCGACGTATGTATGTAAATTATCTAACGGAGAAGAATCACTCTCGATCCAATCGCTAAAAAAACACTATACTTGGAGCAGATTTTGTTGGCTACGCTCGGTTTCATAATCATCGGTAGCGAGTAGTGCTCCAGCTTCCTGCTGTCCGTATTAAGTAGTATATCCGGCTCTCAATTATTATTAATACGGCGAATTATTCAGCAAATTTCGCTCGGTCCCCGGAGCGTCTCCGCCGCCTTTGTTTCCACGGTATTCACGACTTCCGCGCTTATCTTTCTCTCAAGCCGGGGCACGAATTTATACCGTGGCGAAAAACGCCTCGAGACGAGGGCGATCACAGAAGAGGGAGCCTCCTCTCGTTTCGCATAATATCCCTCGGATGCGAATGCGTAAACCGCCAGAGAGTGGCGGTCTTCATCGCTCAAACGATGATAAGTGATGCTGACTGATGTTCGCCGTGGCTCCGGAATCGGCTCTCTTCTTCTTCTTCTTCTTCCTGGCGCCCGCGCCCCCGCATTTCGAGCGCTCACCGGCTCCTAATGCAGTCTTCCGTAAAAAACCCGACCAGACCGGAAACCACTAACACGACATCACGTGTTTTCGCAGAATAGAATCGAGCTCTCGATCCGGACGAGCATTTCCATGCGAGGATCTCGTGAAAAATTTTAGGGGGAGTTCCCCTAACGCCGCCGGACGGCACCTATGCCGGACCCGTAACTATACGGTATACAGTCAGCAAAATTTCCATAGGTCCACTAAAAATTTCATGTGTTTTTGATCGATATCGACTGGATTTTTAGTTTTTGCCGACTGGAAAAATTAAATGTATTTTTGTATCCCAGATCACAATCGTTTTCTTCATTAGCGGGACCGGTGCTCTGATTGGTCCGTGTTTTTCGTGAATAACTTCTCGACGAAGCCGCGAAGAACATTTTCGTAAAGGAAAGAGTTATTTAAAATAACCTTAAGAATCACCATTTTCAAGGCAATATGTACAACGTTTTTCGGACGGCCTATATAAAACTGGAACTTGAAATCGATGTTGTTCAAGTGCTTGCACAACGAGCATTAAATCGACAATTGAAAGTGAGAGCAGAATTTTACGATAGACGGATAAGTTCGATTATTTATAAAAATATGCGGTTAAAGAGCTAATAGAATCGTCATTTGACCACAGATATAAATTTTCTGTGTCTCGCGACACTTGCTACAGTCGCTCGCTAGCAAACTTATCGCCTTTATCGTTCACAATGAGCATATTTAATAGCCGCGGGTTATACCGCCGGCAAGAAACGGAGTAAATTAGCTGCGTGTAATCGTCGCTTAAGAGAGCTACCTTGCAAAAAATGCTCGTGCTGCCGATCAATAATTCGAACCAGTTCGTTCCTTCAACACACCGTCGCTGATTTTCAAAGCGTAAACGCCGCGTACAAAAGCAACGATCGCGGGTTGCATTTTAAGTATAAATAATCCAGCCGATGAATAACAGGCCGTCCACTGTTAGAATATTCGATCACGTCGGTACTCGTACGTGCGGATGGAGCGTTCGGTTATAATACGAGTAACGAATTCGGGTACATTAATTAACATTTCCAAATATAATAACAATAACTATGATAGAATCGGCCGCTAACGATGCGTATTCCACTTCCGTGGAAGCCCCATCCAGAAACGAATGCTATGTTTTCGAATAATAAGCTACTTCTATTATTAGCTGATACGTCATTAACAACTGTAATAACTCGTAATGCCGAGATAACGAGCATCGGCGAGATAATGAGCGTCATTTTTCCCGAAAATATCTAGCAATTTTTGCTTACCTCCCGTTGGTTCCGCTCTTTACAAATTTTATTTTTCACTTTTTATCTGAAAAAGTTAACAGGGGCTGAGCTTGGTATAATACTGTATTTAATTTATACAGGATGGCTCAAAATTCATAGTACAAATTAGATCAGAGAGATAGTATAGCTGAAAATATACTGAATAATGTACCAGATTGTGTAGTTGCATATTTTCTAAAACGCGACCTCATTTACGCGCCTCAATTATTGACCCATTTCATTATAATTTCCAATTTAAGCAAAATTCGGCTTGCGTTCTTTTCCCGCTCCGAGACCAATAATTTAAAAAAAAAACAATCGGCATGTTTCAGCTTCGATAATGCAAACTATTCGCTAACTGAATGAAATATTATCCCGCTCGGTTATTATTTTCCCATAAGCAACGGAGCTGCGCCGGTTCCACGCACATAATCCTCCATCGACGGTCAATACATCATACGAAATCCGACGCCGGTCTGGAGTCGTCTGGGAACAATGAGATCGCGATACGCGCACAGGAAAAGTTCTTGACAAATAAACGCGTGCGTGAAGTTGCAGGAATTCCTCCGCATAGTCACGCGTACACCACAATCGATAATAAAGCAGAATAAAAAGAGCATGATCGGTTCCCGAGGATCCCGTGCGATTTTCTGAACGTACTATAATATTGGAATTCGGTTTACGCATGTATTTGCCAGCGCCATGTACATTTACTCGTGCAAGGTAGTTCGTTTCGTTGGGAATTTGCTCGCGAAATTTTGCGTGTTTCCACGGCGTACAAATTAGGGATTCAGAACTGTTCTTCCAAAGAGTCCATCTTTTTTTAAACGAGTTTCGAGTTTTCTAATCGATTCTTTGCTACTCGATTCTGGTACAAATCGACTTTTTCAAACAAGAATCGATTCTCGATTTGCCTTAAACGTCCCGGACTCCGAAAATGTTGTTCGATTACGTTTTCGTTGTCCAACTTTTATCTATCATGTGTATTCGTGTACCTGTGGTGAGATTTCAAGGTCCCAGGGAGCAAGACTTGTGTCCCCACTCTACCTTTGTTGGATTATCAATAAGTTACGAGCACAATGAACTTATTATTCGTTGTCAAAACTAAATCAACTATCACAGAATCGTATTTCTAAACAGAGATTTCGGAGTATTTGATACAGTATTTTATCGATAATTGTCCAAAACACGGGCCCGGCCAAGGACAATTATCCGACAGGGATACTATTCTTTGACTTCTGTGGAACATAGAAAAGGACAACAAAGCCAAAGTACTAATCCAATAACAAAACTTCTTCATGTTCTTCAAGTTTTGTCACTGGATTAGTAGTAATCTCCCATTCTCACACCGATATACCCAACCCGTATTAAGGTCCATTTATACTATCAGCACAGACACGTTCCGTATCCGATCAGACAAATATTCTTCAATGCATTTAGGTACAAGTGTTTATACTATCTGTATCGGAACGGCACCGGCACGTATCGGCACCGGTCTGACCGTCCAACATTCTCGCAAAGAATACTTTAGCGGTTGGTGCCGGTGCGAATAGTAGTAAGCATGCGTTCTGACTCTGTTCAGACTAGGCTGAAAATCATGAGTCAAATGTTTGTAGATCCTAAGATTAAAACTTGGACTTTTGCATTTTCTCGCCAAAATCTATAGGATTACATGAGAAAAAGGCAAAAATTTCTGTTTACACAGGGTACAGTGCAGCCTAAGATAATACTCGGAAAAAAGATGGCTGATGCGAGGGTTAAATTAAAACCAGTATTGACGGTGAAGCCGTCAAAATCCTTCGAGATTCGTTCATAGGTCACTAAAGACTACAAGATATTAAAATTTGAACAAAATCCGAGACAGTACTTCAAAAAGTGTCTGATTCCACGTGGAATGACCCCGGTCTGAAAAAAGTTGAGGACTAACTGTACATGAAATTCATATAAGCACAATGTAACGTAAGAGTTCGCAGTGGAATGATTGGAATTGACAGTTCCGAGTCGGAACGGTGCCGATACGGATACGAAACGTGTCTTTGCGGATAGTATAAATACTACTGTCTGAAACGGAACGGTGCCGATACGGATACGGAACGTGTCTGTGCTGATAGTATAAATGGACCTTTATGCTACACTTCTCGACGATCGCAGCCTCTCGAGCTTCGCGGCTCCTCGCGGGGTATGCCCCGCTGTAGCGGGGATAGTTTTGGGACAATTATAGGCCAGACACTTGGGACATTTATCGATAAAACACTGTACTTTATTTCAAGAGCCGGACAGGGGGGGGCCTGAACAGTCTGGAGATAAGAGGGATCCTGGTTTCTTTTTGAGTTTATCCTTTCAGAGTCAATAAAAGCTAAGACTTCGTCTTGTAAAGAGCTTCTTTCCGCGCCGTGAAATAAAGTAAAGTTTTATTCAGAACTGCCAGTGTGCATTCGTTAACCCCCTTTTCCAATAACCTTCCCCTTCTACGACGCTATTCCCCACGCACAGGGCATTTTTCACCATTTTATTCAGCTGTATCCTTTGAGTTTTTTAGCAGTGCATCGAACACTGTGCGACCGTTCCATTTTTCATGGGTGTCTTTCGACCTGACGGTGCTCGGAGCATTAAATCTTTCTAGAAAAGACACCGGAAAGGTAGCCGCCAGAGCTCGCCGCCTCCCGCTAAGTCATTTCGGTCCTAGACCGTTAACGGCGTCGAATAATTAATAACGACCTGAGGTAGTACAATGGCGAGAAGAGGCCTCGCTGTTCAATCGGTGTCGCGTTTTATATCGCAAGTAAGCCCTCGCTGTACCGCGCCGCGCCGATCGTTAAACGGATTATTTAACGTATACACCGTCATGAATTTACTACGCTTATGCGGCTGCGGTGCACGTCGGCATAATAGCCGCAACGAACGCGACTCGCCAATTACCGTAATCGATGTTTAACGTTTACTGCCGCGGCAAAACCAAACATCATGTTCGGCTTCCGATCACCGCGACCGAAATCGTGGATATCGATAAGATACTACACCGACCGAGAAAACAAACTACAGAAAAGAAGAATGTTCGATAAATTTTAACGTCGTCCATCTTCATTCCGTTTCGCCCGGCCTACGTTAAACGTTATTAGTGGAATTTTTAATCTGGATACTCGTTGAACTCAATTCCACAAACGATCGTCTGCCTCCCGTAGTAATAATCACTTTTTGAAAATATGTCGAGCATTTTGACCTTCGAAAGCATGCAAGAGTATTGTCAAGTTCTTTTGTTGGAATTGATGTAAGGGTTTAGGCGTAAGGGGCGGTTTTGCTCAAGGACGGAAGGGACCAGGTGGGGGCATAAAGTCAAGCTAGTTGTCAGTCCAGTAGAAACAGCTAGCCTGAGTACGTCGCATTGTAGAGCTTTTACTTGTCACTATTTACATACAGGGTGTCCCAGGTTTTAAGGATTGAACTGTGTCAGTATATTCCGTGGCACTAAATAAGAACAAAATTTTATATAAACATACGTCACATAGAGGTTTATTAAAAAGTTATAACAAAAATCCAAGTATTACAAAAATAGTAATAAATATAAACTCCAGCAACTAACTAATAGCTAAGTACACTGAATGTAAACATTTAATAATAATACAGTAACAGCAAGTCGGTTACTATTCGTGTAATACTTGACTTTTTGTTATAACTTGTTAATAAAGCTCTATGTGACCTATGTTTACATAACATTTTTTTTCTTATTTAGTGACATAGAATATACTGACAAAGTTTGATACTGAAATCCGCAGTCGGTAAACCTTACGTTTAGGGGAGGCAGCTCCGATGACCTTGACCTTGACATATGTTATCGAGGACAACATTCTGAACAACTTTTGTCATTACAACTACCCGACGCTCACTCTTAGTTTTCGAGATATTTGCGAAAAACTATTGCAAATACTGTATTGAATTTTACGTATTTTTGCATGCTCCGTGGCAACGTAAGCCTGTTCCGGGGCGGCATCTGTTTATTTTCTGTTTATAAACTCATTATGGGAATCAGAACGGAGTGTCTGGGTTAGGTCTGAGTTACTGTAGAATCGTAGAGTAGGTTTGAGACCTAACCCAGAGGTTTCAGGGGTGGGGAGAGGGAAAGCTTCTGGATTATCCGGAAGTAGAGTAGGAACGGGTTTCATACTTGACGCATACGATATGGAAATACAGCGAAGGGAGTCAAAATGTGGGCAGGCGAGACACCCTGCAGGTCTGAAGGTGAGACGGTCCGACGTGTACTCCGAGCCTTAAACCAGCTCAAAAACTCTTTGAATTAGGTAGAATGGCCGTCTCATCAATGATGACCGTCCCGCTTAGTAAGTCGATGATCCTGAATGCGGCCCGGGCTATAGAAAACAGGTCATAGGCGGAAAAGCGTAGGATAATTGCAACCCGACAAAGGGCCGAGCCTCGGTAGCGCCGTCGTGAATCTGTTGACGTGGAAATGGAGTGCCTTTAGGAAACGATGGGTGTCCGAATCCTGTCTCCGAGGAATACGAATAATAATAATAATAATAATAATAGGTCTGGGTTAGGTCTGGGTGACTACTTCTGTATTTTCGGACGCGTGGTCGGTTTCTCCGCTCCCACCATCTAACCCTAACTAATTCTGATCGAAATCTGAGACTTTTATTCAGCATTTAAATGGTGTAATGGATACATAGAATTCATTATTTCGAAAAAAGCATCAATGCGTTTATCAAAATTGTACGTTCTTTTAAATAAAAATTCGGCAATATAATTAGTATAATGATAGTCACGTATGCCATAGCGAGGAATGGCTCTCAGATCTCTCCACAATCTTTCAATATTTTGTGTATGAACTTGTGTATGGCAGTCTTATGTTGCCACGGAACGTGGAAGAATACGTAAAATTCAATACAGTATTAGCAATATATGTTCCGTTATATCGATCGTATAATATTAATAATAAATTTCCAGTGTTATTGGCGCTACGGTTCGATCAATTAAAAAATTCAAAAAACAATTTTGCAGATTATCAAATAATCATCGACGTTTCGATTCACTTTTGAATCATTGAAATGATTCAAAAATGATTCAATTTGAATGATTCAAAAGTGAATCGAAACGTCGATGATTATTTGATAATCTGCAAAATTGTTTTTTGAATTTTTTAATTGATCGAACCGTAGCGCCAATAACACTGGAAATTTAGTATTAGCAATAGTTTTTTGCAAATATCTCGAAAACTAAGAGCAAGCGCCGGGTAGTTGTAATGACAAAAGTTGTTCAGAACCTTGTCCTCGACAACATATGTCAAGGTCATCGGAGCTGCCTCCCCTAAACGTAAGTATTACCCCGCAATCTACTCGATACTTTGCAAGTCCCATCTTTCGTACAGATTTGATGAGAAAAGGAAAAAGCGTGTACCTTGTGTCGCCACGTGTGAAAATTTGATTCGCGTTTTCCCTGTTATCGTGCACAATATCAGCGAGCAAACCTGTGCAAATCTTATAGGTTTCCACGACTGGGTTAGGCCGACACGGAACCGAGCGATACACCGCAAACGGTCCGGGTGGATGCATCCGAAGAGATCGGATGCCTTCTGAGAGAACAGAGCAGAAGGCAGGAGGGAGCAGGAGCCGAAACGCGGAACAGAAGGAGTCGAAAGAGAACGAAACAGCGAATCGAGACCCGATGCACTGCGGAGACAGCAGAGCCATCGGTCTTGCCGCGGTTTTCCAAGATCCTCGAGTTTATCTCTCGGAGTTTATCTTCGCGAACGGCAGGGAAGTGATCTAAGTTTCATCCGGTTGGCGGACCGTCAGACTCGGGGCTATTCGGCTGCTGGTTATCTTTCAGTGGTGTCAAGAACCTTGCCTACCACAGCCCTCGATAACATCCTATTCGCGTAGCTACACGTCGATCTATCATGCTATCAGGAATGTACTTTGTATCCTCCATAATGGCCACGGAATTAGGTGCGAAAGTGTATTTGCGATGCTAAACAATGTTAATCCGTTAACAGTGCACCACATCCCGATTGACGGGCTTTTCTAGAACATCGTACAAATCGATTTTCTTTTTCTTTCTTTGATATTTCATCAAAGCATTCGTTTAAACTCGCAAGACTAACGAAATTACCGACGTTTCAAGAACAAAGCTCCCACTGTATAGATGGTGTCCCAAACTGAAACAGCCAAACTGCAGGCGGTTCGTTTAGTTTAAACACACAGATATCGCAGAAAAGTTTCTTCCTTTCTTTAATAATTTTAGTAAATTGAAAACAACATATAAATGTTCTTAAATTCTTTCAACCTGACCACTGTCTGATATTTCACTCACCTATTTTTGTCATAAATGCATAGAATCGACAGATTAGTAGTCGGTAGACTGTGAATTTTCATGGAAAATAATTTTTTAATGGAAATTAATTAAAAAATTGTCTGCATTAATTACAAAATATGCGAGTTTGGTAATTAGTAATGGGAATTCTTAGGATTCGCAGAAATATATATTAGGGGGACCGAAAAGTAATAAAAATTTCTTCGATGAGCTCGTTCACAGTTAGTTTGTGTCGAAGGAATTTTTTAAAAAGGGAATCGAACAACTGCCTTTACGCTGGCAAAAAGTGATAGAAAATGATGGAAATTATTTTGTTGATTAGTATTTAAGATTTTTTTAATAAATAAATCGGCAGCAAAAAAAATTTTGATTACTTTCCGATCCCCCTTATATATGTGTTTTTCTTGTCCTGTTATAATAATCTTTATTCTTTTACCATTTCTCCGAAAAAGAAGAAGCATGTTACCAATACTGTTGAAAGGAATCTATTGTAATGTATAAATTGATCTTGTTTGACGTATACCTGCATACCTCGATTTAAATAAAGCTTTGCACTTCGCATTGGTCTCAACGATAGAACCATATTTCTTGATCCAAAACCAATATCGTATCGCAGAATATCGGGTATGATAGTAATGCTGACCATAATTGTATATGTATACGTACGTTGGATACGACCGGTTTAAAAATCCAAGTTTACTGAGTAACTGGGGTTAGGCGTTTCGTCCAACTTAACATATTGATCGCAATTTGCTTTGCGCGCACTTTTCTATAGCCCACACGTCAAACATTTCAATACGATTAAATCGGCTGAACGTTCTGAATAAAACATTCTGCCGCGTGTTCGCGCAGTAGAACCGGTAGAACCATTTCGCCTTCTAATGAACTTTCACATTTCATTATTGTACTTTTTCAAACAACGATGTAGATTCTAAATAAAAACGCGTTTCAAATCCACGTTATCGAACCGTTCAGGTTTCATGCACCTAAAAGCGGGAATTCTAGTGTAGCAAGTCGAAAAATTCGATATTCTTGCGCAAACCGACAGTGAGTAATTTTTTATTCGAAGAAATAACGAAATTATAGGTCGTGTATAGAGAGTATCTTAAACTTCAAGGGCGTTTTTCACGAAATAGAGTTTTCAAAAACGCTTCCAAAAATATCTAAAGGTCTACAGGACCAATTTCGATAAAAATTTTGCAGTAACATTATGAATAGTAAACCTACGGCTATTTGAATTCAAACGTATCATTTTTTATCTTAATTTTCAGCCTCGTTTATTCGTAAAAAGATGGGAAAGAAACACGATTTGTCAGAAACTAGATAACCGTTTTCGAAGTATCGCTACAACATTTTGTCGAAATTTATCCAGTAATTGCTCGGATATTTCTGAAAGCGATTTTGCGAACCTCATTTCGAGAAAAACGCGTTCAAATTTTATCTACATTACGGTTATACGACGCGATCGCGCTTCCTAAATAAAATTCCGCGGGAGCATTCCATTTTTTTAGATGAAAATCAATAAAATTAGGAGAAATATTATTGTCAGCACGCTCCGATTACCGACAAGAGCAAATATCTTCTGTCCGGTGGTAATGGTCGACGGGCATGCAAAATTAAAAAGAAGAAACAACAATCCGCCGTTCTTTATGACTATGGAACAATGCAAATGAGCACAACACGCATTCAGTTCCAGTGACCGAAAGTTGATCGTACGAGTGTAATCGGGCAGCCGACTGCAACGTCGGGGGTAGGTAGAGAGCGCTAAGGGTTAAATTTGCTTTCTTCGACGTTGTCCAGTCACCCCCTCCCTCCCCCGCTGCCGCCCCACCCGGTTCACCACCGTTCCTGATTTGCCTCCGTCGACCCCGTTAAGCCCGAGTTATTAGTTATCAGCTGGTTTCCACGGCGTTGTCAATGTTCTCTCTCCTCGGGGTTCAGGTTATTGATCGACCGTTCGGAAGATTCCTGGCACCGAGGTCACTTCTGGTAGACTGCTCGTCTAGCAGGAAGCAGAGTGGTAGTCATCCCCCGAAAGAAGATCGGCCAACGAACTTATTGATTATACTTTCGAACTGGTTTCGCCCTGTTCGTAACACCGGGAGTCTCTGCTGACTGTTGCACACCGTCGCGTCGCGTCGCGTCGCGTCGTCTCGTCGCGTCGTGTCGCGGGGCAATAGCGCTCCAACCGCGTGATCCTCGTCGAATTTCGTCGCGTCTGCTGATACCCCGGGAGTCTTCGTTTCATCACTTATCGTTTTTCATTTGTTTGTACAGGTTATTCCGCGCGGAAATACTGAATATTCCCCGGGGAAATCGTAGAGCCAGCGACGCGCCGCGACACGACGGATCGAGACCAACTTCGAATGATTAAAATGAAAGCATTCGGCAAGAATTTATTTACCGAACGATCATTAGACGATTCGCAAAATTAGGTCTGGGTTAGGAAGAAATCTTTGAGGTTTCTTCATTCGACAAAGACTAATAAAACGATGCTTAGGATAAACTGGCCCAACAAAAGTCCACAACTAATTATTAGGGATGTGCAACAACTCGAAAATGTATGGATCTCGATGGTCGAGACGAGATAAGACGAGTTCTCGAAAATTTTCGGGATTCCCGATTTTGTCGAGATTCTCGAAAGTTTCGGGTTTCTCGAAACTGTCGAGATTCCTGAAAATGGTCGAGATTCTCGAAGGTTTCGGGATTTTCGAACATTTTTAGGGTGTTCATTTAATTACTCTACAATATCAAACACAGTCCACTTAGAAATATAGACAGCTCGAAGAACAGTATCCGACCAGAACTTTATCTTTAATTTGATTAATAACAACGTTGATTGTCCCTCTCTCCTGAGGTAAATCAATTTCTATGCACCCGAACGCGTTTTGAAAACTAGGGCATGATTTCAAGCATTTAAATCCAAATTCACATATGGATTAATGAATCCTTTAAATCGTATTACTGCTAACTGCACACCCCAAAAATGTTCGAGAATCCCGAAACCTTCGAGAATCTCGAACATTTTCGGGAATCTCGACACTTTCGAGAAACCCGAAACCTTCGAGAATCTCGACAAAATCGAGAATCCCGAAATTTTCGAGAACTCGTCTCGATCTCGAAAAAAATTCTCGTCTCGTCTCGACGTTTTCGAGTTCTCGCACACCCCTACTAATTATGAGACCCCTGCTTATCTCCGATACGGAACTCTTGAATGTGTTTAAATCACGAAGAGAAGCGCCGTAGCGCTTAAATAATTTTGTAGATAAAAGTCGGACGTTTATCATGTTCATACGAGACTATTTAAATAATCATCATTTTAAACGAATAATCGAAATTTGGAAGTTTTCGCGCGCATTTTAACGAAAATTTAAGGGGATACCAATTGTATTACGTCCGGCCCGCCATCAGGATGGGATTCAATGATTCATAGACGGAGCAACCGATAACTTCAGGAACTTTGGAACCTTACCGAGGAGTAAAAGTTTAGCACAGTTGATCAGGAACAATCGATCGGCCCGCATGCTGTTCTTCGTCACACAAGGACAAAAACCATGGCATCTTTCTTCCGTTCAATTCGATTCGTTAAGAGCCTTAAGAGACTGAAAATAATGTTGCGGGACCGAAATGGTATAACTGGACTGCGAATGTTCATGTTTTCACGTTGAACATGAATCTAGCCGGTACGGTGAAGTATAAAGTTTGACGAAAGTCGATGTTTTTGCGGTATAATGTGAAAATATTGGAATTATTAATTGTTTAACTTCGACGTTTATAGTGGTTTATAAGCGATCTTTCGAAACTGTTCACCTTCGAAAATTTCTTTCTTACTGTGCCAAAGACGATCTCTTACATGTGCATTTACTTCATCAAGGATGACGAACATAAGGCGTGAGTATTGTCTTTGTTCAGCGAAACACCGATTAAAATCGAGTTACTAAGTACTTAATCCAATTATAAAACGTAATATCCCAGCATTACCACTTGACTCGCGCAAGGGTGCTTACAACTCCCCGTGATTTATGAGAAAGTGGTTTTACACTCGCGTGGAGTAATAACGAAACTAATTTATTTAAAAAATTAACCGCATTCGCTACAACTTTGACGCCAAATGTTCTATTCTGACATAGTGTATTTGTTAGATAGAAAATACTCTGACGCGAACAATAAATCTATGTATAATAAATATTTTACTTCGAAGGTTAATTTGCGTGGCAAGAAACAAGACTAAATATAAGTACGCTTATTATTTTTGGTGTAATGTATTGATCGTATTTGAGTACCAATTTTCATTAAATTGATACACTTATTATTCTCATTTTTTGGAAACTAATTTCTAATAGAATTTACATACGCATTGCGTTACCACCTTATATTTGTACCTGCGTAGATTAATCTGAATCATGCGTAAATTCTTCTAAATGACTCTACTACTAACATAAGTGCCACATGCAGAGATGGCGTTCAAAATCACTCACGGTGATTTATCAAAGTGATCGCAAAATCACGATCACGACTGTGATCCTAACTTTTTTATCTCGAGTCATAGTAATTCTTCATTTTTTGAGGTAAACAATTGTATTATTTATGTAATAATAAATAATAATAAATGACTCTACTACTAACATAAGTGCCACATGCAGAGATGGCGTTCAAAATCACTCACGGTGATTTATGAAAGTGATCGCAAAATCACGATCACGACTGTGATCCTAACTTTTTTATCTCGAGTCCTAGTAATTCTTCATTTTTGAGGTAAACAATTGTATTATTTATGTAATTAGTAGAAAAGTATAGACAATTTCTTATTTAAATACCAATACCAGACAATGCTGATACTAATTATTAATTTATTCATTATTCTTCATTGTTTAATATACCTTTTGCCTTTATGCGATATAACTTATATTTTTTTGTTATGAAATATGTCCCGAGAACACAGATTTCTATATGTATAAAGTGATATATATGTAGAGTGACCAAGAACAGCTATGTTCCTATGCTCTCCACCAATCAGAAGCGATCACAAAAGATCACCGTGATTTGGAACGAACGTGATCGAATCACGAGTGATTCGGAAGTAGCAGTTTTTCCCATTTCTAACTTAACTAACATATTCTTCCTAGAAAAATGTCATTTTTTAAAACTTACAATCAATCTTCCGTTGTACATCTTGAAATTGTTGAAACGTTCAAGACAATTCTCGATTTGAAATTTTCCTCTGTAAGAGGCCCGCACGTATCCTTTCTCGGAAAATAAAAGCTGAAAATCTAGGTTCTTGAGACGGAAACGCTGCTGCTTTCGAGTACGTGTTTATTCTGCGGCGTGGTCATGATTTACGTCATTATTATAGATACAAGATACAGGCTAATGTGAAATTCATACGCCGTAAAAGTTTTTTGCGTTGCTCGTCTCCTTTTCACTTCTCTTTAGTTCCCTCTTGAACACCGGGACTCTATTCTATGTATATGTGCATATACACATTTTATAAACCACCGCGATACGAGAAAGTACATGATTCTCAAACATTTCACTGCATACTTTACGCAGATGCGTACCATTGTGCGAATGTAGTAAATATTGCAGTAATAAAGAGAGAGACGCATTTGAATCACGAAAATATAGTAAAACAATAAAGCAGAACAGCTATTGCTATTCGGTAATTGTGCATATTAGGAGCCCCCCCCACCGATTTCGATGATTTTTTAATATGTTGTCAGGGTGAAGATTCTGAACAACTTTTTCCTTACATGTAATCGTCGCTCAGCCTTAGTTTTTGAGATATTTGCGAAAAAACTGCAGCGACTACTACATTGAATTTTGCCTATACGTGCACGTCCGTGATGTCCGTATGCGTCAGCATGATGCGACCGCTCGTCAACTGTTTCACTACGATTATCGAACAATCTATATATATCGCATGAACTTTTTAAAATATATGATGATGAAGACTTAGGGATAAACTTCCGAAAAGCCCATATCTTTGATTTTTTTATACTCTGGATTCTTACGTAAGAATTAGTACATATTACGATGACGGCTAACGACTGTGGATAACCAGAAAAGTTTATTTTAAGAACGAGCGGAAATGACATTAGTTTGAGTTAGGTTTGGCTTAATAATTCTCCACGGTTTATTATTAAACTAACTCCACTTCCAGATTAACAACAACTTCAGTTATCTAGCCAAACCTAACTCAAACAAATGTCATTGTCGCACGCTCTTAAAATAAACTTTTCGGGTTATCCACAGTCGTTAGCCGTCGTCGTAATATGTACTAATTCTTACGTAAGTATCCAGAGTATAAAAAAATTGCTTTTCGGAAGTTTATCCCTAATTCTTCATCATCATATATTTTAAAAATTTCACGCGGTATGTTGTAGATCGTTCGACAATCCTAGTGAAACAGTTGACGAGCGGTCGCATCATGCTGACGCATACGCACAGCTCGGACGTGCACGTATAAGCAAATTTCAATGTAGTAGTAGCTGCAGTTTTTCGCAAATATCTCAAAAACTAAGGCTGAGCGACGATTACATGTACGGAAAAAGTTGTTCAGAATATTGAGTTTTACAACATATTAAAAAATCATCGAAATCGGTGGGGGGGGCCCCTAATATGCACAATTACCCTACAAATTGTTAAAAAGTATTATTAAAAATTGTCAGTATTGAAAAAACATTTACAAGAAAGTTGTTATAAACAATGGAAAATCATTTGTACATAGATAATCGAATGAGACGTTGAATTAAGAAACGAATTAATGTATTACTCACTGAAGCCCTTAGCTGATTTGCAATAATTATTTTCAATAGGCATACATGTTTCAGAGACTTCGCTTTTCTAACCTTTCACTAACAATAAGCCACATTGTAAATCTTATGGGATCCTATTGGATCCTATGCAGCACGATGCACCCTCTGCGTTTATCTTCTTGGTGGTGCCATCTAACAGTAAGATCGATTACTTTTGACTCGTGTTAGTCTCACCGGGATGTTGTTTATCCTTTAAAAGAAATATTGTTTGGTTAGTTTGTTTACATATTTTTTAAACTGTATATACTCTGATGAGATGTATTAAAGAAGAACGAAAAACACACAATCGTAACGAAGGAATACGTGTACGTCGTTTCACAATCAAGGTTTACATTATTCTTTCAATATTATACAATGAAAGTGGTAAACCTAAACCTGTTGTTTACACTGCTTGCTAGTCTGAGGAATTTGGAGGGATGTGTAAATACTTTGTAAATATTTGTATATTACTACAGAATTTACTATAGTGGGGTTTGGTTTGTGTCGGTAAAAGGAAACTCTAATGGATGATGAGTGATTCTGATGATACAGATGTTCTACTCCTAATTCCACCTGACCTATTCCTTGTAACGTCGTCTTCAGAATCTGACGATAGTTTTGATCGTGGAAAAGCTGACTACAATTATAAAAGAAGCGGAGTGATATCGGAACTTGTCGGACATGTGCAGTCGTTAGAAAACAGAATTACTGCTATCGAATCCAAGGACAATAGCTTGGATGCTACTTTACTAAACAATTCATTGGATTCGCAACTGCAAAGTAATATAACTACTAAGCTTAGACAGACATTACCTAGATCTAAATTCTATGTAAGCCAAAGCTCCAGCTTGCAAAACACACCTGTAAAACCTAGACGATCCTTGTCTGTTCCATCGACCCCTAACAGTTACTCGTTGCCAAACCATATTAATTTCCACCATGATGACATGAGATCGGAGAATAATTTTCCTAAGGTTAATGGTACTAATGCAACTAACAATGATCATGATAAAAATGAGCATGACTGCCTAATATCCTATTCCGATTCCTCTGTGGTGGTACCTTCTGCTTCTCGCAGTGTGGGTTTCCCGCATGCTACTGGTATTTCTTCTAAGGGAGAACCTTGCTCCTATCCGCTCGACTACTGTAGAACTACGAATAATATGTATAATAGATCGTCTATTAATCAACCGAGTTCAATGCCATCTACTTCAACTTTGCTTAGTGCTGCGGAACAACCAAATTTATACTCTAGAACCAAAATACAAGAAATGGAGCTTTTTGAAGTGGACGAGCTACTCCAGGAAATGGAAGCAACTGAACTAGAATTATCGAAGCGTATAAATAGAGCCTCGGTACATCAGCCTTCCAGAGAAGAAAGTAGTACATTATCAACTGATCAGAACAATGATACACTTAGGAGCAAGGTTCATAATGACAGACATATTAATTGTAAATTAGAATTTGACATGCAAGACTCGTATCATGATGATCAGCCATTTGTAATGCAAAAAAAAGGGTTCTGATATATTTCCTGATATATCCCTTCCATACGATGAATCGTTGCACATCGATCGAACTAGCAAAATGATCTCGGAGTTTAAGATATGGGAGCAAAACATTAAAAAGCCTATATTAAAGACTGAACAGATAGAAATCAAGAGTCCTCTAAGGAACACAAATAACACTGATCAATCAGTGCCCAGAGCAGACCATACAAATAGAATAGAACCAATTACAGGACGAACTGCTATCAGTATCAAAGATACAAATAGCGCAGTTATAAATAATACACAGGCTGTGCAAATCCAGCCTATGCAAAAGACTTCAGATTCTTCATTACCTACCGATTTAACACAATTTAATACCATAACATCTGCGAGAAGTACAGAGTCATGTGCACCATGTCTTTCTGAGACTTACAAGAACTCTCAACAAAATGACAATATACAACATACAAAAGAGGTGCATAATGCGCCGTTTACTGTCCACAGCACAAATACTGTTAATGCTTCAACTAATACAGATATTTTTCGAAGGTACTTTCATTATGACTCTATAATTTATACTCATTATCTAGAAGTAGTGGTTAAGTACAATCTTACTTTTATTTTAGGAAATCGCAAAGGCTTATATCATTGTCAGATTTTTGGGATAATACCGGTACCAGGTCTCAAGAAGAAATGCGTAGAATTAAATTAGAAGAAGAAAAATTTCGCCGTGAGGTATGTAATAACTCGTATTAAATTCTTAAATCGTATCTTAAATTCGTTAATTAAGTGATGAAATCAATAATAAAAAAAATATCCTGCAGCATTGTGAACATTTGATTCAAGAACTTCAAAAACGATTGTTGGAGCAACAGGAGAAAGTTGCTGTAGCACTTAGAGTAGATAATGAAAAAAAATGAATTGATATCACAATTTCATAATGCGTGGTCTAAATTGAAACAACGACTCCACGTTTTAGAGAATGAATACGGTGCTTTACAAACGAATCTAAAAACCGTAACAGAAAAGCATCAGTCAGAAATTTCCGAGTTTCAGTCACAAATAAAACGATGTGAAGGAGAACTATCCAAGGCTTTAGATCTTGCGGCTGGTTATAAAGAAAAAAGTGAGAATGTAATAAAAGAGAAAATAGAATTATTGAAAAACCATGCCGATGAATTAGAGAATTACAAATCGTTTGTACAAGCAGCCGAAAATAAATATGAACAATTAAAAGTAGATTATGATAAATTATTAGAAAAAAAATAAACAGAAGGAAGATACGATAAAAGCTCTTCAACAAGATTTAACTAAAGAACGATTAAAAGGTGTAGAAGTTAGAAATGAAATGAATGTTATTCATAAAGCTTTGGATACTTGCGAAGCTGAACTCACTGTCTTGAGACAGGAGAAAGAGAATTTGCAGCTAAAATTAAAAGAAGAAATTAATAGAAATGCAATTTTGGAGGGGAAGAATACTGCACTACTTTCATCAATCGATGATGCAAAGAAGGCAGAGGTAATGCATTTATTGCCATTTTCTTACACGCCTAAATACTTATTTATTAACCTTCACAGAGGGAAGCCAAGGATGAAACTAAGTCTCTTACTGAACAGAAAGAAAAGATTCGATTGGAATTGCAAGAAGTTTATCAAAAACAAGTCGATGAAGTTGTAAAAGTCAAATTGCAAGAATTTCAGACTCAACTCGACGCGGCGGAGTCAGAATTTCTCGAGGAATTGAAAACCAGACATCGAGTTATCGCTGAATGCGCGGCTAGAAAAATTAAAGATGTCATAGATAAGTATGTCCGTTTGTTTTTGAAATGTATCTTTACGTATACTGTTTAAGTAAAAGTACTACGTTATTATTGTACACGAGTGCGTATGTAATTTAGGCATCGATTAGAAATAAATTTACTCGAAGAGAAACATAAAGAAGAGATACGATTATGCGAACTTCAGTTAGCGCAGACATTGCAGAAATCGGCTATTTTGGAAACCCAACTTAATTCACAACGAGCTACCAAATCTCAGCTTGCCGAACAGTTGCATTCCGTGATGCAGAAGCAGTGGCAACAAGCATTACACATTATATCAGGTACAATTACCAAAGCGTAGGTCGAGTTACGTTTAAAAACAAGGTAATATTATAAGCTCTGCTTAAAGGAGGAAATATGGAGGATTTGTCGCCAATTCAGAAAATTCACGCGGAGAAATTGTTCAGGGGTACAAAGAAATCGGAGTCAATGCCAAATTGTTTTATGAAGGTTTCACAAGAACCTATAAGATTGAAATTACAAACAGCAGACGCGAAAAAACTTTCGCGATCCAAATGAAAGTTTAAGTACAATGACTCCAATTGAAGACACGCCATTGAGTAGCAAAGGATCAAAGGATGATCTTCGGAAATACGTAAAAATGGTAGTTCGCACCTGAATTTTATACATTCTATTGCCGTCAAAACAGTAATTGCTTATTTACATATTCCTAGATTGTTGACATGCAGAAATCAAGAGAAGAGTTGTTGAAAATTCGCGAGAATATCCCAAGTCCTCCATTAGTTTGTAGAGAAGTGCCTCGAAAGCACTATATGAAGAAAGAATTGGGTATAAAGGATGATGACAGTGTTACATGGCAGGCCACACCTGACGTAATTAAATGTTATTGATTTCATTATCAAATTAGCAATTCATAATCGCTTTAATATTTCAATTTTGCTTTCCAGGCTAGTCAAGACACAGCCGAATTTATTCCAATTTCACAGAAAATTTGTACAAAGGGTGATCAACAGAAAAATAAACCACCATGGAAATGATATATTATTTACAATTCCGGGAATGTTGATTATGGTATTGACGAAGTGGACGATATTCGTACAGTGCATTTACTTAGCCTTAATTAAGATATAGATAGATATATACATATATAAATATACACACATTTTGTACTCTAATTAAATTAACTTTATATGAAAATATAGGACAATTGGAAATAAATATTATTTTCTGTTAACCCAATTTCCTCATTTTCTAAAAACTATTTATAGCATTAATTGGTTCCTTTTACAAGGGAACAGGATGTTCGATAAAGAAACGGTGATAAGCACCGTGTGTGCTGCGTCAGATCGATGATATACAGTCTTCCAGCGACCACGTTGTTTTACATTTTGGATAGAAGTTAAGGAATACATAATAATTTTTAATAAATCCCGCTATTTTTAATTGATTTAACAATATCTAATTTAATACTGAGAACAATTGGAATGTCACGCACTGAAAATGGAAGTGAATGTTCTCAGTTTGCTGAAGTGAAAAAATATCGCCATACAAAGCTTGCCTTGTGACGCTACATGTAGAATTATGGGTTCTGTAGTTGGTAAGATTAAATCAGCGCATTCTTCCGAAAAATTAGTCATCGCAATAAGAATTCTTGAAATCGTAGGATTATCCAAAAACAATACCTTTTGTCTTGTACCGTGATTCATTCGACAACACTAATCTCGAATCGAAAGAAAGCATTCCTTGAAAAGCGATATACAATTGATAGATTAAATTTCTATACAAATAGCAGATACTATGTGTACACCATATGTGCTCGGGAAAATATTTCTAGACATATTTATGGTTTGGGGAAACGCAACGTCAGACAGTGAATCACGAGAACATAATTACTCATTTTAGACACGTTTTTCGGAGGGCGAAGTGGTATGTGTAGTTATTCAGGGAACTGTTACCGAATTGTATATCGATAACGTTCCTTGAATACCAATCAAAGTAACAAGACTTGTCTCGTTTGATTTCATAAAAACGCATACTAATTGAATACATATATCTCGGTTTTAAACAGTCGTTAAAATGCCGCGAACAATCGACAGCACACACCTAGTAGAATCAGGCAAATACTACGATAACAAGGTCGTAAATTTTTAAACACGTTGACAGCTGTGTCGATCGTAATTGGATTTGAAATTTTCTTTTGTCCGCCACTGTCATGTATCGCCTGACAACCCCGATTCATCGACCTTCGAAGGTATTCATCTCGCGTCACTCATCGCGTCGAGGAAATAAACCCAGTCGAGCTGGGTACGGGCCCGCGCGCGCGCGCGCGCGTTCATTTGCTTTTACCTTGAGCGAAACTCGCGTTCCAGCGTGCACGTAACTATAAAAACCTGGCAAGATACGAGTGGTACATGCATACATGCATACGTACATGTATACATACATAGAGGGAGAGGAAGCGGGATGAAATGGTCTCTAACAGTCGATGCCCTTCTTTAGCCGTGACAACGATCACGCCTACGATCGGCCGATCTCCCGTGCCGAGAGCACGGCGCCAGTTATGAGGATTCTACGCGCGACTCTCGCGGAACAAGTTGCCGATTGAAAACGAAAGAACACCAAGAATGCAAAGGGAGGAACGTGATAGTGGCCACCCCCTCTTCGGCCGTTGCAGATAGTAGTAGTCATGAGCGGGTCCGCTCTTCATTCTGCCCGGTTCCGTGGCCTTTAGTCACCGAGGCGAACCGACCGGCCGAAGAGGCAAGAAGTTCCGCGTGTGCCAAGTGGCCAGGAGAGAACTTGAATGCGACTAGGAGAATGCGGCCCGGAACGAGATGTTCGAGACTCTGTCCGCCGATAATAGTTCTCCTGCTAGCGGCCAGCATAATAGAAGACACCGCCGGTACGTGGAACAGACGGGAGGACAAGACTAAATGCCCGAAAGTGAAGGCCATTAGAAATTTTGACATATCCGAGGTACGTAAGTACAGGAGAGTGGCAGCGTTATCTTCTCGTTAGATCGACGCGCGACGTTGCTCCGTGGAAATCATCGGTGGGCCTACGTCCGGCCGTCCGCTGTGCTGTGGATCTTGCAGTTCCGACAAAATCTTTAAATGTAACATCGCGAGAACAGTATTGTTTGCTCTTCGGTTACGCCGTGTAGTGTACAGTTATAAATCATTTTGCGGAAAGAGCCATTGTGTTTGGTAAAATAGGGGGTTCAAGAGTCTACGCTGAACAGTCTAGAAGCTAGTGTGTCCATGTATAGCTCGCGAGGAAGCGCGTTAGATTAGATAGAACGGCATTTTTTTCACATTCGTTGGTCCATTATTTTATCGAGTATTTGAAACGGCGTGCTTTTGGATTCCGAATAAGAGGATCGGGGAGACCCAAATAGGTGTCCTAAAATAAGTGTTCAACCGCTGCAATATCGATCGGTAAGGTCGAAATTGAGTAAGGTTTCCTGATCGGGACTTGATATTATAACGTGATCGGTATAAACAGTATCTGCTCTGTGAAAAAAAGATTAAACGACGTTGCCAGAGAATTATCTGCGTTGTGCAGCTTATATTCGCGAGATCTGCTATTTAATTTGGAAAGTCAGTGTTTCATTTTTTATACGGAACACGCAAATACGCAACGTGTTTGAATTTCCTACTACGGTCTGCCTGTTGAAATTTTCATATCACAAATAGATGATCACGTCTGTCATCAGATCAATGTACGCATCGAATGTATACATATATGTATAATAACAATTGCGCAGGGTTCAATTGAAACGAATTCGTCGTTAAATACTCTCGAGCGCTTGCAATCGCGGTAACAGAAATTACAATTACCTACCTGTTCAGTATCTGCCAGTTTCCTTTTGCATCTTCGATGCAATTTATTTGCAATCGGCCGCGCAATTATCACGCAATAATCGTGGCATATTCTTGTTATCATACATACAATTAGCATTCAGATCACGTCGCTAACTTATATTTAAATTTTTTCTGCATGCCAATCCATTTATATTATTGATATTTTAATGCAGGCTTGCAGATCATATTAAAAATCCAATGCTGAAAATAACGGTAATAATGTCAAGAAATGAGAGAAGTACATTTGTCTATTTAAAGTTGATTTAGTTGTAATGCCATGGCTTTCACGAAGCATTACTTTCTCCGAGGATATAATTGTACGTGTATACACAAACGGTTGTCAACGAGTTGCATAAAATATCGCGAGCTTTCTTTGAAAGGAAGACTCCAGGCAGCTTATTTTTGGACATTTATGCGTCCTCAGGAGAGAAGGCTATTTCAGACTCACCTTGTGCGTATGTGTATACGGCATATAAAACTACTTGCTGCCGTCGAACACCTTTGTGTTTCTCGACGCGTTCATTTAGATAAACTACGTTCGCTTCTTGCATGATTTTGGTTAGAATGATCTCTAAGAAACCGATCAGCATCATTTCTTTTCTTAGAACGAAGAAGACGTTATCTTTACGAACAACGGAAGTGCAAAACGATACGAGTCACGCGAATCAATGTGTAGCGTGATACGTATAACACAATCCGCGGGTCTCGTTGTGTATTTTAACGCTTAATGTAACAACAAATACGTGTATCGGTATGTTTTACATCATGCATTTCGAAATTCTCATCGTTTCGTGAGATTTATTTGCGAAACTACAGAAATTCAAGCATATCAAAGTAAAAGATTTTTCTAATTGTTTTTCTCTGCACTACTTCTACATTCACTTTCGTCTAGAATTACCATTGATGGCATTAAATCGTAATTCTTCTCCGTTAGAGAGCAATCACGACCGGCTTCATTCAGATAGGCCACGAAGCGAACCGTTTCCATTGATAACCCAAAAGTTATTGGTGTGATACGTATATTTAAGGTCGCTTATGCACTGTGAAAGATTTAAAGGGTGCTTCGAAAAAAAGGTCTGAACTATCGGGACATTTGATATTCACTAAAAGGGGTAAAGAACGCTTTATCTACGTTAGAGTTGAGAATGAATGCTTTCGGCGAGTAACGTGATTTAAAAACTGTCTAGTAAATATCATGTCGGTTAAGTTATTTTCATTTATTGAAATTTTTTAGAATTTTAAATATCTAATTAAAATCCTTTTAATATCCGAATAGTATTTGTTGTTCAATATTCTTCCTACTTACTTTTAAACAATAATTACTGATGTTGTATGATTCATGTTAGAAGAAGACAGTACTTAAAATTGGTATTATTTGACTGTAATATTGAATTATGTTTGATTCACAATTGTAGATATTTAGAAATACTTTTCTCGCGCAATCTCTTATAACTTTTATATTTGGAAATGATCTTTCTTTTTTTTATTTTAATCATTTATTGTTGAACTCGGCAGAAACACTTTCTATGTACTTATAATCACGCCACATCGTGAAGCGGTAATGTACACATGTTACACGACATTCTACTCTATCCAGACGACCAAAAATAACTCGAGTATATTTTACTCTTGAGGTTATTGGATCTCATAATATTATCAAATAATTACATAATCCAGAATAATATAATCTCTCCTGTATTAATCCATCAAATAATTTTATATGTATTTTCAAACAACCATTTTATTACATATGAAATGTTCATGCAAATTTTCTGAGTTTATTTTGAAATTTCAAATGTATTTATTTTGCAATTGAATTTTCCCGGCTATTTTATATAATTATAATAAAATATCACATCACAAATTGCATTAAAATCTATTAATAATCGATCGCTTTATACATATAGATTAGTCTGACACGTTATCTTTGAAACATTTATTTTTGGAATAGAAAAATTAAACAAAATAAGATGTGTTCTATTTATGGGATAATTCAAATATCATAATTACACTAATGCATATTTTATCTACATTAAATCTTTCAAGAAGTATGTCTAAACAAAATTACCGAATATTTATTTAATTAGAATTCTATTGAACATATGTTGAAGGTTGTACTAATTGCTATGTTTGAAAATTACACATTCACCGCTTCGTTGGTTATAATTATTGCTGCACATTCATGCACAGTAACGAGGCAAGATTGTAGAATATGTATAGATTGATACATTCATGTTGCGCTGGTATGATCGAATACAGCGTTGCCATCGGAAATGCTTCATTTAGGTTTGTATTGGGTAACGATGTAATTATTTCTATTTATTAGATCCTCAACAATATAATTCTTAGTAATTAATTTACTTCGTTCCTCTTGGGTCAAATGTCTCTACGTGCACACCAATACACTGTCGTTCAAGAGAACGCTTTCATAAAAAAAAATTGCATTTATCTTATTTGATTTTTATGCATTTTCGAAGTTGCCACTTCATATTGTTAACTTTCTTATATATTTGACCAGCTACAAGTATTCGGTTAATTATTAGATTTGAAATGTCTGATGTTTTATAACAACGTTAAACAAATAACTTTTTACGAGTTAATAATAACCTAATGACCTGATATATCACAATTTTTCGATTTCTACATACAGTAGGTGTACATAGTAATCGTACAGCTTTTAAAAATGAATAACTTTTTCAAAATTCGACCCAACAGCTTGAGTTTTTTTTAGAGACGTTATAGGGGGATTAGTTTACCAGCTAATGTGTAAATAACTTTTTTTTTTAATTGTTATTGGTCGCAAAATCTTTGATTACGTCATCAAAATTGATTGAGTTTGCTACTTCGGGACCCAACCATAAAACATTTGTAAAATGCAACTATTGGTATTTTCTGAAAAATTCTTCTCACGTTACGTAACAAACCAATTGTTCTAACTTCTCGAAAAAATCCAAGTAGTACGGTCCAATATTTAAAAAGTTATCGTGTTTTTAAGAGTGTCCGAATACACCGTCCAACAAATGAGAACTTTTTTCCTGTGCTCCCAATACTGTTGGGTGATTCTTGTAGACATTGTCGTCCTAAAACCGAATTCGTAAGCAGAATTGCTCTATCGCGCAACGTTTTCGAGAAACATTGATTTTTGTAAAAATTCATGATTTCGATAAAAAACGAAATGTTACGCAAAAACTAAAAATGCGAGGAAGTTCAGGTTTGAGTCAAAAGAAAGAGGGGACTCTCCTCTACATATCCATATGGTCATTTATATTTTTATGAACTTTCTAATTGTTGTAAATGCTTGTTTAAGTTTGAAAAAGAGCTGACACAGGGACTTTATACGCTCTATTTTTGTATAACGTTTTTCTATTCTTGATATATCTCGATGAAAAATGAATGCAAGAATAGAAAAACGTTACCAAGGAAAAGACATATGTGCGATGCTTGCAGACTACTGTTGGACACTTATTACTGAAAATCGGAATACCAAGTATAAGCGTCAAGCAAGGCGGAACGATTTTTTAATTTATTTACATAAAAAATGCGTAAGTATTTCTTTTGTATTTATTTTTCTTTATTAATAGTATTAATTAAGTATTTTTATAATTTTGTGCAATGATCGGTACCCAAACACACAAAACAATTTATGTAATTGAAGCATAGTATGCAAAGACATATGTGCGTGGTACATATGACAAGGCGTGGCGCGAACGCGTCGCACACAAGCTGTCAACGAACATTTTCTTGACCTGCTCATACACTAACCGAACCAAATAATTATTGTGAATGGTTTCTTTACCAGAAATGTCTGTAGAATTCAATGCTGTATAGTAAATTCCTGCTAGATAAAGGATTTTTCTCATAAATACAAAAATAGAGCGTATAAAGTCCCCGCGTCAGCTCTTTTTCAAACTTCAACAAGCATTTACAACAATTAGAAAGTTCATAAAAATATAAATGACCATATGGATATGTAGAGGAGAGTCCCCTCTTTCTTTCGACTCAAACCTGAACTTTCTCGCATTTTTAGTTTTTGCGTAACATTTCGTTTTTTATTGAAATCATGCATTTTTACAAAACTCAATGTTTCTCGAAAACGTTGCGCGATAGAGCAATTCTCCTTGCGGATTTTGTTTTAGGACTCACCCAATTGGAGCAGATTTTTCGTGTTGTACGGTGATATTAGTAAGAGTCGCTGTAGATCAATGTTGGAGTAGGCGTATCGATATTAAGGTGCCAATGCGTACAATAAAAGAGCATTTATCAGAGACAGCTTCGCACACTACAAATAACATCTATTTCTTGCAGTTTCTCGGATCATGGTACATAGTGCAGTATTATGCGAGCTCAGAAGAAGCACTCGCGTACAGATGCATGCGAGCCGAACTTTCAATTTCGCCCGAAAATACCGAAGTCACCATGAATTTCACTTACAGTTTCACCGATGATCCAATCAACGAACAACTAATCGGTAACATCACCTGGAAGATTCCCTCGCCCGAGTTACCTGCACACTGGGTGCACGCTGAGTATCCATGTAAGTATTAAAGCTAATATAGAGCTAATTTTTTATACTGTTTAAGTAAAAATGCTTATGTAATTTAGGCATCGATTAGAAATAAATTTACTCAAAGAGAAACATAAAGAAGAGATACGATTACGCGAACTCCAGTTAGCGCAGACATTGCAGAAATCGTCTATTTTGGAGACGCAACTTAATTCACAACGAGCTACCAAATCTCAGCTTGCTGAACAATTGCATTCTATTAAAGCTAATATGGAGCTAATTTTTCTAATTATAGTATAGAACTAATAACTATTATTAATAATGTAGAGCTAATTTTAAATAATTTTTTAATTATTTTCTTTTCTAACATGAAAAAATTGTTCATTACCTTTAAAAACAGGATAAGTTAATACTTTTTACTGAATTTTTATAAAAAAAAGGCACCTGTTATAGTAGGAAACTCCAAAAATGGAGAACATTTTCCACGTTCTTGGATAAAATTTGTGCTATATTTCTGTTTTACAGACGAAGGAGTGTATAATACGTACGTGTTAGACTCAGATTACAAATCGTGGGCGTTGCTTATGCATTGCGCGGAACAGAGTAAAACTCCTCGATATTTATCAAGCTTCATCATGAGCAGACAGTCTAGCCTCGAGATCAACGTTATCTCCTACCTTCGCGAGAAATTGCCCAGGTACGACATCGATTTGGAGTACATGTTCCCGATGGACCAACAACTCTGCAACAAGACCAGCACTTCAGAAATGGATTTACTGATTCCACCCTCGTTGATGTCCAGAAAACACTACAGTGAACGAAAACATCCACTTAAAAAGAAACATCGACGCTTGTGATCCTAATTATTAGTCGGAGTTGGCGAAATATTACACAAATATTGCCTGTACGTTACAAACATTTTGCTGTCGTTGCAATGGTGCATGAACGAGTGAATTTATTATCCAAATCAGATAAACATATTCAAATGACGAGAATTTAATTGTTAATACAGTAAAGTCGTGATAGTCCCACGGTGGTAGTCGATCTAAGTCCCTTCGCCTACCCCTTCCACTAAGGGGTATACACCGCGAGGGGCCCAGAAGCTCGATACGGGGTCGAAGCTGGCTTGGATATATCCAATTGCAAAACTTGTTTATTTTTTAATGGGATTTTCACCAACTTCTGGCAATTTTCTGATTAAAATGACATCAATATATAATTACCAATAGTCAACGACCATTGCCTCGCTGAAAACACCGGTTCTCGTACGATCACCGAAGTAAAACAGCGTGGGGCGTGGAAGGCGCTTGGATGGGTGACCGTTCGGTAAAAAGCCGGGAAGTGTCCCTCTTGGGTGCTTTTCACGTGTTGTTGGCAAAATAGGTGGTTCAGAATCCACCTTAATAAAAAGTAGGTCCCGCTGAAATTGGAAATTAGGCGATAGTTGAGGATTGGTAAAAGGAGAAGTGGTGGAATGGATTTGAACCCTGAGGGGAACCAAATATCATTACATACATACATATAATTACCAATATATAAACACCACGATATAATTTTAGCTGTGTTTAGTGGTTTAATTGACAGTATGGACTTAGTCTTTACATACGCTGCCTTTTTTTTTCAATGTTCGACATTGTCCCTTTGTACTTTCGGCGCCGGTCGATGCAGTTTAAAAAAAATAGTTTTCGTACGCGATCACTATCCCTGCTCGAACCCAGCAACGGGACTTAGATCGTGACTTTACTGTATACATATTTGTTAGCGTCAATGTGTTTTAAACCGAGTCAAGGTGCCGAGAAAACCCTAAGGCCGTGATCACAATGGACCCGACTTCGTCTGACGTCCGACTTCGGCGCACACGCACGAGCGTTTCCAGGCATGTGTTGGTACCAGTGGCCCGATATTGGAAACCAGAAAGGTCTCACAGACGGGCCTATCCATACATTTGAAATGTCGGACGTCGAACAAAGTCGGATTCACTGTGCGGCCTTAGGCTCGGTAGGTTGTATGGTAGGGTCTTGGCCTACGTGTTGCCCTGAATTCATGTAATAAAACAGAACCGTCAACAGGAGACGACAGACAACCGCGTTGAGTTTTCTGGCTGTCGACTATCGCGGGGATGTTTTATGGCAAAGGAATCAGCGAAGGTTCTAAGTGGTGGTAATTCCAACTTTCCCTGCAGTTGAGAAAAAAGGAACCGTGTACCTGAAGGATCTGGCCACGGAGTGGGGAAGGCGAGGGTGCCATCTGGTAACAAGATTGTGTTAGACCACTTGGCACTTACTCCAGAACGATACAGGGACAAGGTCTTTCCTGATCCTTGGAAGAAAATTCTAATATATTATATAAGATACACAGAATGTGTAATGTACTTCAAATGGCTGTAAATTTAAATATGAAATGACCAATAAAATAGTTAATATAATAAACATGACGGGATCATTATCTATCTTGTTCCATTATCGGTATAGATGTACAGTGTTTTATCGATAAATGTCCCAAGTGTATAATTGTCCCAAAACTGTCCTCACTACAGCGGGGTATACCCCGCAAGGGGCCCTGAAACTCGAGAGGCTGCGGTCGGCGAGAAGTGTAACATAATACTACAGCTGTAACATAATAATATACTACTAATCCAGTGACAAAACTTGGTTGGTCAAAGTTCCATAAAAAATAATGAGGAATGAAGAAGTTTTGTTATTGGATTAAGTTATGTTCACACTGTTCGGCGATCGAGGCTCTCGGGCTTCGTTATCCTTTTCTATGTTCGGCAGAAGTCAAAAAATAGTATCCCAAATAATTGTTCCTGGCCGGATCCGTGCTTTGGACAATTATCGATGAAACACTACTATCGCCGGTCTAACAGATGACGCGTATTTACGTTTACGTTTGTCCCACGGTATACCAATGAAATGTGTTGTAAACTCAGGACAGCTTACCAACGAAGCCGAGAAAGTTCGTTCGGCGAGAATGGTTCGTTTTGCGAGTATAGGATTCGTGGGAGTAAGATTCTCGCCGGGTTTAGGAGGTTCTCGCATGGGTTTAGGTGTAACCGTAAACTGAGTATATGTTAACACTGTATATAAATGACCGATCGAGGGACGTCCCGCAAGCCACAAGACCACTGGATCGACAAGTGTGCATCGATCGACGTCTAGGCAGGGAGAGAGTGTACCGTCGACGGTTCTCTCACCCGTTTCGCCCGAGGTTAGCTACACCGACGGGACGAGTTCTCTAGGCGCGTGCCTAGAGGAGTGGCGAGACAATGCCAATATCCCTACAATTACTATATAAGTATAAGGGTTGTCGCACACTAGCACGCACCAGCACTGGGCCACCGAACCAGCACCGCCTCAATTGAACTACTAAATACAGTCGCAATTATACCGTGTTTAGTGTCGTTTTAATAGGAAAAATGCCACAAATAAGTTGGTGAAAGTCCCATAAAAAAAAGAATGAAAAATAAAGAAGTTTTGTAATTGGATTAGTAGTGGGTCACACCGATATACCCAACCATCCGACGGAGGTGGTCGATCTAAGTCCGCTCACCTATTCCCTTCACTGGGTGACATACCCCTCGAGGGGCCCATAAGTTTGAGTTGTCTTCTAATTATCCAATTACAAAATTTCTTTATTTTTCATTCTTTTTTTATGGGACTTTCACCAATTTATTTGTGACATTTTTCCAATTAAAATGACACTAAACACGGTATAATTGCAATTGTATTTAGTGGTTCTACTGAAGCGGTGCTGGTGCGTCCTAGTTGGTCCTAGCGTGCGACAACCCCTATGTTCCGTTGCTGGGAATTAGGCTACACCGACACAGTCATAAATTACATGGATTTATGACTTTTTCGACAGACGTCATTAAAAAAAAACATTGGTGATTTAGAGGTACGGCGCAGGTGACTGAGTAAAAGTAATAATACCACCGTTTAGTGTTACAATTAATCTTCAATATCTTAATAAATACATTGAATTTTTTATACAGCAATAATCCGTAAAGTTTTCAATTCGACCATAAGCTATAACAGCAGGACTTTGATTATAAATATACTTGATGGAAACTTCCCTTATTTTATCTGCTGTTATTTTCTGTAATTAGAATAAAATTCATATATTTCTTTATCTAACAAGTAAATTAAGTATTATTCCGATAAATTTACCTCGTATTGCACAATTCTTTCATGAATTGGTATGTAATATCCGTATCTCAAATAATTTCGAACTATATCAATCAAACGATCGACTGGATCGTTTAATAACAATAATTCTTTTGTTTGACATTGATTCACAGCACGCGATACTTCTTTTTCAGTTATTGTTGTACACAATCTCATCCATTCTTTTTGTAAGAAATTAGTCATTATCTAAAAAAAGAATTTTTTTAAATTTTTAACTGTATAAATCTTTATTAGGAAAATGTTTATATTGTTATACCATGAGACTCAATTTGTCACAAACAAAGTAACATCCCCATATGCTGGTAGACTGTGCCCAATTCTGAAAGAATGATTTGTACATATGACACAGAGGTGTGTTGAATGCATAGTGTGCAAGATATGGTGCATTATGTTGTGCTCCTACACCTAAATTCAAATATATATATAAGAATTTTAACAATTATCATTAAAAAAAATAAGTAATAATATAAAAAAACATGATATTCACTTACTAGATTTCCTGTCCCAACAACCCACAATTTCTTTAGCTACATTAAGTGCATAATAATCCGTGCATTCTTTAGAACTTGGTCCTTCCACGCCTATTGCTACATACCCTAATTCCTGATCGTCATCTCTATACCGTAGCTCAGCACCTACAATATTTAATTTAAATACTATTCATACAACTGAAATCATTTCCCTTTTATTTTTACCTGAGAATCGATATTCCCTTTCTCTACAAAACGACTGCGCCGAGTTGTAAGATCCACTGTTACACATAAAGCACTTGCTAACCATTTTTTCTAATTCTGCTAGACAAATGGGTCCAGTACAGACAATTGTCATAGAACATGGTTTAAATAAACGATCTTGAAATTCGCTTAATCTTGCTTTACAAAACTTTCTAAAGATTTACAGTTATTATCGGATAGTCACGAGCAATGTCGTTTCTTACATTCCTGTGTATCTGTGTTGTTAGTCTTTAATTGAACAGCGTACTTACTTTATTACATCAGTTTCAGGATATACACTATTTGCAAGTTCCGTATCCTGATATGCAATGGTTGGTAAATAATCCATTACAACTCGTTCTTTGTCAGATTCCATTTTAGAAAGGTCATGCAAGATTACACATTTTTCTCTTGCAATATCTTGATCACCTAAGGTGTTAGCAACATTTAAGGCAATCTCCTAGCTTGCTCACCCAAAGTAACTTTAAATCTCGAATCCCGAATAAAATTCTCGACCCGAAATTTTTTTTTGGGTTCTCGCACATCATACTCAGAGATTTCATTATAAAATATCATTACTCAACCTACATATCAGATTATTCATAATCACATCTGCAAACATATCGACGAGTTTAACTATTTCCTTCGAAGGTACTGTTCCATAAAAAAGAAACATGTCTCTCATAGCAACAGTGGTAACTTTTGCACCAATTTCTTCTACTGCTTTTATCATTTCCTCTTCGTTTCTACGCGTTGTCCTCTATGTTAAATATCTTTGTGTTTACAAATACGGATATTAAAAAAAAAAACAAAACTAATGGTGTATATTAGTATGAAATGTTTATTGTACACAGTATATTGCGACAGAAATTAACATGTATACGCAATCTCTTACCCTGAAAAGTAAATGCTCTAAGAATAATGCACTGCCACGCTCCTCAGGCAATTCGTGCATTGCACCTGCTGGGAAAAAACAACCCAGGGTTGTGGTATAACAACTTTTACTTTCGCATACAAGATGTATACCATTACTCAAGGTACAAGATTCTACTGCATTTTCGGTGTTCGTATCTACTAAAGCTGTAGATATTTTTCCACGTGTGTTTTCATGTGCTCGAAATGTTTTGCAATCATTATTTGACGACATAGTAATGTATCCCTTGAAAAAAGAAATTCAATATGACATTGTCTACAGTTTAACAATTCCTTCTTAATCAATCTAGAAAAATTAATGCAGTTCTTACTCTTCGAATGCGCTTCAACACTGAGCTGATTTCTACACGATACAAATATTTTAAATACATTACCATCTTTTCATATATAATAGCACATCTAGAAAATAACACAGGCTATTCATATTAGATACAATATAAAAACTCCATATTTTTATTACGAATAACAAATGAAAGTATACATGTCATTTTTTTTTCTCCTTACTGTAGATTATTGAACAGTTGTAGCGACTACGGACATTATAAACAAAATCATTTTTTTCTTTTTTTTTTAATAAAAATACACACTAATGTTCAATGAAATAAACGTTTTATTATAGTGCATTAGTTTCGTTAATAATAAAGAAATGTATCGGAATGATTTGCCATAGTGTCAAAATGAATAAAATAACATTTGGACAGACAAGCCATTTTCATGTTGGTGCTAGTTGAATCCTGTACATAATAAGAAAAAAAAAATATGCTTCCTACGACTAATGTTTCCATAAAATCCATATGAGCTTACATTTAATATCTGAAAACTACTAAATTAACAACTGTCTCAAATATCGTTAACATGTACGTACACGATCTTTTAACTTCGTATTCTTACTTTATCAACTACATTTTTAAATACATTAAAAATAAGGCTTTTCAGTTCAAATTGAAAAATAAAAACGTATTTTATGATATCCATAGTTTGTTTTCCGTTCGATTATTATCAATATTATCATTTATCACTAACCCCTGCCCTTTCAAATAATGTATTTGATATATACCATGCATTTCTACATTTTTTTTTCGTTCTGACAATGAGATTTCATTATCGCTAGTATAAAGAGATCCTAGTATCGTGCTATGCTAATAAGTATCCAAGTAAAATTTAATATCTTATTAAATTGCACACAAATACGTATTTGCGTTATCAATGTAACTGGAGCACTTGCAAAATAAATACACTGAACACAGTTTACGCGAAGATTGTCAAATTAAGCATTAATTTCAAATATTCTTCTATGATCCGCGTTTTTCCTTTACATCTACTATTTTGTGAAAGTAAAAAACTATTTACTTCTAATTCTTCTGTTTGTTTATCCTTCGCGAAAAATAAATTTATTCAACTGTAGTAATATCGTATTATCAGAGCCTTCGACGCGGCTTTGTGTTTCATTAATAAATGTTGTTCATCAATATTCACACACGCAATAGACACACTCAAATCATGCTAAATTCACGATTCATGCAGTCCGTTATGTATATATACATATATATTTATATATAGTATATATATATATAACTATGTTTCATCGAACGAGGACAATAATGTAACGTTTGCTTTCTCAGACTTGAAAGCTTCGACACCTTGCTTAGTAACAGAAGTACCAGTCACATCCAAATACTCGAGGCTGGATGTATTAAACGCCAAATGCACGAGACTTGAATTTGTAACATCTCGATAATTTCTGAAACATTTCAAAATCATCATTGTCTTGATTTACATCCGTAAATCTCTTACTATTCTTCTTGTAAATATCGATCATACCTAACAACCAATGTTTTCAAATGTGGATTGTTAAATACTCGTACGCCGTCCTCTACAACTATTACTCCTTCTGCCAATTCATTGATGATCTTACGATCAAACATATCACTTCCAAGTACACAAATTGCTCTGTCTGTTATTACGCAATGTCGAAATGAATCATTTTCCCATCGGAATCCATCTTCGACCCAAAACTGGCATACAAAAAGACAAATAAATATACAAAAGATATAAATCAGTAGGGTATATGTCCCAATTGCAATGCATCAACCTGTGCAACGTGTGCATCTTCGTATGCGGGTGGTACATTCAATAAAGCTTCTCTATCCAAATGTCGTGATTCCTGATCTGTTAATTCTGTATGTCTTAAACTGGAAGGGCATTCTAGGTAGAGATGAGTCAAGGTACTAGTGGAACTAAAGCAACAAACTTCGCTGTCGCCAAGTGCTGTATCTCGTAAATCCAGAATCTAAGATATGAAAATAAAAATTATTCAATTGTTACGATACCTTAGAAACATTTAGAATTGTAAAAAGTAAAGTGCACACCTCCAATTTTTGAAATCCAAATCGTGTTGCTAAACTAGTATAAGCAACACATTCGCCCAAACGATGACAAGAATTTAATCGCAATTCTTTCAAGTTTGGCATTTTACTAATAACCAACAGTGAATGTGGAGTAAACCATTGACAGTTGCTTAAAATCAAACACTGAAAAACATATACGAATTAAAAACAATAAAGTAATGTTTAAAAAAAAAATTAATATACACATAGATAGATATATGTATATGTGTATATATTGATTTGCAAAAAATTTAGAAAATATAAAATCATAAAAATAAAATTGACAATAATATTGTGATATTATTACTTATTGTGGGTTTGGAAAATGTTATTTAAAAGTAAACCTACCAAATGAATTTTAAGTGCAAGTACGTCTCAATTTTCAATTAGTATAAGTAGTTGTTCTGTAATTTATAGTCATTCACATGTAACCAAATATGAAAAATGAACACAGCATAAAGCTGGCGTAATAAAACATAAGTAATATAGAGTAACATAAAAATTCATACAATTGTTAAGTAAAATTTCTTACTGTTAGATTAGGCATATGGAAGTTCATGTGAAAGAAATATGATTTATTCCTACGCAAATAACCCATTTCACAGCCTTTCAATGATAGCTTTTCAAGAGTATGTGGAAAATCTGTGATCCCAACCTGCAAACACAAAAAATAACTTATTATTTTTACATTTCACAGACCGATTTCATGTAATTATGTGATCTAACTCACTGTATCTCCGTGAATAATATAGTCCTCGATGATTAATTCTTTAAGTTGAGTACACACATTTTTAATAGCACTGAAGAAACGAAGACTAAGACGACCTACTTCTCCATTACCCAAACAGCGACGAATTGCAAAAGTTGATGTTACAGGCTGAAGGAATTTTACGTACTCGTTCATAAGATCCTTCAATTTTATAGGCAATCCGCGAAAATCTACGTTTTTCCATAATGTTTTGTCATGTGCTATTTGCCCAAATCGTTGACAACATCTAGTCAAATATTAATTACAATAAGTACATAGATTTTATTGTGAAAAAGTTATTTGTTTACGATAGGTACTCTTGCTCCTTGCATTAGAACAGGACTGGCAGTTCGTCCATTCATCGCATAAGATTTCCCACCTACAATTCCCTTGCCGTTGTGTCGAAGCCATAATCAATGCGTATGTATAACAATGTATAAAACACAGTCATGACACGACTCGCAACACCTTCGTAAAATTACCATTTCCATTAAGCTAACAAATGCAATGAGCCAGAACCTATTGTATATACTCTTTCTCAAACTCACAAACTTATTGCCAAAAGATCTGGAGGTGTCAAATATTGAAATATGGTTAGTAAAACATCATCTGAGAAATCTAACATATGTGGATATGATATCGCTTTGTCTTCTTCGGTGTCCTCTTTGAGTCTAATACGTTTCATGTCATCTTCACTGCTCGATGCTTTCGGGGATAAAGATCTGCTGTGTTTCATTTTAATTTTTTTCTTGCAGCTGCACATAACAAATGAAATCCTTTTGTTAAATATAATCCAATATACCATTACATTATTTAATTTTCTTGCGCTAATGAATCGCATAACACATTTGTAAATAGCTACATTCATTTATGAACACAAAAACTTTCACAATACTGCACAGTCATTTTCAGGTACCTAATTTCTGTGCATTTTACTAAAAATAATTTATAAATACATATATAAACATATAACAAATTAAACAATTAAATATCGTAGACACTTGCTCTTTCATCAGCTTCAATTCTTCCTGCATCTTTCTCCAATCACTTTTAATCCACTGAAATTATTCTCTACTTTCAAATTGAAACTGACAGGAAAGCACAAAGAAAGTTTATTGTTCAGAATTCTGACTGCTGAATAAGCTCTGTTTCTTTGGCAGAAATCCAGAAATAGTGAGAAAATTTGTACCAACCATATGACAAACCCAACAATGACCCTAAACAATTTTCTAGAGTTTTACAATTTTGTAAACAAAAACTTACTTTTAAACGTAAGGGAGATCGGGACTAAATGTTCCCGGGGTAAGTTTTCTCGATTGTTATATATAAAAAAGCAAAAAAAAGATTTACTTTCAATTGATTATCTGGAAGAACGACGATAACGCTCTAGTGTTCATTTTAGTGGCGTTCGGACGCAACCGCAGCAGTGTATCGTGTGTTTCTAACCATGATTTACAGTAAAGTCACGATCTATGTAGGTCCCTCAGAGCTAGTACACGATCTCTGTCTCTTTGCCTACCCATTCCAATGAGGAGCATACCCCGTGAGGGGCCAAGAAGTTCAAACTGCCTCGGTCGCCGAGCAGTTACTGTGTATATCGGTGTGAACAACCACCTATACTAATCCAATTACAAAACTTCTTTATTCTTCATTTTTGGCATTTCTTCTGTTAATTTAACAAATATAATTTCAGCTGTGGAGCAAGTTTTCGGCCGCGCGGTCAGTTTTTACATGCGCTGTCCTTTTCTACGTTTCTATTGTCCCTTTGTATTATACTTTCGGCGCGGTCGACGAAGTCATAAAAAAGTAGTTTCCCTACGCCCTACACGATCTCTGTCTTTGTTCTGTCCCGGCGATGGGCCCTAAATAGATCACGACTTCACTTACCTACCAGATAAGTAAACAATTGATTTCTTTCTTTTTTTTTATCCTTACGGATCAATGTTATTATAGTATAATAGCTTTTATTAGTTATTTCATATATCTATAAACTATAAGCAGAATATTCTTGTAGATTTGCACATAATTTGTCGATTGTATTAATAAAAAAAATTATGAAAGAAATATTTAAATGTATTCGTAACGTATTTCGAATTTCTGTTACGAAAACAGTGTACCCAGCATGCAAATATTGATCGTTCGTATTCAAAGAATCGCAACAGTTTTTTTGATTTCTAGTATTAGTTCATCTCTTTTCCAAGAATGAAGGCTACGCATAATTCGATTACATGTGCGTTCTATAATTAGCGTATGAGCATTGATATTACCCAAGCACATTCCAAAATCACAAATCAATGATGTCTAACACAGAAATGTTGTGGAATTTAGCTGCCCCTTGATATACCTATTTCGAGTAATGTAAGCATTATTGCAACGTTTATTCAAGGGAAGATGTATCGTTAGGAAATTCTCCTTCAGAGAAATTTCTACCTAACTATATATAAGGTATGTTTTGACAAAAACTTGAAGAAAAAAGTTGAAAGCAGGGTAGTTCATGCTCCATGGACCATAGAGTACACCTGAGACGAAACTCGGATGTTTTACATGAACTGACTATCAAAACGCATGCGTTCGTAAGTTGGTCCATCATGAAAACATAGCCTGAGAATTTTAGACCACGAACACTTATATATATGTATAGAACTGCTTGTGTCAGAGAGTCTGTGTTTTTTTGTAGCTAAACCGTTTCGTACAACTTCAAATATTGCCGCGTTTTCCAACGTTTTCAATTTCGCGCATGCATTTCCTCTTTCTCGTTTATCTACTGACTCGGAAAACGGGACAGAAATATCAATTTACGGAGGAGTTTCGTCTCTGGCGTTCCTGGTCTGTGCATGGACTGGCATGGACCGGTTGGATTATCTCGGTTAACCCTATTCAATGACTATGGATGACAGGGTTGAGCGGCGTGAAATGGTATGGATGAGTATGCGCGCGACCGCGACCGTTAGAAAATTGCGCCATTTGTTTAGTTCTAACCAAGATTATTTTCCAAAGTGTTGAAGTGTTACGCGGACCATTTATGACGTCGTGAAAGGTGGCACGCGTGGACACCGATGGTGTTGTGAATATTACGTTCTGCGCGAACGCTTGGCGAAAATTCTGATCACGCTTCCCGTGAGTGCGTAGCGGGGAGGTTCGTCCACGAGGGAACTTTTTTACCGGGTCCTTTTCAGAAGAGGAACTTTTTTTTTCTTTTGTAAACAAAATGTCGGTGGACACACTGAGCGATGCGGAGTTACGCAGTAAACTGATGGAATACGGGTACCCAGTGGGCCCAGTGACACAAACCACCAGAAAAATCCTCGCGAAAAAATTGAAAAGTTTAATTGAAGCACGGGGCTCGGGTTCGCGGTATTCATTAGCTGCCAGGTAATTTTAGCACGTATTCTTCCAATTTTTAATCAGTTCGTAGACATAGCGAGTTTAAAATTTATTATCTAAACAACAGATTCGGTTTTACGATCTGTATTCTTACTCGCAGTAATGTTCATCTACGATACCGTTATATTTGTAAATTTATTTGTTGTGTTTATGTTATATGCTCTCTTACATAATGATGGGAATTTCTGTTACAATTGTTTGCCTTTTTTTTCTAATCAAATTTTGTCATGCATTAGATACAGTAGCGAGGATACAGACGATGACTCGAGTTCGACAGCCACGAAAAAAGAAAAAGGCAACAGCTAATGCTCGACGACAAACTCTGGCGAATCCAATGCCTCCGCCAGCATCGGTTCTACCGCCTTCGGATACAAGCATATCAAAAAGTTCTGTTAAAGAGAAGATAGCACACTCTGAGTTTAAGGATCCCATAGCACCCGACTATGATAGTTCGTCATCCTTCACAACTCGTACAATAACAAAAACTACGCAGAAAAAATATGTGAAGACTAACAAGACGTCCAGTGTTACGGATGGCTTAGAAACAGGCTCGGACTCGGATGTTGTAGAGGAAGTAAATAGAAGATATTCTCCATCTAAATATGTATCTAGTGTTGGTAAATCCCATGACTCTAGATCTTACGAACACTACACGCCCGAACACGAGTCAGTTACAAAATTATATGATTCAAAATCAAGATCTATACATACCACAAAAGACAATAAATACAATGAATCACTTTTTGATTCAAACATCTCTCCAATACATTCTCAAAAGGAAGATATTTGTACAAAAGACAGCTCAAATCAAAGGGATCTTTTGGCAAATTATGAAACACCATTTTTATCCGAATTCACTAGAAGACTCAGTTCACGTACATCTATAGGCAATCTGCCATCTACTTCGTTGTCCAGTTTAAAAAGTAAGTCGTATCTGGTTATGGAAGTACAAATACTTCTTAATGTTCTCTATGTAATCGTTTGCTGTGTTTTGTATCATTGCTAGGCTCAACTTTACGCCATACATCTAATATATCAGAGCCAAAAGAAAAAAGATTCGAATGGTCATTTCTCTTCTACAAGATCACTGTACTCGACAACAAGTCCGAGGTATTGCTATAACAAAATATTCTAATATACCAATTTTAATATTAAACTATTATATTATAGTATTCTAAATATGAAAACTGTTTGGTTCAAGGCATGCAACAACATTAGATAGACCTCGAGAAACAATGGGTAGAACGTTTAAGCCTTCAGCCACAGGTAGAGAAGACATGCGTAACAACCAGAACATGGTGTCTGTAATCCTGGTTGTGGTACTGGCCTTATTTTTCGGAATACTTGCAGTTATATACATGGGACTTGGTGGAAAATCAGAAACCTTTCCCTCGTTTTCAACGGGTAGGTATTCAGAATCGTAGTATTGTTTAAATAAGGATTTATAGGAACATATTTGTGAAACTATAATGAAAAGAAAAAGTTACATACTCTAACTATCAGTTTGTGGGAAAGTTTCTTAATTAAGTTGGTAAATATTAACAATAAGTATGTTGCAATACATACATATATATATGTATATATATGTGTTATGCATCATGAGTTTCAATTCTCTCACCTATATTGAAATAAAATAATTATTAGCACTAGAAGGTAATACATATACACAATCGTATTCTAGAATAATCGGATTTTTTAAAGAGAACATTTATAAATATGAACTAATTAAGATATTTCTGGAGGTTGAAATTTTTGTACTTTAGATTTCATTAACTTACTGCATGGTGTATGTTAGCCCCATTGCATGATATATTGTATTAAACATTAGATATTGAAGAAAGAAACAACATCTAAAATTGTTTTCAATAGCTTCAAGATTTTATCGTACAGTATTTTATACATACTATCTTATATGAACTTTTTGAAATTGAATTGTGTAATCAGTTTTGCAAGATTCTATTTGAAATATGTATTGTTTTTTTAACGTGTTTAATAAAATAATAAGTATTAACGATGTATTAATTTTGATATTTTATTTCCTTTCCCATTATATAACGATCTTATCCTATTTTCTATTGTTTGGTTGAGACTGTCAAATAATTTTTCTTTTTTTTTATGTACAATTTATGTGTACATATTTCAATATATATAGTAATTTATATACATATACAATGTGGGTTAGAAAAGTTTGAAATGCATTACATATTGGATTGGAAAATTGTAATTTTGATTATCGATCCTATTATATACATATATATTTCAATTTATAGATAGCAACATACCATTATGCTTTGATGGAGCTGACTATGAATCGCCTGGAGTTAATTGTGTAATGAAAGAAAACATAGATTCTGTACTACAGCTATTAAAGAAACTTCAACCAATTTTAACAAAAAAGGCTGTGTCCATGATATGCGACAATGCCAGCGAAACTCCTTATCTGACCGATTCCGAAATCATGCAAATGTTTACTAGCAGTAAAGTGGTAGGTTGAATTAATTGTAACGGAACGAAAATTATTGTACGAACTTCGCTATATGTGCAATCATGAAATTGTTTTACAGAAAAGTTTGGAGGTGAAAGAGGATTTGCAAAATGCACAGTTGCTCGTCATAAAAAATCCTAAATGGGGTATTTCTTTGATAGACATAAATGATGATAACGGAGTTCCCGGTGAAGTTTTGGATTCCCTGGTATTGTAAAAGCTTTGCTATCGTTGCAATTAATACAATTCATTTTTTGATGACGTGTATAAATTAAAGGGAAAGGCGTCCTTTTCTTACAGGATAAATTATTTTCTACTCGCTTAAATGGGAAAGTTGGAATGGTGATCACGAACCCAGAATTACCGATGCAATGTCTCGTTAAAAATAAGCTCTTCACCATATTCTCCTCTCTTCTGATTGTGTCACTTGGTAAATTTTTTACCGACTTATTATGGGATGAATTTTGTTGAAAGAGAACCTGCTGACGAGGTTCTACAACGCGATAATATTCTTACATCGAAACTATTTCGTTTTGTTACAAAACTACATACTTTCATTCTGTAACTGTGTCGCATTAGTAAATTATTCCTTTCTGATTATAATAATGTATGTTATGCGATTTTCTTTGGCATGCAGTGTATATTGCATGATAATGTTCGACTGAGAATACATTGTGTGTTAATTAGACTGCAGATTTTTGTACAAAAACATTTCTTTTGTTTATTAGCCGTTTCATTGGATTAAAAATAAGATACAAGTTCATTAACTATAGTTAACATTTTTATTTTGTAATATTTCCAAGAGTAACACGTGTGAATAGAAATGTACTATGAACATCTGCAATTTAATTTTGTTATATCGTGCAGTACAGTATCTTATACAAATAATGTCGCAATATATTCTCAGGCCTCCTAGCAGCTATAGGATTGCAGAAATTATTCGTATGGTACATAAAGTACAAGAAAAGTACAGAGAGGGAAGTGTTTAAGCTTGTTAGTGAGATTATTAACATGGTTGAAATGCATCATCAAAATGCTGCTGTAGCATCGCCCGGTGGCACACAAGAAAGTTTTCTTGCTATCAGTCATGTACGTGATAATCTAATACCACCCAAAGACCGTAAAAAGATGGCCAGCCTATGGGAGAAAGCAGTGAAATTTTTGGATGAAAATGAATCCAGGTAAACTCTTAAATTAAGTAGCTTTGTTTTGTTCTTTACGTTCTCGAGAAATTGTTCTTTGAAAATGAAAAACGGCTTTCAGAATTCGAAGGGAAGTGCAGCAGGTTGCGGGTGAAGAGTTTCACGTGTGGCGTTGGCTGCCTAATAATAGTCTTAACAAGTCGAATACGCAGAATTTCGTTCTTAACAAAAAGTCCAAAGTATGGCAAGGTCAAGCGTTCGAAACAATGGAAGGTTCGGTTAACAGCTTGACGTGTTCGCCAACACCCTGTTTGAAGATAAGACATATGTTCGATGCAGATGTGTAAGTGTTATAATCGTTTCTCCAACATTTTTTATGATACCGTTGGCATGTATTCATGCATACGCATGGTTTACATTTATTTAGAGAATTTGAAGATGACTGGGAAACAAAGGTACAGGACGCTATTCTAGAGAAATGCGGAGAAGGTGTAAAAATACTTCATATCCGTGTAGATCGTGGCAGTCGAGAAGGATGTGTTTACATGAAGTGTGTGTCGCAAGAAGACGCAGGGAAAGCTTACAGGGCTTTACACGGATGTTGGTTCGATGGTAAGCATCGAGTAGTACATAAACCGTTTATACCGAAGAACATTACAGAGATAGGTTTAACTCTTTGCACTCGGAGCTATTTGAACCTACGTGATTTTTTCATTTAATAATTTAATAGTGACATAGTCATTTTTAATGGCGCCTCAGAATCGTCATTCGAGTGCTATGGGTTCATACTCTGTACTTAATACTTTGTTTTTCTATCGTATATTTTAATACTCTATTCCATTTTTATGAATTACACAGTGTCTTTGTGGTGGGTTATTATTTCATTGAACTAAAATAATATCCTTATAAAACTAGTAAATTAATGTGGAATTGTTAAATGAAAGATTGCATTGTTTTAGGTCACTTAGTAACTGTAAAGTACCTGAGATTGGAAAGATACTATGAGAGATTTCCAGACGCGCGTCATTGTACGATACCTTTGAAGCCAAGTAACAATCAACGATTATCTATGCAGGCAGATTACTAGGGTTGCCACTTTTTGATGTAAACTTACAGAATACCTCTTTGCTTGTGCATACACGTTAACAAGCAAACATTTGAATCTTTCGCCGCTAAATAATTGTTTGCGGGCCAGAATTCGCGAGATACTTCTATTTTTTGCTCTGGAAGAGAATAGAACTTCATACTTATCGCGCAGAAACACAGAATCCGAGGGACTTGTAATTGTGTGATAATGTTCTGAGAATTCGAAGAGACAGAGACTTTTTATAATCATGTTCATTTGTATTTTGTAACGCGTACATTATTATTATGTTCTATAATATTTTTTGTCTTTTTATTTTTGGAAGGAAGGAAAGTCGAAAACAAGACTCAAGAATTACATTATTTATGAATCTATTGTAAAGTGAGTGTAAAGATATTGTTTCAAGCTGCATTTTATGAAGTTTCCAAGTAGCAATATACAAGACAAGAAATATGCATATCCGAAATTCAGTAATGTAATATATACTCCTCTTGTGCGTTCAAAAGATGTGTTCGATTTAATATTGATTTTAATGTTATTTAGTTATGATCTTCGGATAAATTATGGACACGTTTCCGCGCGCTCTATTAACATATACAATAAATGACGATCTGTTTTCTTTACGTAAATATGTTCGTTTTCATCAGTTTCATAAAATGTGCTAAAAAAAAAAAAGATTGGATTGTAAAGTGTAAAAAGTACAACAAACTTCGAAGAATTATTATTAAAATTTAGTATATCACACGTGCGTGTTATATTGTAATCTGTAACGTAGTTTGTATTTAAATTTAATGACTAGTGTGGCGGGACCTCGTGTCTTCACCACTAGAGGACTCCTCTCCAAGACAACATCCTTTCCACGTTTTCTTAGACCTTTAACAATTTCCATATTTAGGTAGGGTGTCTCTGAAATAATCAAAGTGATAAGATCACATGAAAACATTGAAAATATAGAATCACATTTTTCCGTACAATGTTTAATTTACAATGTCATTTACAAACATACAATATCAAATAATTAACAGACTCTTTGACCTAGGCTCGTTAAACAGCGTTGTGAAATTCGTGTTTAAATATTTAGATTAACAGATACAACCATGTACAAAAAATGTTATTCTAGATTTTCTATTTATTTTTCCAAGCTTGAAAAAACTCTATAGTTAAACCCTTTTTTGTAGCACTAAATTCAGACACCTTGTATACGACCAAAGGTCGACTAACAAGAAATGCTCCTCATCTTTTTCAGATCTTCATCTCCCTTTCCTTTATCTTTCAAATCCATTCCAACCGCCAAACTAGAATTAACATTTAGGTCATAAATTAATGGGGATATTGTTTTCTAAACGGACAACGCAAAAACATGATCTTAAAACATTTATAGTATTGCTTTATTTTACTCATAATTTTATTTATTGTATTTCAGTACACAAGTATTGTAAAATACATATTATTTTATATTTTGTAGTATCAATGTTTTTAGTACTTTCTTTTACGCACATTAACGTATTACAGCGTATATTGCTACTTAAAGTACTAAATGAAATAAACTTTTGCATTTTGTGTACTTCTCAATAACTTTCTAACATCCATATATATGTGTGTGTATATATATATATACATACATTGAAATGTCACAGCGGAGCATTTAAAACATATTTTTTGCAAATAAATCAACGAAAACTGTTCACGTAGGAATGAATATATGAATTTCTCATACGATGCTACTTTCTTTCAAACGATAGAACGTATGTACATTATTACACAATCAAGGAGAGACTTAATTTATTCTGTTTTTACAGACTATGTTTAATTAAGTAGTTACATTAACGCTTCGAAAACTGCACAAAGTATATATTATTAGTGAACTGAGTTAATACAAGGTGTTTCAAGACGGATAGTGGATCCAAGCAAGAGATTAGTAGTCGATATGTATAAATAAATGAGAACGTAATTTTAAAAAATTGAATTCGAATGTTTATCAGGTACTAAGCGCGTACCGATTGACTTGTGTGCCTTTCCATTACTAATAATTTCCACTTATATACAACTGTTTGTAAATATTAACAGTGACATGATATTATTTGTTTCTAAATAATAAAGTAGATAATGCCCTACTGTCAGCATTTATTGTTACGAGTAGAAATAATGAGTAATGATCAGACACATTAGCCACAACAAAAACACATTTTCGACATCTTCAAGAAGAGAACATTGACTGAAAATTTTGTTCGATTTTAAACATGTATTTAACTATCATACTGAAGCACACTGTATATTATACAGATTCAATATCAAGATGTATTGATATTGATTAAATTTAAAAACAAAGGAAATGACTCGGAAAAAAGTCGAGAACATTAGTATATCTTCAATTCTATAATGTATAATGTTGTTTAAAGAAGTAGATTTGCAAAAAATTAGTTTTTCATGGCTACACGATACTCGATTAATGACATTTATTATAATTGATCAAGGAACAAGTTTTTACTTTAATTTAATTTCTATAAATACATTGTATAATTATATTTCTACTAATATTATCTTATAATTGTATATATGTAGAAGTTAAACGAAAGTCACAATTTGAAAATAATCCAACACACTTAAACTTTTTATATGTTACAGAAAAGGAGAAAGTTTTCAATAAACACAATGTTCTATAATAATATCTCTTTACATTCATATATATTTACATGTCTAGAGCTATGGCAATATTTGTTAATGTAACTATAGTTGTTTGTATTAGAAGGATGCATAACAGCATATACATATGTAGAGACATATTTTTTTAGTAAAAATATAAAAATACTTAATATACTTAAAAAATACTTAATATTCACACTGATTATTAATTATTACTTATATAAAAAAGTACTTAAAAAAAATCTTAAAACATCCAGTGAAATCAAATTTTTTATAAAAAAACATATATTTTTTTAGTAAAAACAAAAAATATGTATGTTTTTTATAAAAAATTTGATTTCACTGGATGTCTTAAGATTTTTTTTTAAGTAACGTTCCTGGTGTTAATCAGAATTATGAGTCGAGTTCTTCCAATAATTCGTGAGCTTTAAGAACTTTTTTTAATTTCATGTGTCTGTAATTCATGAGTTGTACTATACTCTCATAGTATAATATGCATTTTCTTTGCTTTGAAATTTGTTCTTGTAATTGTGCTATTAACATATCTTTCTCATCGAATGGTTCAGTAGAAAATTCAGATTTTTTTACAATTTCCTTAGTCATTAATGCAGCTGATGATTCCTCTGCATTATCCTTCCCAATTACATTTATATCTTTTGTAATTTTATTATTCATATTTAACGGATTCGTAATGTATTATATAATATAATGTATTAACACATTAAGTTTGAAATACTATTATTTAATATAAAAAAATTTAATTTAAAATTTATTAGTAGCACTATTTACACTACCTATTCGTAATAAAATCAAATTTCACATAGAGAAATTCTAGTATTTTTTTCAATTTTTTGGCTTCAACTTGCTCCTTTTTTATTATTATTTAGAAAATTCACGTCGAATTCAAAAATATTCAAATTGTGAAAATTGATTCAAACTATTGCTTATTTCCGTGTTTGTTTTGAATCAAAACTTTTGATTCTATGTTGCATCTGGTTGCACAAAGCATTTTTTATTCATATTTTCATTGTCCGCGTTCTTTTCCAAAAAATTCTTCAATCATTTGTTTTTGTCCTTGATGACTGTTGATAGCTGTTCAAGTCCATCGTCGATGTATTGACAAGACTGTTTAGAAAGGAAAACATGCACAGATAGGAAACAAGAATTGTTAATTATAAAACGATTTCGAATTATTAATAATTTCCAAATATTATACACTAAGAACAATGCATATTTTTAAAAAGATTGCACGCACAATAAATTTACTTACGAATAGGTAACTGAATTGGCCCGATATTTCGGGATTTTCTTGAAATGTTTACTGTGCAAGAAAAGTAACCAAACTATTGGATTTCGGTGTACAGAGAAGGAATTTATAAATATCTTGAAACATTCGACCAATCCTAAAATGTTATGCTGCCAAATGTTATAAAAATTTTTAATTGTTGGTAAATATACTTCAAAGAAAAGTGCGGGATTAAAAACCGAAAATTCACCTGCAAAAGGCACTAAATAGGTATGTATGTGGTCGTGTCTATATAAATAGTTACAACTTCGTCAACGTAATCGGCCATTTTGCATTTGAAGATTTGGTTCCAATCTTATTTACATACATAGATTCCAATCATGTTTCAATATTCAACCACGAAAGAATTAAACTGTAACTTAGATCGTCTATTCTATTCCAATATTTTTTAGATAAAATTTGAGAACCAGTTTTACGTTAATATAAATGTTTCCGGTCACAGAAAAATGTATTTATTTAGTTTGCTTGTTTGTATATTGCTAATAAACATTTTTATGGTACAGAAACAAATTGATATGGTGATCAAAGTCTGTTCTTAGTTATTGCTTTTATGAAATGTAATTGATTTTTATGCAAGGCGAGCTATGCGTTGCTAATAAAGTGTATTCGTTCTAATTCTAAGATGAATCGTTGGCCAATAACGACAGTGCGTGCGATAGTAGGGAATCGCTATTGGTCGAAGAACAGTCTTAGAGATAGAACGAATACACTATGTGTAACGTTTCGTTTGATGCGCGGTCGGTATATAATGGAATTTCAAAATGCGCCATCTATGAGTTGAGAATAGCGGGGCTGGTAACGGATAATGATTTGCTGATCTATAAGTTTCACTTACTTGGAAAGTGTGCAGACATGATTTCTCAGCGCGTCGGTCTTTTCCGGTTATCCCGTAGCGTGTGCGAGGTAAAGGATTTATTAAAGAGAAGGGATACTTTGTGAAATCCGAAACAATCCATCAATGCAATAAACGCTATGACATATTAATTGAATTATTTTGCGTAATATAACATATTTTTGCATGGCTGAGTATTATTTTCGAGAAAAGTGTTCATTTTGCAGATAGTGAAAGATAACCTTGCTTTTTCCATTTCTGTCAACATTCCATTTTTGGAAAAAATTTATGTTTCTCTTCTTTTTGGCTGCATATAAATCAGTGTTCATGAATATGTTATTAAAATAGAGAACTATACAGATTACATTTGCTTTTTTCTGCATCACTTCTCAAAATTTTGTAACCCCTCGCCTTGATGTTATGAGTTACACATAACCTATAAAAACATATTCGGTTGAAAATCGAAAATAAGGAACTATACATGTGATAATCAATTATGCCTTGTATACTTTTGTTCCGCGTGTAAAATAGTTTGTTGTAAAATTTGTGTTGGATTTCGTTTCGGATATAAGGATATCATGTTAACTACTGTAGATTACTATTTTAGGTTTTTTGGATTTTATCACATATTAATCCTTTTTTATTTTATTTCAGGATGAAGCAAATTGTGACAAGTCAGACTGTGAAAATACCTAAGGACTTGACCGTGACGGTCAAGTCCCGTTTGGTAACTGTCAAAGGACCAAGGGGTGTTCTTAAACGCTCTTTTAAGCATCTCGCACTTGACATTCGTGTAAGTAATTATATTATTCCCACAAATAGTTCATAATTATATTTATAGTTAGATCGCTATATGATGATAATGTGGATTCCCCTTCATTTGTTATAAATGATAAATCCTTTCCTGATCAATTCTAAGTTAAGCCTGTACTTTACAAAATGGTTTAGCACCATTTCACCAATGTTACCATTATATCTGTTTAGATGATTAGTCAGAGGTTACTGAAAGTAGAAAAATGGTTCGGCACGAAGAAAGAATTAGCAGCTGTACGCACAGTTTGCTCGCACATAGAAAACATGCTTAAAGGTGTAACTAAGGGTTATCAATACAAAATGAGAGCCGTATACGCTCACTTCCCCATCAATTGCGTTACGACGGAAAACAACACAGTCATCGAGATCCGTAACTTCTTGGGAGAGAAGTATATTCGTCGTGTAAAGATGGCACCAGGTGTGACCGTTACAAATTCAGCCAAACAAAAGGACGAACTGATTATCGAAGGAAATTCGTTAGAAGATGTCTCCCGTTCCGGTAAATATTCGATCAGAATACCTTGTGCTTGAAACTTTCCTTCGAGTACCAAAGGTAACAAACCTTTTGCTATTTGTGTTTCAGCTGCCCTAATACAACAGTCTACAACTGTAAAGAACAAGGATATCAGAAAGTTCTTAGATGGTCTGTATGTATCTGAGAAAACAACAGTTGTACAAGAAGAATAAATGTTATATACAATTTGACCACGTTGGTTATTCATTCGTACTTTGTTATTGATATATGTATTACTTTCGCGATTGCGTTTACCGAGTATAGCTGAACGCACATGGGTAAATCCGATAAACAGTAAGAGGCTGGGTCAATGGTCACGGTGAAATATGCATACATTACGATAATAGATTGTTGAATAAAAGGTTCATTTGCTTTTACTCGGATCTTTGTTTTGACTCATATTGTAATTAATAACACGCGCTCGCAAGTACACTGAACTCGGCCGAAGAGCCCACCTGCGTTTGATCATGGATATTTTCGCACCTTATCTTGATAAGATTGTTTAAATTCTTCTTTCGTAATTCCAAGAACTAATCGTCAATACAATGATTTGATTGTTGTTTCTTTAGACCCGCATTAGTCTGATGATAATTGGTACTAACCCTATTAGTCTAGGGTAGGGCATCGGAGTGGAATTAGAATGCGATCACAGTGGATCCGACTTCGGCAAACCGAACCTTTTCAAATGCTTCGAGAGAGGTCTCCATAGGACCCAACCGATGGGACAATCGACGTCGGACGATGGTCGGAGGAAAATTAAATCATTTTGTTCTTCGACGCGTCGAACGCGTACAAATTCCTATAGTGGAAATCCGACGACGGACCACTGCGAGCACATCGGCCGACGAAATCAGCCGAGCGTATGCGTCGAACGTCGGACGGAGTCGGGTCCACTGTTATCTTACCCTTAGTGGGTATATACGGCTTCCCGGCCACACCTTACGGGGCGACCGAGGGCCCGAGGAGCCCCACATATCGCCGGTCTCCCCTCCGGTGGGGCGGGGAATCCGTAAACAGGATTGCCACCTTGTAAAGAAAAAGAAAGAAACAGAGGTTGCATGGGCACGCGTTCTTTGTTTTCTTTATTCATCTTTTATATTCGGAAATTTGTGTATAACAAATTTGCAATATTACCACAGACAATTTTATGTTAATTTTATAAAAATAACAAGGCTATATTTTATACGATCTTTATTCCAATAAAATTGTGTGTCCAAAGACAATGTACAATTTTCTATAAACGTATCTTCACGATCTCGATAGATATGGTAAACCCGCCATTCCGACGGGCCCCGTAGTTTTAGGCTGCGATCACAGTGGGCCCGACTTCGGCGCACACGCACGAGCGTTTCGAATGCTTCGGGAGACATGTGTTGGTGACCGGTACGGCCGATGTTCTCGCAGTGGCCGACATCGGATTCTATTATAGAACGTGTACGCGTCGGACGAAAAACAAAATGATGCGATTTTCCTCCGACCATCGTCCGACTTTGGTTGTCCCACGGGTTGGGTCCTATTGAGACCTGTCTCGAAGCACTTGAAAAGGTTCGGCTACCGTAGACCCCGACTGTTTCGTCCGATTTCGGGCCACTGCGGCACCAACACACGCCTCTCGAGGCATTCAAAACGCTCGTGCGTGTGCGCCGAAGTCGGACGTCGGACGAAGCGGGTCCACTGTGATCTTAGCCTTAGCTTCAAACTCTCTCGTGCACTGCGGTTGCCTGCTCAAGGGTGACCACAAACTGAAGTAAATTCTACGGTAGGATACCGTGAATCTTTACGGAAATTGGTAAATCCAGACGTTTCATCGTAATTTTAGATAATGCGATAAATAGACTGCTGATCTTCATGCGAAACAAGGATTGTTTATGGCAATTTTGAACGATTGTATTTTCTCTGTATGCAAACGGCTGCTGCTCGGCCGACCACTTTATAGTTCGCCGCTGCATTCGAGCCTCTGGCACATTCCACGTGTCCGCTTTCCCGAGAGGGACCGGACAAAGAGCGCCGCCGGTTTTCCGCGCGCGAAGATCGGCAATTTCCTCCAGTTGCGAGAAAGCGCGAGCATTCGGACGAGCGTCTTGATAGATGGATCGGGAGCTGTCGGTGTCGCGTAATAGAAAACGAGAGAGGGGCCAGAAAGAAAAAAGGGTTGGGTGGGGGGTGAGAGAGGGAGAGAGAGAGAGAAAGAGAGCGAGATGATGTTCCCTGATCGGCGGGTGAGCAGCGAGGGGGATAAAGCAGCGTGAGCGATACAGGAACGCAGAAAAGGGAGAACACGCGTGTTCTCGAGTGCACAGTCTGTTCGATCGCCGGTAGGCTGCGGCTCGTTTAATGCGGCCGTTCACTACCGTTCTGTTCACGTTCACGTTCGCGTTCCTGCTGTGGTTGTCGTAAATTTTATCGGACAGAGAGTGCCCCCCGGTGGTCATGCCCGCGACAATTCCGCCAGCGTGCACGCATTCGAATTGTCCCGGACTGGTTTGAATGGACGCGGACCGATTCGCTTGACGTGTTCCAACCGCGCGAGCCGAAACAACGAAATAAAAGAACTCTCGGTGCAATCGTATCCGGAGCTGTCACCGAAATCGGAGATTTGCACAACGATTATTCGACGATCTTGAGGTAAGCCATTTCTCACGGAACCATACCATGATAGACCAGTTTAATTAGTCGTTAAGTCTAGGGGCTCGTTATCGCGTTAATCGCGAAGCGGGCAGTTTTTCTGAGATTGCTTAACACGCTGACTGCCACAAGAACTTCATGGATTTCACGCGAGTTACGATTACTGGATAGGCGTCGCTTAAAGTTGTGGAAAGATTTAAGAGAATTTGGTAATATCAACGTATATTTTTCAACTTACTCGGATTAGTAGGAAGAAAGAAAGAACTCTCGACTTGATTCATGTTTCTTGCAATGCGATAGACACACAAAAATTTTATTTTGCACCGAATTACCCCAATCTACTTATCGATAACAATTGTTGGTTACTTGATAGTGACATTCTCACCTTGCACTGTAATCTAGGTAATTTCAAGTGAATTTAACGTTTTAATTGGAGTTTCGAAAAAGAACACAATCACACGATTATATCTATGGTTGTAAGGAAGAACGTCGCATGTCACGTGTATTTCCACTTTCCAGACATTGCCGTTTAAAGTTTTCATCGCTAATTCTGTGTACAGGACATCGGTTAAATTGCATTATTTTTTTAGCCTTTCGAATTTGTTTCCATAACTTTTTTTCTGTTAATCCTATACTCTAAAGATCAATTAATTTTTTGACAACCACAGATAAGTTCAAAGAGAAATCTCGTTCAAGTAAAGTAATATAACTCAATTTTAAGTTGCCTAAAAGATCGCAAAAGAAAAACGACTTTCCGAACAACCCAATACGTAGTTCTTCTGTGATTGCCGCGCGTCTGCAATGTCATTTCCGTGCGCAATAATCGCCGACGATGACTGGGAGCGTAAATAAACACGAGAAAACGAGGATAGGTACTTAACACCTATTCGATGGCCGATTAATCGTGACGTGTAAAGTTGAATCAAACATCGAAAATATAAGATAAGGTTCCCTCAAACGAGATCTCATCGCAGAAATGAGCATCGAATCGATTCACAATTCTCTAGAAAAGTCCGCCGAGGCGAGAAGCGAATTTGCTCCGGCCGATTCTGTCAATTGAAATTGCATGCTACAAATTTTCGAATTGGACTTTAGAGATAAACAATGCTCCTGATTTATTTTCCGATAGATTTTCGATATACAAATTGTTGTGACGCTCAAACGCTATAAGCAATGGTCTAGTCAGCTCTGTCCATAACGATGTATCGATGTACATACTTCGAACTGAAAAGTTGCGATAATTGGTTGTCGTAATATCCTGGCCGTGAGCCGTGAGTAACGTTTGAAGCGATAACGTTTAAGGTTTTCAAAGAGAGCTCTTCTTTCTTTTCACGTGTCCGAGCGATGAAAGAACTAGTGTGATCTCGATCTCGATCGACTCCGTCTATTTTCAGTGATTAATCAGCGGAAGTTATCGACACTACGCACACCTGTTCCAGATATTTGAACAATCTTCGAAAATATCGATAGCGACGGAATAAATTCACACCTGAAGAGAAAACTGCTGGCTGAGATTGTTTTTTTCCGCAAATTACGTGTTCCAGCATCGATCGCAACTCGGGTAATAAACGCGTCTCGCGAGATCGCGGCGATCGATCGAACGTTCCGGAACGTGGATCGAAAGATCGGATTCGCGTGAAACGACCGATTGAACTTTACGCGCGCACTCTGTATGCGTTTAATTAATCGTTCCGTTATCGGGGTTGGGTTTAAAGGGGATGCAATCTAAATGGTTGTTGGAAAATCTACTGGGACGCGCGACAATCTGTTTTTTTTTTTTTTTTTTTCGTAACCGAGCACACGATATCGGTGTTCCTGTTCTTCTTAAGAGTGCACGAGATAATCGAGCGAGGAATTAGATGTACCACGAGCGATACTGCTGTTTCTCTGGGGCACTGAAGTAGCCCAACGAGATTAAGTCGATCGATCGCCGTGAACGATTATTTTAATTACGATTTCTGTAAGCACGCGGCCGGCATCTCCGAATAAGTATGCTCGCTTGAACACGATCAAAACGAACCGAATCGGCACTTGGAATTTTTCATTCAAATTGTCGCAATACTTTTTTAATCCTTTTATTTGTTATGCGTACAAACTCCGGGCCCCTCGATCTTGTATTGTTCGTTTAACACTAAACCTACCACGGTCAAACGACCGGCATTTATTATTGCAATTATTGAAAATATAGAAATTCGTTTGTGGAAAATAATGGAATAAACTTTCTTCTCCAAGCGTCTATTTTATATTGAAAATTATGGACAATCCGAATGAATTTAGTATTTACTATTTTGACAAGGCAACGTTTAGTGTTAAAGACTATTTACATAATTGGTATACACATGTATTATGTACGTATTGGGTTGTCGGAAAGTCATTTCGTTTCCTCAATAAGTTTTATAACATTTTGTTCTATGATCTTTTGCGATTTTGCGGACAGCATAAAGATCCCATTCTCGTGTAGAATTTCTGTTTTTTATTAGCAAAAAATTGACTTTTCTCGAACGACCTAATATACATACCTACTTACATGTATACATACTACTTTCATTTCTGTGTACCAATTAATTCTTTTTTCTCGTACGCTTGTTGTTCATTTAAAGACAATCGAAACAAGGAGGCGTTCTTTTTGTCGTTTTGACGTCCATTCTCATTTTTTTGTCGCTCTTGAGAAAATAATACATACCGGTACAACGCAAACGTAATTACTATTCGTTTATGTTCAATTTCGTTAGATTAATTAAAACACAGCGCATAATTGTAAGTAAGTACTTTGTAGGAATCTAGAAAATTCTCTGTAGAAATTTCATTCAGATCTAACCCCATATTTTACAAGTTTTCGAGTGGAGTAGAGCAAGTTTAATGACCATAACTTGATCAAGTTGCTCGCTATCTTTTCTCTTCTCGCGGAAGATAATTTTTTAATTAATGTTGATGGGACACGATTGAAGAAACACCGCCGTGAACTACTTGCTCGATCGTAAACGTTAATTATCGAGTAAAAAATCGTTCTGTTCTGTTTAACGATTTATAAATGTAAAACTATTCTTTTCTGTTATCGCATCGCGAATAATTTAATCGCTACGCGACAACGGTATAGGATAATTACTGCAAAAATTACAACGCGGTAAAGAATCTATTATTTAATGGAACGCAACTTATGAATCTTGTAAAAGATAAAAAGAAATTGATTCTAATTGATGCGAAAACTGCGAGGTTGGAATAATTAATGCGGTTAATTGAATTTATTTAGCCTACTAACTGAAAGAAAATGATCGATACGAAGTGTATCGATTGAATTGTGTGCTACTACTGCCTAGTGCAGTTGTGGTTTATGCATTCGTGGTATTTGCAAAGTTGTAAAACACACGCAAAATTTCTGAATTTTCCAAGTAAAGTCTCCGTTATCTCACGCTTCACAAAATTATCCGTATATATGTAAATAGCCACTTACGCAATGTTCCGCAATTCAACGGTAATTCCGGATGACAAAAAAATGGCGGAAGTCGTACGAGACTTAACTGTAGATTAAACGTTATCTGCGCCTAAAGTTGATCAACAACGCTTTTGGGCCTAGGCAAAATAAAAACAACTTGTCAAATTGATTTGTTGCGGTCCAACTCGATAATTTCAAGAACCGTCATCGGATAGCTAAAAAAACATTGACTCGCATCACTTGACTCTGCGGCATAACTCGTTGCCGGATTCGTTGTTTTCGATAACGTATCGCTCATGAAATATTCAACATGTACCGGGAAAAAAATATCCTATTTTCAGTCACTATTTATTCTATTGTCGTTTATAATTAGCGACGATGTTACATTGTCGACTTCTGCTAGTTCAGCGAAACCCGGTGACGCTTCGTATTTCCTTGTGAGATTAGCGTATCGGATATAATTAGCATGTCGGAGTACTAACGATTGCAATCGATTTTTTGAAAGTCGTCGCCACGTGGCAGACTTTTACACAAATTTGTATTTCTCTTCAGCTAAAATAATATGGTACAATGAGAGCTTTAAGATGATTGTACCGAATTTTTTGCCAACCCTTTTTTACCAGAGTCATCAAGAGATGACCTTCAGTTTTTTTTGTAGAAGACAAAATCTTTTTTAGAAGATACTAAGACGAATTTGACAAGCACCATAAAAAGTACTTCTTCTTCCTCTAAACATTCTAAATCAAAGAAACATTGAAACAATAACGTTTACATTAATTGAATCGACGCTCAAAACGGCGTCCACTAGCAGCAATACACCCGCGTAAACGGTTAATAAATGATTTTTTTGATTGTTTTAAATTCAGCAAAAAATATTTGTTACGATACTTGCCGAATTCGTCTCAGTAATCCTTAACCCATCTTTTGATGGGTGTAAAAATATTGTAGGTTTACCTGTAAAGAATCGAAGGTGACCTTGATAACTCTGGAAGAAAAGGTTGAGAAAAAATTTGGTACAATCATGTTAAAGCTCCCCTCGAACCATGTTATTTTAGTTAAAAATATTCGTATCGTCACTTTGTTGTTGCACGTTCAGTTTATTAGGCTTAGGCGACACGGCCTAACATTGTTATTCCTTTTCTAAATTACACGTAGACAGATAGTTTTCCAGGTTTTTTCCAAGTGGCACTCGCATACTTATTGTTGGACTTCATTCATGGTTTGCGTCGCGTCGAGAGGAGTAACTCTCGCATGCCTCTTACATAAGGAAGAAGCGCATCTATCTCTCTGTTATTAATATAACTAACGGTGTAAAAGCTGTCCAATTGTTGGTTCGCATCGTTCCCTTGACAAGCGGTGGTCTCGCTGTGGCCGCGCGCCGGTGAATGCTGCTTGCTCGCCCATTGTTCGCAAGGATAATGCAACCGCGTAAGACCGACCCGGGAAACAAACCAGCTGCGGTCGTTTCACTTTGAACCTGCTGGCGCCGACGGACTCCTCTCGGTCCACGCGGTGATTTAACCTCTCGGTGAAAGTGTCCTTGTTGAAAAACCAACGCCGCGCTGCCCAGGAAGCGCGTAAACCTAAATAACTGAGCTATCATGCGTGGAAATGCAAACGAAAACGCGAACATGCTCGAACTCTTTTTGCCCTAGAGATATTCTATTGGATTAATATTTCCTTGTATCGATCGTAAATTGTTCATAATAAATGTATTAACGCTCTCAAATAATTGCGTCTGTAAATTAATTGTATGTTATATTAATGCGTCGTAAGTTAAAGATTTAACAAAAGGAGGGAATTTTTGAATTTATTAAACCGGTGAAAACATTCAGACAAAACTGTGAAACATTTGAAAATGACCCCTTCTCATTGATCGGCAGGGCCCGCTCTAGCGGTTACGACGCCCCGGACAAAAAGACAAATTGTCGCCCCTTAAGAATTTATGTATACATATATTCTTTAAATAAAGGTACATATTTTTTATTTTCAATAAAAATCAAATCATTTCATTTAAATTTTAATAAAAGCATATATTTAGAAAGAAACATATAACATAACACAACATTGATAATCAAGTTGTACAAAACAGTAGAAATTAATTAAGAAATATCTGTACCTGGCCACAAATGTTAACCATATAATTTTTTATATTTTTAAATGCTATTCAAAATGTGTATTATTACAGAAACAATCAATATGCCATTATTTTGAAAATAAAAAAAGTTAATATTAACTACGCTAAAATCACAAAAAACTTATTTTTCTTACTTTCAGTTCTGCAAACTTTTTTATTATATCTGTTAAATTTATTTGATCAGCAATTTCATACTCAATTGCTAAAATGGCCTAACCATTAAGACGATTTTGTGTAGTAGTCGTACGTAAAAAGTTCTTAATTAATTTTAACTTAGAAAAACTCCTTTCGCCACTTGCTGCAGTTATTGGTATCGTTAGCAATATTCTTAAAGCAATAGTAAGGTTTGGGGCAAAATTTAACTTTGTAATTAAGCTCAGTACATTTCTTAGGCTTTCTTTTTTTGTCCAAAACCGCAAATACTGCTGTAATTTCCTCTGCTAATTCTACCCCATTTATGTCAACAGAATCACCGCCAGTTAAAATACATTCTAAATTTTTACAGTGTTTTAGTAGCATTTTTTTGGACATGGTATTTATGATACCATGTATATAAATATACATAATATAAATAATACCAATTATATAGATGATACATGTAAATTGAATAGTTCAATATAAGAGATGTGATGTCGTGCACTGCACGGACAAAAGACGTGTGGTAAATCAGAAGGAAAAAAACAGAATAGACTTATGTGAAATAAAAGATAATCGAAACTCGCGCGGGAGCGGCCCGCTTCTGCTGTGCACGCATCAGAGAGAGCGCAACTCATACGCAACAAACGCATAAAGTATGTGTGACACATTCTGGGACCGTCAAAACAATGTAAATACGCTACGCACTGTAAATTTTTAGCGAACGAAAAAATCGATGTGTGAAATTTTCTATTAATTGGGTATTTAAAACATCAATATTTTTCTCACACTTACAGCCAAAATGGCGCCCCTAAATTTTGGCACCCCGGGCAACTGCCCTGTTGATCGATGTATTGACCAAACGATATTTGGCGGTGAATTCAAAACATGAAATGACTCTACAACCAACTTTAACTTATTATATACCATATTGGTGTTTTATGATAACATTTTATTGACATCCAAATTGATTTAGACCTTACTACATACAATTATGATTGTATGTGATAACAGGTAAATGTTAATTTCTTTGCTGAAATGTCAAAGGAATTTTTATATATGTATTGGAAACGTTCATCATAAAACATTACTGGTTCAATAATGTTGCGTAATATTCGTGTATCTTAGGTGTCTCATACTCAAAGTTTACGCTGCGATGTTTAATCATGTGAATTCTTTCTAATAATATTCTTTGGTGTAAGTTTTTTTCTTTGTCTACTATTTTTTCGTTTTCGAAATCGAATCTGTGGTAAAATTCTATTGCATGTCTCGTCAGTGCAGTGTGTTGTGTTGGTTGTAAATTGATGTTACGTTCATGTTTATACGTGTTTCTGTATTGAATATACTACATTACAATTTTTTGATAGTGGTAATTTATCTTTGATAGCAGGAAACCAATTTTTTACATTTCTAAAAATCCTTCTAATGTCATTAGAAATGTTTTCAACATAAGGTACAACTGTGGTGTTTTTCCAGTTGAGATTGGTCCATTTTTTTTACGTCTTTCCTCTTCTTTTTTCAACGGTTAGAGGATGATAAATTTCAAATATAAATATGCTATTAATTAATTAACAATTCGAACCCGTGAGTCGAGAGCGTCGAAATTTTCAAAATTTCATCGAAATCGCTTAACATTTACACGAGCTACAAGCTGGTTAAAAATCATGATAATCATGGATTTTCATGACTTTTGATCAGTTTCTGCTTGAAATCCACAGAATCGTACATCTTTCGAAGCGTGTCGTTTCTTCCCCCGTCGAGTCAATCGCTTTCAATGAAACTTTCAATAAAACTGCCTTTTCTATTTTTGCATGTAACCTTGTAAATTGTAATTTTTTTGCACGTTATTTAGTAAACCAATGCTTCTAATTACTTTAAAAAATTAGGTTGTTTGGTACGATTATAAAAAAGTAATTCTGTTTTAAAGGGCGTACGAATACTTATGGGTCTGACTGTACATAGATTCTAATTGTACAATACAATAAAGAGAACGGGATGCCATTTATTATTAAATAAAAAAATACACGGAAATCATTTATAATTCGATATTAGTCAAGAATAAATTTCTGTAGACATAAATTAATAACTCTTGTGAATGTTTTTATTTAATTTGTGAGCAAACTGGTATTTCTAGTTTATTAACATTTAATGGTTATTGTAATGATAAAAAAGATCGGAACAGAAAACAGCGATTATAATGGTAGTAAGATTGAATTGAACATGGAATATTAACATTTAGAATAAATTAGAAATACCAATTGTGTTCTAAAAAAATTAATTACTTGATCAGACCACGGTGATAAAACGTTCGTATACATTGTATAAGCTCGAACAATAAAAATATAATTGGTTCTGTCATCGGCCTGTTAACACGTGTAAGTAGTAAGTCCTGATATTCAATCGATTCGCTGGTGTACGAGCGATGCGCAAATTATAGCGATTGTTCGTGTTATCATCTAATTGTAAATATTTAAAACTCTGTTAATTCCACTTTATTTCTTCGCCCGATTATATCATTATTAAAATACCATTCCGATGCCAGAATGATTCGTCATTCCGATGCGTGCAGTTCGGTTTCCGTACAAAGTTCACAAATCATTCCAGTGATTACAGCCGCGAATGATTAACGCTGAACGGACTGACTTTAAAACACGCGGCTGGCACAAAGTTGCAAATTCGTTCTGTCAATCAAGTTGAACGGAAAATGTAATTATGACGTAGTTAATTATATCCTTCGTAAATAATGTTATATGGAGATTTTGAGTTATCAGACAGCAGATCATTGAAGATCTAATAAAGAATTGCTTCTTTTTTTAATTAACAATGGAAGTATTTTTCAATCTGCCAGTTTCAATAATTACACAATAAAAATGCGAGACCGACGTTGACTGCTGTTATATGTATTAATATTCATCTTCGACGCGATCTTTCCACCGACCTGCTAAAACAACGTCAATGCTAAACTTAATTGCTGTCGGACATATTTTTTTTGCGTTGATTGGAACTCGATCGCAGTTGTTCTGTCGGTTCACGTGCGTCGAACAATTTGTACGATTCCGGGGGTAATCGTGTATGCGAATCGAGCGCGTACATGCTAATCGGCCGGCGCGGCTCGCGTTATTGCTCACGGTTTCAATTAATTAGGCACATGTTTACATAAACATGTCAGATGCGTGTAACAAATTATCGGAGGAGGAGCGAGCCGATGCGATGGACCAAAGTCGATGCAGCTAGAAAAAATCCTACGTTGAGTCAGATGATATTGTAATTATCGGTAAGCGTGAACCCGTCTGATAAGCGAGTGCCATTCGGTAAGTAGCAAAACAAGAAAATAAATGTTAACATTATTTTCCTACCCTATTGTTACCTGGATAGTGCTTATGTGATATAAGGAAGCTTACTATACATTCCAAGAAGAAGCTAACCTTGGCTGGGGAAGTTATAGTCACAGCATTATGTATATGGTCTGTAAATTTCGAATCTGATCGCAGGAGACTCTTAAGAAACAAAATAATGGACCAGCCTCATCTCCCCGACAGCATCGAGCCTAAAAAAGGAATGGTGAAGCCATGCAACATTTCCATACTTTCTGCGTAAAACAGCTTTACATGTATAATATTGTAGTTTCACTACATATATGTACAAAAGCAACAACCACCAAAAGCTAATATTTCACGGGATAACGGCACGCCTAAAGTTGTCATGTTATGTTATCATGTTTTTTAGTTTTTCTTCACTAGTGATCTCTATCTATGGTCAGTGTAATAAGTATTTGGACACCCTTAAAAAGCCGATAACTTTTTTCACAATTGTACCAAATAACCTAATTTTTTGTGAGCTATTAGAAGCATGGGTTTGCTGAATGACGTGCAAAAATATTTTCGGAAAAATTACAACTGGTAGGAATTACCAGAAAAAAAAATAAAAAGGCACTTTTTAAAAGTTTCTTATTTGGGCCCGCAATGAAAATTTAAAATATGTGATTTCAACGAAATCGGTTGACACAGAAAAAACGGCACGCATCGAATGATGTGCGAATCTGTGGATTGTGATCAAAACTCGTGAAAAACTACGATTTTCGCCACTTTTAGCCGCTTGTAGCTCATGCCTGCGTTAATCGATTTTAATGAAATTTTTAGCAAGGTTATAACGAACATAGATCTACAAAACGCATATTTTAAATTTTCAAAGTACAATTTAAAAGTGCCTTTTCTATTTTTTCGTGTAATTCCTATCAGTTGCAATTTTCCCAAAAATATTTTTGCACGTCATTTAGTAAACCAATGCTTCTAATTGCTCAGAAAAAATCAGGTTATTTGGTGTAATTGTAAAAAAGTTATCGGCTTTTTAAGGGTGTCCAAACACTTTTTACACTGACTGCATGCTCTTGGTAGAATTTACATTATATTCCGATTATGAATAGGTTAATTACCGTTTTTATGCTTTTGCAGTAACGAGACATTCATTTGTCTTGCGATTATTCGCGCATCAATTTTCCATTTGACGTTACGTACAATTCCATATAATTTTCTTCCACCTGTAGTTAAACGCGTCTGTAAACAAAGCAATTGATCACGATTATGCGTCATATATGAACGATTAATGTAATTCGGTTATTATTAATCTCCATGGCAAATGATTAAGCAGATTAGTAAGTTTTTCTGTATGACATAATAGGTAATTTTCTTACATAATTCATTACATTAATTTTTTTTTTCGTGTGGAATTACTTGCATTCTTCTATGTGTACAATATGCATACAATACATAGCAGTACATACCTAATACAAAAAACGAGTGTCACATAGTGAAGTAAACAAGAATTGAATCGCAACAGATTGGAAATTAATACAGAAGAACGAGTTCTGTGATCTTTGAACAATTATAGAAGAAGATTCTGATCGGAACGCAAAGAAAACGTGTTTTTGTGGGTTTCACTGATTATTCAGGAGATTCACTGTTCGGTAGAACAGTTAACTCGCACGGCGGAAACAGCGAACGTTGAACTTGAATTCACCGCGTTACGTTGAAGCGCGCATGAATCGCATCTGCGGCGATCTACGTTGGACTTTCATTGTTGATTCATTGCAAGCGATAAGATTCGCGGGTGTACTTCGACCAGCGTTATTATGCATCACAACTATCAACATCCAAACGGCAATGAGGAATTAATAAAAACATTGTTTACCGCTCGATGCAGAATATCTTAATTTGTCACGAAAAGCAGATAATGTTGCAAAAGTAATGGTACAAATTAGCTGGCACAATTTGAATAGTTTACGTTGATGTTGCGTTAACAAAGGTGGAGAACGAGAAGAGCATATAGCATATTCAGTTCTTTTGGTAATTTATATCAATTGCAGTTACTTGTAGACGTAACTCGTCGGTCACCTGTGACGATATTACACTGGGAATTCCAGCGAATGGATGTAACTAGAGTTCGATTGCTCTCTGAAACAATGATCGCCGCTTAATTCTATAAACAAGATTACGGTTATCGGCAGCGGAGATAGAGCACTTTGTTCTCTTTGAGGAAGTTTGCTCAACGATCGAGCGTTTCAATGTCGCATTGCTCCTATAATAATAATAATATATGTATATATCAACTTTAAATTTTAAATTTCCTTTACCAATAATATTTATTTTATTTGCTAGATTAATTATAACCTTCAATTATCTACATTTCAATAATAATAATTTTTAACTAATTATAGAATTGATCACAAAATTAATTACCATAAAATAATAATACTAAACTCGAGTTTATTTATATTTTTTCTTAATTGGTTATACTACAATTTTTTATATTGTAGTATATACTATATTATACAGAGTGTTTCCTATTTTTCCGGCAAGGTTGTAGGAGCATGATCTACAAGTGAAAATAAGAAAAAAATGTTATATGTAGTTTGTTTATAAACGCTTTGTTATAATATTATAGGCAAATATTGAATGTAGCATGAATAGGTGCGGAACAGTAGATTTAAAGATGACTAATTAAAGAATTAATTAAAGAATTAGATTCATCGACCTTCCGTATTAGAACAAAGCGTTTATAAATAAACTTTATATAACATTTTTTTCTTATTTTCACTTGTAGATCATGCTCCTATAATCTTGCCGGAAAAGTAGAAAACACCTTGTATATATACTACAAATATTTTGAATTGAAGGTTATTAATCTAGTAAATAAACTAAATATTAATAGTAAAATTAATTTAAAATTTAAAGTTTACTATATACAGGGTGGTCCGTTTAAATAAGAACACCTAAATATCTCTTCAGGTTATTGTGATGCAAAAATTATTTGTTACGCAATGTGCATGGTGTCAATGGACCAAATATTTGGCACGAATATTTTTTTTCGAGGGTCATTTTTTTCGGAGTTGTCAAGGTCATCGATGTGTTTTGGTACATAACTAAATTTTTTTTTATTGCATTGTGTTACTGATGGAAAAATACATTCAGATATGTATAATAACATGACCTTGAAATGGCCTTGATCCTCGAAAATTAAAGTTATACCTAGAACTGATGTCGAATATCTTCGGCCACGACTCCTGAACCTACGAATGCGAAGAAAATATTTTTTATCACACTAAAAATATCGATCAACAGATGTGTGTATGTGTTAACTGTTACAATAACGCTCACGGTCTCTTAAGTTATCATCAGGGATGTTCAAAATGGTGTCCTTCTACGTTGATACATTTTCTGAAACGTGCAATGATCGACTGTACAGATCTTTCAATTGTTTCGGAATTAATATCAGCACAAGCTCTAACTATGCGGTTCTTCATATCCTCTGGTGTAGTTGGTCGTTCATTATAAACTGTTTGTTTCAATTTTCCCCACAAAAAAAGTCCATTGGTGTGAGGTCTGGTGAACGCGGCGGCCATCCTAGAACTCCGGTACGACCAATCCATCGATTTGGAAATTTTAAATCCAGAATTTGTTTAACGAGGTGTGTAGAATGAGCCGGCCAACCGTCATGCTGATACCACATTCTTAAACGGATATCTAGTGGTACATCATGAACAAGCATTTGTAGCTCATTTTGCAAAAATGTTGCATACTTTTCTCTATTTAAAGTACCGTTTATGAAATAAGGACCAATTATTTGATTATTTAATATGTCACACCAGACATTTACAATCCACGGTCTATGTTCATCCACTAATCTTAGCCAGTGTGGATTGTCAGTTAACCAATAATGCATGTTTCTTAGATTTAGTTGTCCATGGTTGGTGAAAGACGCTTCATCAGTAGATAGTACTCTTTTAAAAAATGATTCGTCATTTTCGTATTGCTGCAAACCCCACCGAGAAAAATTCATACGATTTACAAAATCTGTTCCGTGAAGGTCCTGATGTAACGATAGATGATAGGGATGAAATTTTTCTTCTTTCAATATCCGTATTATGCTTGTTTTAGAAATGTCAGTTTCACGCTCGAGTTGTCTTAAACTCACTTGTGGAGTTTCGTTAACTTTATCGACAATAATTATTTTGTTTCCTTCGTTCGTAACAGTTCTGATTCTTACACGCTTTTTGACAACAGTACCAGTTTCACGAAAATGACTGATCAACTTTTTATAAGTAGAAAGTGATGGACAATTATGGTCTGGAAATTTATCTTTATACATTCTAATTGCTTGCCTTAAACAATGATCAGCTTTACCATAAATGAAGACCATATCAACTTTCTCTTGCATCGAGTAATTAATTTCAAACAGCACGTCGATACCCGGATAGATAAATTGAAACTGATCGGAATTTCAAATCGTTAAGTATCATTAGTATTGTGACAGTAAACATGTTTATTTAGATTCACGCTCTTGATGTAGAGTCTTGGTCAAAGCCTACGATCTCGATAGACATCAGTTCTAGGTAAAACTTTAATTTTCTAGGATCAAGGTCATTTCAAGGTCATGTTGTTATACATATCTGAATGTATTTTTCCATCAGTTACACGATGCAATCAAGAAAAATGTGGTTATGTACCAAAAAACGTCGATGACCTTGACAACACCGAAAAAAATGACCCTAGGAAAAAAAATATTCGTGCCAAATATTTGGTCCATTGACGCCATGCACATTATGTAACAAATAATTTTTGCATCAGAATAACCTGAAGAGATACTTAGGTGTTCTTATTTAAAGGGACCACCCTGTGTGTGTTTGTGTGTGTGTGTGTGTGTGTGTGTGTGTGTGTGTGTGTATATATATAAGAAAGAGAGAGAGAGAGGGACCCGATAATCGTTGTAGCAACGAACAAAACCGCCGCTGATAATGCACTTCTTCCACGGAGCAGGAAATGCACGCGAATCGTGGACCGTCATTGTTCTGTATCTTCCTGTTCGATACTCCAATTGTCAGCTCATCGGTCACGAAACTCTTTCAAAGAAATTGTATCGGGAACGTTTAATATCCTCTTCCATTTTCGCGAGTCCGGCTTTTTACGTTTTATCGTCAAGTTCGATTGCACCTCATTGCAGAAGTTCACTTAGCGTCTGTATAATGTCTGCTTGCAACGTAATTACGTGTCTCTGTTGCAATTGCACATGAGTGTGTATCCATACGATAGCCTAGAGTGCGTAGAGTCTAGAACAATGAAATAAAAACGACGAATTATTCAAACATTTGAATACCGCATTTGGTCGAGACTCGTCGATCTTTGTTTACTCCATGCGTGGATTACAAATTAATCAGGAAGAAGTTAGCCTCTGGCAATAAGGCGTTGCAAGTAGCATATATGATACTTCCTAAAAAAAGTTGTTTACAGACGATAAAGCAAAAAAAACAATCTCATTACGTGGATACCGATAAATAGAAACGAAGAAAAACGATTACCTTGCCGGACTACGCAGAAGGAAAAGGTGATTCTCCGTGTTTTCTGTGCAACTGCAAAGTACGTATAACGGTATGCGCTTGTGTCCCGGAAACCGTACAAATTTAGCGTTGACCGCACAATGAAATATCCGGTTATGGTAATCGACTGGAATATCGGGGGTACCTGAGATTACGGGTCTTTTTGTTCCGTCCCATGTCATGCAATGTTCTACCCCACAGAGACCTACAAACGCTCTATCTATGGGTCATTCCACGCAAAATCGATCACTTTTTGCGATGACCATCGACGATTTTGTTCTAAATGAAATATGTTGTAGTCCATGTGAAATTAGGGGGGGTTTAAGTCATCATTTTGCCGGTTTCGAATTTTTTTAGAAATTACAAGCCTTCGAAATTTGCGATTTTTGCCCATTTTGGCGAAAATAGACCTCACTTCCGTATTTTTATCTCAAGAACTGTTTGTCCGATTGAGCTATATTTTTTTTTGTTTTATTCGGAAAGGATTGGGCTATTATAAAACAATTTTTTCATCCTCGAGAATTAACTTTATAATATCGAAAAATATAAACAAATTTTTTTTTACGTTTTTTCCAAATTTGGCCAGTAATGTAAACTTTAAAAAAATTTGGTTATATTCCCTGAAGTGTTCTCTTCGATTTAAGCCCTTGAACAAAATGGCGTTTTCCCTGTAATCGTCACAATGTGCTGGAAAAGGACGCGGTGTACCCGCGTTTCAAGTAGCGGCGAGTCGAGCGAAAATACTTTTCATTGTAATACCTCAATAAAACATATAGAATAAACATTTGTATCTCAAATACAGTTTATATATTGATTATTTCATGATAAAATGCCAAATTCTTTGAAATTATCCTGTTCATTCTTTCCATGTACTGTGTACATGGCTCACCCGCTGACCCCCCTCTCCCCATGTAAGCCAAGCGTAGGCACTGTCGATGAGCATAGCTTGTACATCTTTTGAAAATGTGACGTCACAGTGTCTTTCAGCTGATTTCATCTTTCGGACAGGGAAAATTATCTACGCCGTGTCTATAGGTCTATGATGTATAGACTGCAGAATAACCCGTATCGAAGCTTACAACTGTAGAACAAAAAAAAACTATCAGAGCGTCCTCTTCGCGGTCATCTCGGCGTATTCTTCGGCCGGAACGTAATCCCTCGGGCACGTGGTGTTCGACGAACGACAAACAGAAAGTTCCAAGTCCAGTAACCTTCACTGTCCCTCGATCGTGGATCGATCAATCTAATCTAATCGCGGATCGCGAACAAGCTTTCGCTAGATTTTCGACGGAGCCGCGCGCTCGCCAAGCACATTCTGTCAGCTGACAGGTACGGTGTCGCTCGTACAGTGGTTCAAAAACGTTTTCGCGGTTGGCCTCTCGATTATTTGGCCTTGTCGTGTAACATACCGGAACGAGATTGCTGATCGCACCATCGGTCAATCGATTCGTCATTCTCGGGCGGCCATTGAGACAAGGACGTGCGATCAATGTCGAAGGTGAACGAACCTTTTCGTTCATTTCATCTTTTCAACTACATACTGACAGCCGAAATACGTAGATAGCATAATCGCCACCGTTAGTGTTTCATGCGGTTTTACCTTCATTTTTTAGTACCTATGTACATACAATATCGAGGACCAACGCACAGTGATCGATTCTTCGATTCTAGGTGGACAAAATGGTAAATTTGATCAACTTCTCGGGCAATTTTTCTCGTACTCACGTGAGGATTGACAGCTATAGCTGCTAAAATATTTGTATATGTGCGTGCGTAGACGGAAAAGTCGATGTGTTGACCTTCCTCACGTCTATCACTCCTGGCTTGGTTACTTAAAACCGCGCTAGGTCGTTTGAAGGGTTGAGGTGTTTTTAAATAAATGTTTTAATGCGTAAGTAACAATAACTTATATTTATAGCGACTGTACAACGGTGTGAATTTCTAAAGATTTTACTGGAGACTGACTGGAGACTCACCGACGACCCTTTTTATAGACTGTGGAAATTGTGGAGATGGTAAAGCAAAGTGGGAGAAAATTGGGGGTGAAATGCAGAAAACGGTCCAGACGCTGTCTACAATTGTTATTTGTTAAGGCGCCGGAAAGTCGCCCAAGAAATCGGACGAGTCCCGTTGTTTCGGACTCAAGAGCCTTCGACTCTTCACCTAAATTATGTATTCGCGTCGGGTGGTCGAAGTTTTGTGTTTTTGGTGTCGGATTCGTTGCAGAGACCTATTTTGTGGGTCTCACATTACATTGCGTCCCAACAATATTAATTTCATTGTCTTCATTAGTCGTGGGATTCTTCCGTTTGTACTGTCTTGCATGTACACTTCCAGTACTTCGAAACAACCTGTACGTATTAGTGAAAGTATGTCTAGAAGGAGTGTTTCGCTCGGGGTACCTTTCTTCATAAAGTAGTCGGGCCTGCACTGCATTTTTTCTACATTCACAGTAAATCGTGATCATATCACACTTTTCAGTCATCGAATATAACATAGCGGAATCGCGTTTGGAAACATACTGATAGTAAATTAGAATGCTGAATAACATTGAAGGACCTATGTTTACTTTAACTACGACCATAGTATGTTTACTATTTCCTACAAGTCTCAACCGTGATAAACGTATTCTGCTTCCATATTTTAGTTTTATACGTTTTTTCTGTCCTTGACCTTGAATGACCTTGGACTAATTATAGTCACTGAATTCCTAATGAAAGGGACTATCATTGTAGGTGTTTAAAAAAGGGTGGTTCCATTTAAAAAAGTCAAGGTGACCTTGATATCTCAAAAAAAAATGACATAAAAACAAAATTTTTTTTGCATCGTGTCAAATGCAACCGCACTATCGACCGCTTTTTAAAAGAAAACGAGGATTGGTTAAATGAAAAAAAAGTTTACTTAAATCACCTTAAAAAAGATGAGTGATTGACGTATGACAGTTAAATTTTATAATTTATAATATGCAACTTTGTCATGCACATTCCTTATAATTTTGAAATTTTGTATTACATTTTTGTATTTTTGTATTGTATTCTGTACTAATTTTTAAATGTAATTTAAGATTAATTCTTTCCATTTTTTGTTTATTCACGTATTCAATGTTGTATATCACGTATTTAATGTTATGTTATTTTTCTCAAACGTTACAATTAATTGTTTTACATGTCCATTAAAAAAAAATGATTGTATTCTTTTAAGTTCATGTAGTTTTATACACTTGACATGATTTCTGAGAAATAAAGCGATGTTACTACAAGAGAACACAACAAACTGAATTTTGTCCACCTAGAATCAAGGGATCGATCACTGTGCAACGGTTGGAATTGTGTCAGAACACGAGAGAAGCAAATGTATGATTACTAGACTCGTAGATCTTTATGCAAAATAAGCATTTTCCAAGTCAACACCTCCTCTTGACAATTTGATTAAGTCACAGGCAATATGCGTAATCGAGTTTCGTAAATCGTCTGATATTTTCACTACTTTGCGTTTTATCTACTAATTTTTCGACGTATATGCATAAAATTCGCAGACTGATTGTTACCATTAGATTAGCATTGAAAATTAAAGCGTATAAAATTCTAAGTTATATCTGTAACGACACTTTTATATACTCGATCGTCATAAACTTGTTTTCCAAAGCGTGGACATCTCAAAGTACATTATTCGAGAGTAACGTCGACTGTCGATTAGCAGCGATTGGTTAGCACGGTTGGCTAATTAGTAGCTTGCGCCGCTACCAACTTATTTGTTGTTGACGACGATGACGCTCGGCTCGGTTAGATTTAATCGTGTAGTTTACTGTTTGCAAACGTCTTCCGTATTTTCCTGTGAACTGTAAACACTTTGGATTTCTACTGTTGAAATCGTCGTTGACCGTAACCCAAAAAATTCTATAATCTCGGGATGGTTCCTATGACACTCGATTGCCTAATCGAAGCAGGTCAAATTAGTGTTTAGGAAATCGTTGGGACAACTATTTGGAGTCGGACATGTCTCGTGTCGCGAATTCGATCGTTTCGTCACTTTCTTTAACGAAACGGGATTAATTATTAGGTAGTCAAGGTTGAAATTTGTAAAAATTTAATTAAACTTACCTAATATTTGGCTATCGACAGATTTTACAAACAAAAAATATTAATCTTGGCACAAAAGCATTCGTATTCTTGGCAGCGCATTCGTAACGCATACAGAATATTTCTCGTACTGCCGCGATTGATGTAAATATTTAGCCGACTGCGTTCAGGTATTCTGCATAAATACTGAAGGCAGGTCGCGTCGCAGGATCTTGTGACGCTTCTGCGTCTTGTTATATCTTTCTTCACGGCCTGTGAGAAACAATCTACGGATTAAGGGGTTAACAATAACGGCTATTTCCTCTTGTTACAGTCGCGCAGTGCTGGTTCCCTTATGTTGAATTAATCGCCGAGCGTGTTCAACCACTAATACTTCTCCGGACACTCGACGAGCTCAAACGAACCGCGCACTACCATGGAGGTATTGATGCACGAGGCCAGCAACGGCCAGGCAATGAATGCAGACAGTTCATTCGGTTACACCACTGGGAAACAGCCGGCCAAGGAGAGGCTGGAGGATGCTCGGACAATCGAGAACGGAACACGTTTTATGGAAACGGCCGCGGCCGACACCGTCTCCATCTCCTTCGAGAAGATCACCTACACGGTGTCCCTCGGATGCAGAAAAGGTCAGTTCGAAACCAGAAACGGCACAGCATGCTGCAACTCCTGTACATGTTGCCGAAAATGTCTGGACTCTAAACATCTAATGGGCCGTGTATAGTGATTTTTAGAAATTTTTCCGAAAAGATTGATCGACACCTTGGTTGAAAGTAGACGTTTTTGCGAGTTGTAACTTTCCAAGGAACAGAGTCTATCGTAACGAGCCCGTGTATAGCATTAATCGTCCGAACAGGAAGAATTTTAAGACATAAATACAAACACAATTGAACTGCACACGCGGAATTATTCATACTTTCCAATTCGTTGCATAAGCTCGAAACTTTCCTTTGAATCTCCGCGTAAGTTCATAGATGCGTATCTAATGAGCATCGACCGTTGGTAGTTTGTTGCGTAGACGCGTGTCTTGCGAGTACCGTTATCAATTTCACTCGCAATCTGTCAATACACGTACAATGTGTCATACGTATGCATAATGTTACATCATGGTAATGCTTCAACTCTCAGATCTTTGACACCACTTCTCCACAGGTTAGAACACGTCTCTCTTATTCATTCATTCTCTATTCCGCATCATTTAAATTCCATACTGTACTCAGATTAATTGTTTTCCGTCCAGCAAATTAATTTGAGCTGTGCTGCCTAGCTCTATTTTATGTATATCCATCGTACTTAAATCCCCAACTACGCTTCTGTTGTTTCTTTCAAGTTATATCTACGTATTCATTTTCTCCGCCCTTCTTCTATTAGTTCTATTACTTCTACGGTCTACAAGTTCTAGTTCTTACGGAAACTATCAGTCTGTTCTCCCACTCTTTCTATAATTTATACTTTGTTTTAATAGGTTCCCATCTCGTTCACTATTCTCCATTTTTTTTCTATTAGCTCTCCCACTCTTGCTCTAATTCTTAGTTTTTTTCATCGATCTTCCACTTTATCGTCACTAATTGCCGCACTGCAATCAATTTCACTTTTCCATTTTTTTTCTATTACTTTTCCCACTCTTCCTATAATTTATACTTTGTTTTATTAGGTCCCCCAACTCGTTCACTATTTTCCATTTTCTTTTTCCATTAGTTCTCCCACTCTTCCTCTAATTCTTAGTTTTTTCAACCGATCTTTCACTCTACCGTCACTAATTGCCGCACTGCAATCAATTTCACTTTTCCATTTCTTTTCTATTAGTTTTCCCACTCTTCCTATAATTTATACTTTGTTTTATTAGGTCCCCCAACTCGTCCACTATTTTCCATTTTCTTTTTCTATTAGTTCTCCCACTCTTCCTCTAATTCTGCAATCAATTATGATTACAATCTATTAAGTAAACCAAGGATTAAGGTCTACAAGAACGTTACAAAAATTATTGTTATGATAAACACATTGTCTTCTCAATACTTGTACCATTAAATACGTCGTTTCGATTTTGCGTGTGATTCTTATGGGCGTTGGTGTGTGGCGCATCACGGTGTCTTCCATTGTGTTCGGTGGACCTCTGCACGGGCAAAAAGCTCACTTTCTCGATCGCATACAGCAATCTAAATATCAAAATTTCGTCTAACTAAAAAGCGTCTACATTTTTATAACACCGAGTACATACTACATGGTAGCTAACACCGGATGTCCGACAGTAAAACATTCACCATCTCTTTGACAAAAAGATTCCTCTCATAGGCAGAAATGTTAGGAAAGAGGAATTACACTGCGAACATGTTTTTGAACCTTGATAGTGAGTCTACAGATGTTTCGCGGCAATCATTGTAGGAACATGACATGTTCGTTGAAGAGATCCCCATTTCACGTGTATGTAGACACACATTGAACAAATTACCGCGATTTTATTATCGTCTCACTTCTAACATCATCAGTCGAAAAGAATTCGATCGGAAAACAAAAGCGGAAAATGGATTGAGATCCATTTAAAAAGATTTTTTTTTCCGCATTTTATTTCCCATTTACCGGAATTTGAGATTAGCACACAATATTAGATTATAATAAATTTAATGTCATTAATGTTTTTGTTACACAATTTATCGAATGTACTTAAAATCTTTGTTATATTGATCTAGGCAAGTTATTAACAACAGGAATATTATTCTGCTTGCAACTATTATTTTTCAAATAATTCATATGTATTTGAAATAACATCAATAACATCAAATGTATTTGAAATTTTTATTATATTCATTATTAGTTAAATGGACTTCCTTTTCACTATTTTGAGAATAATATATTGTATCGAATACTTTAAGAACATATCAATTATATACAAATACATTCTGTTCGAATCTGTATTAATGTTTTCGGCGCTCGGGTTCGATCAATTGTTACTATTTAATAGCATGTTTGCAATATATCAAATGTTTTGACAGTTTGTGTCGCAATGTCTATCCTATAGTCATGGAACCGGCACATGTTTATACTGTCGTTTAAAAATTTTTAAATTTAAAAATAAGAGGGTTTTTCTGTTCCTTAAAAATATGTCCTAATTCTTTTCACATATAGCAAGTGAGTATTGTTAGCGGTACCTTTCTCTACTGTTTTCAACCCACAATTCAATAATATATATTAAAAGAAAACGTTATTACTTCACAGACGCAATAATTTTTCTTGAAAATGGTCTAAAATAAGACCGAAACGTCGATAAAGATATTGCAAACATGCTATTAAATAGTAACAATTGATCGAACCCGAGCGCCGAAAACATTAATACAGATTATAACATTCGATAAAAAATTGAATATTTACATTCTGTTCGGATTGGTTTCACTGTGTTTCTTGGTAAATCTGTCCTCTCATTCACTATATCAAGAAAAAGTATACAATAATCGATGAGATAACACATCCTTATTAGTGAACATCATATGCATATCGTTGTAAATCGTGTTACTGTTGGTTATTACTGTGGTGTCGTTGTCGGTCAAAATCGTTGTCGGCCAAAGCTATTGTCGGTCAAATCTGGAGTCGGTGAAAACCGTGTCGGAAAAATCTGTGTCGGTAATTTCCGTGGGACCGTCTGCCCACGACCCCGGACTAGAATTTAGCATTTACTGTACACGGTTCACGTACCACGTGTACACGTGTATTTTAGTAGACATTGAAACCCGCGATCTCTGGTTCGTAGGTGAAAAAGAGATCTTGCACGGGATCAACGGAAGGCTTCCGGCGAGACGGTTGATCGCGTTGATGGGCCCATCGGGAGCAGGGAAGTCAACGTTGCTGAACGTTCTATCGGGATACAGGACGACCGGCGTGAACGGTAACGTCCTTGTGAACGGACAGACACGACAGATGCACTCGTTTTTGAAGTGAGCTGACTATTTCTCCTCTTCGAATCCACCGAAATAAAATAATATAATTCCGGCCTCCGAAACCGAACGCAGGCGCGCGGCGAATGTTTTCTGATTGTGTGCAATTGAACATCGCAGATGCAGCGCGTACATCACGCAGGACGATCGGCTGGAGCCGTTGTTGACGGTCGTCGAGAACATGAGGGTGGCCGCTGACCTCAAACTGTCCACCAAGATCCCGCGATACGAGAAGGAAACGATAGTGAGTAAAACGTTCCGAGTACCGATTAATTATCAATATTCTATGTGTGAACTGCAGCCGTTCCTGCTCGTGCACGCGCACACGCCGCCGCGCCGCGTATTGATAAGATAAACGGTTGCGTGTTTACGGAATAATGTTATTGTTCGGTGTTCTAAGTCGCTTAACCCCTTTCTTTGTTATTTCTTTCGCAATTGCAGTAATTAATGCTAGAACACTATCGAGTCCTAAATGAGACTGCATCGTGTACAGCAGTGCTCCGCAACCTTTTATCTTCCACGGCGCACCAACGTTTTCGCGACAATTCCGCGGCATACCACAAGTAAAACCTTTCAAATACATAAATTACAATAATACGTATATGTTTTCATTGGATAAAAAACACAATATTTACTTTTATTTAAATTTTATATAAAGCTACTTGACTTTTTAATAAATTTAATTATTCTCGAGAAAATTGCGGCACAGTAGTGTTAAATTAAATTTCTTAAATTTTTTAACCTGCCCATTAGTTGGAAATTTTTCTAAGTCCAATATTCCTCTAACTTTTTGCCAATATGTAATTTCTCTAAGTCGAAATTATACACAAAACAACAACATGCAGTTACAGCGCGCCGCGGAATTGTCGAAACAACGTTGGTGTTCCGTGGAAGATAAAAGGTTGCGGAGCACTGGTGTTACAGTCGCCACTGGGGACTCCACCTTGCAACCAAACACGCCTGTAAAATCAACAATTTTTAATATTTCGACGAATCATTTCCTTCGAACAAAATCCGAGACGGAAAGTGTCCGATCCAGTTTCGCGGATGTGTGCGTCGCCTTTTAGGAACGCTCGATCGCGCATCTCCTGAAAACTAATAAATTGTAAAAGTCTGTAACTGGAAAGGTGAACGTTATTTTCAGATCGAGGAGATTCTTAAGACGCTGGGTCTACACGAGCACATAAACACGCGGGCGGAGAGACTGAGCGGAGGACAGAAAAAGAGATTGTCCATTGCTCTCGAGCTGGTTAACAATCCCACCGTTATGTTCCTCGACGAACCAACCACGTACGTGTAATACATTAGACTATCTCCAGAATCTCTCACTATAACTGTATAATCTAATATTTATACCGTTACGACTAGACTGCGGACTGTATGCTTTCACGGGATACACATATTTCTAGGCACTTACGCACATAGTTATTATTAATGTTCTCCTCGATTTACGAAAATTGATAGAAGAGGAAATTCATTTTTATTCAACTGCCGCTTATCGCAGTAGTTTCCGAGAATTGTGATGTTTATATATTTATGACAAAAACGAATTGGCGCAATTTAAAACAGTGAGAAGATTACAAGTCTTCAAGAGTATTAATATTCAAGAATAAAATATTCAAGAGTAAAATATGAACTCAGCTCCTGTGTCTTGCAATCGATGCACAAACTTTTTATTCTCTATAAAGATCCGGACTAGTAACATACGCTGAAAATTTGTATTTTGCTTTTAAAAATCCGAAGTCTAATAATTAGTTTTGTGCTGAAGAGTTTATAGAATTATCTAATATATTTTAAGAAACAATATTATCTAATAGTTTGTACATATGTATATGTAGAATATTTATTTCTACAAAGTTCCACCTGATTTACAAGTAATCTCGTCAAGCCAGTTTGAACTACTATCCTTGGAAATATGTATGTAGCAACTCTCGAAGGATTCCGTTTTCCCATATCGAAGGATAGCATTAATTAAATAGCGTCTTCAGACATTGATTTACGCCTCTCTCGTTCAAGGAACGGCGATACCTTACTCCGTAACAAATGATCTCATAAGTGAACCGAATCGTGCACGATTTTCTCTATTTTTTCGCAGAGGACTGGACAGCTCGTCTTGCATGCATGTGGTGAATTTGCTGAAGCTGCTGGCGCGTCAAGGAAGAACGATTGTCTGTACGATACATCAGCCTAGCGCGTCCCTGTTCCAGCTATTCGATTTGGTAATGATGAGGTCAACGTGACACCGCAGCATGTCCCCCTCCGCGTCATCATTTTCTCATTCGCTTGTGCGGGCTGACCAGATTTTTCGGCATTTTTCCGGATCATCTATGCGAAGATTCAAACAATTTAAAATTACAAACGTGCCAGTTTCATCTTGTTTATGCAAAAGAACAAAGAACCGTGTTTCGTCAAAGGACACCGGCGCACAGTAGTTCGAAATCGCCAAAACGTGGCCAAAAATCGAAGACATTCTCCGATTTAGTTGAAAATTGGTATTCTATGGGTTTTCGGATTGCTGATTGTGAATCTGATTTAAAAATTTCAAAAACAAAATGGCGGATTCAAAATGACAGATGTGTTGCTTAGAAAATTGTCCGATTTAGTTGAAAATTGGTATTCTCTGGGTTTTCGGATTGCTGATTGTGAATCTGATTTAAAAACTTCAAAAAACAAAATGGCGGATTCAATATGGCAGATGTGTTACATAAAAAATTGTTCGTTTTCCTTGAAATCTAGTATTCCCGTATTTTGGGGGTTGCTGATTATAAATCTGATTTCAAAATTTCAAAAACAAAATGGCGGTTTCAAAATGGCAGATGTGTTGCTTAGAAAATTGTCCGATTTCCTTGAAATCTAGTATTCCCATATTTTCTAAGTGTTCTTCCAGCTATGTGTATGTGTAACTTTTAACTGTGTAATTTCCATGCAAAATTCTTCGTGACCTCCGCTTTGTAATCGTCATTAAAGAAAACAAAAAACTAGAAAGTAGGTGTTTTGGAAGAGAGAATTTTCAAAGTTATAAAATATATATATAATGTTATAAGTTACACATACACATAGCTGAAAGAACGCTCTTTAACGCTATGTAGTTAGTTTTTCGAAAAATATTACTCATAAAAAAGTAGAAATGCGATTTATCTTAGACTTGCATTTTTGCTTGTTTTCAAACTGCTCTCGAACAATAATGGGTGACTTTTAGCAATTTATATTTATGCTACAACTTAGTTTGAACATTTAAGTAGCTGTTGGCATAAATTTCATTAATTTTGGACGAAGTTGAAAAAGTGATTTTTGGCAACGTTTTGGCGATTTCGAACCACTGTGCGACGCGACGTTCGAACTACATAACAAGTTTTTGAAAAAGACTTACAATTAGTAAGCAGTTGGCTTTCGCACTGAACAGAACACGCTCCTGTATCCATAAATGAAAGAATCACAATGTTATTTGAATCCTGTTTTTTATGTTTGGCGCAGACAATTTTCCATAAAAATTCGCAGTCTACTAATTACATTTAAATCGTCACATCCGGTGACCCGATTTTCACGTCGACCCGGTCCCTGTAGTCTACCTGTCTCTTTGATATCACGAATATTTTCTCACCTGAATTCTAAGGGGAGCCTTTCTACAATTTTCAAGTGGTTCAATGTGTTATTCGTACTCGCTAATGAGAGAAGCATGTTGTCAAAGCATTCGTTTCCTTGACAGGTTTACGTGTTGGCGAAAGGGGAGTGCCTCTACTATGGTGCAACCGATAAGCTGGTGCCTTATTTGGAATATATCAAACTGCCGTGTCCTGTATACCATAATCCAGCGGATTACAGTATGTATTTTTATCAAAATTTCTTCTATACGGAGGATCTTATTTAATTAAACGCACGTCAGACCAATTTCTTTCAAACTTCGCGTGCCATTAGCCACACATGGGGCTGGCAACGATCGCATGCAATAATCGGTTTTGCTTACCTCCAAGGTCGATAGATGGGCGAAATTATTCACATATTTCACTACTGAAGGCATTGAAAAGTATACGAAATCAACGACTGAAACGATTAAATATACTGACGCGTATATGATTAAGAAGATTGCGTCAAAAGATTAAGGAAACATGAGATTTTTTAACAATTTTACGTTTCGCTAATGTGTGTAACGTCGTTTCTCAAGCGTTCCGTGTTCTTCCGAGTGGAAGAGCGAAGTTTAAAAAATTGCTGTCCCAAGAAAAGAAACATATTATCTAAAAACTCATCATTCGAAGTATTGTCTTGTCTCGATCTATCTACACAAAATCTTAACAAGACACCTTGATTTCTTCGAAACAGAGGAGTAAATAAATAATTACAACAATACTAGATGCTATCGAACTTTGTATACAGGGTGTCCCACGCAACTGGAACAGGCTGTAACTCTTAAACGGTTGGGAATAGAAGATATTATAAGTCAAAGTTAAATGGTATCAGACGATGCATAATATGCAACTAATTTTATGCACTTTTGTGCATCGGTGCATCAGAAAAATGCAACTGCACTTTTTAAAAAAATGGAAACCTATGTTTTTGACTGCACCAATCGATGCAGTTTCTTGTGCTCTGCATAAAAGTAGTAACATACTTATGCCCTAAACTTATTCGTTAGGAAGTTATCGAAGCTAAAAGTTCCCTGAATTATTTCGGTCTCCCCAAAAAAAACATAGACTATTTGCAAAAAATTATTATCGATCTTAGGGAACTTTTAGCTTCGATAACTTCCTAACGAATAAGTTTAGGGCATAAGTATGTTACTAATTTTACGCAGAGCACAAGAAACTGCATCGATTGGTGCAGTCAAAAACATAGGTTTCCAATTTTTAAAAAGGTGCAGTTGCATTTTTCTGATGCACCGATGCACAAAAGTGCATAAAATTAGTTGCCTATTATGCATCGTCTGATACCATTTAACTTTTACTTATAACATCTTCTATTCCCAACCGTTTAAAAAATACAGCCTGTTCCAGTTGCGTGGGACACCCTGTATACATACTCGGTTGTTTTCCGCGACGTGAATTGTCTACAAGTGAAAATCTACAAGCCAGTGATTATTTACGAACATATTTTCTCCACGGTTTCCTATATGTGTGTATTTCGGAATTCGCAGTAATCGAATTGGCCTGCGGCGAATACGGAGACGACAAACTATCATTGTTAATATCCAGCTCTCAAAACGGTAAGAACACGGAGTGGTTCAACACTTCAGACACGGCCGCAACGAATCTGAAAGGTATGCACACAATCTGTTTTTGCAGTAATAGCCGGATGTTACTTCGTTTTTTCCGTTTTGCAGCGTTGCATCCTTCGAAGAAGAACGTCGACGATAATGCCAGTCTGCAAGCGACTTCTTTGGCGTATCAAATCAGAGTCTTAATGTGGAGAGGTTTTCTTATGTGCAAAAGGGATACGGTAAGTTTGCATTATACGTATTCGTCAGATAATGATTAATGTCTTTTTGTTTTTCTTGTAACGATCAACTATAATTACCGTACCATTACAGACTCTAACACATTTGCGAATCCTAGTGAACATAGCCGTCGGCTTCATGCTCGGCTCCGTGTTCCTTGAAACTGGCATGGATGGTGCCCGAGTTCTAGATAACTATAATCTTCTATTTTCCATTCTAATACATCACATGATGACCACGATGATGCTTACCATAGTCACCTGTAAGTAATTAGACATTAATCTATAAAGCTTGTAAATGTTACAAATATCAAAACGGAGTTCGTAATTTAACAAGTTCGAACTTTACTGAAATAATAAGACACTGTTTCCCGGTTAAACAAATCCTCTTGCTTCGGCTTTTCCTCGTAATCCGTCGAGGTTTTTATGCCGAAGCAAGAGGATTTGTTTAACCGGGAACCAGTGACTTATTATTTCAGTAAAGTTCGAACTTATTAAATTACGAACTCCGTTTGATATTTGTAACATTTACTTTTTCTGAATTTCTAAAAAATGACCGCTAAACAGTAGGTGTAAATTAAAACAGTGAAAACATTAGAAGAATTAAAAAATTCTGTTAGATTATTTTCAACCTATTAAACATATTAACAAAGAAAATAAACTTCTATTTCACTTCAGTTTCTTGCAATTCAGGTAGAAAATTTCTATTTTGCATAAAGATCCGCTGTCTACTTATTAGAATTGTGTGTAATAATATTTGGTCCCCTCAGGGTTGCAAATCCATTTACCACTTCTCCCCCTCTTACACTCTCACTGTCGCCTAATTTCAGCGGGACCTACTCTATAAGCTTATTAAATAAAACGAATTTTTTGTGAACAATACGCAACCAAGATGAATCGATCAATTGAACTGTTACTTCGATGGTTGATGTACAAATTGAAATTTCATTTGTCACATTTCTTCCACAGTTCCCATGCAAATGAGCATTCTGCTGAAGGAGCACTTCAACAGATGGTACAGCCTAAAAGCATTCTACACGTCCATAACGTTGATCGACCTGCCACTGTCGATATTCTGCTGCCTAATGTTCACGCTGATAGTCTATTTCCTAACGTCCCAGCCACTTGAGATGACACGGTTTTTAATGTTTTTCTCGATCAGCCTGCTGATATCTTTTATAGGTCAAGGGACTGGTCTCATGATCGGGGCAGTATTCAATGTGGTTGTAAGTGTGCTTGCTCTGTAGATCGATAACGTCGTAAAAATCTCGCCGAACTGAAACCGGAAATATTGCATTTCAGAATGGAACGTTTCTGGGACCGACCTTATCTGTACCGTTGATGATGTTTGCCGGATTCGGTGTGTCATTAGGCGATATACCGAGTTATCTGAAATGGGGTACATACGTCAGCTTCCTGCGATACGGCTTGGAAGGGTAACTGTTCCTATTTCTAGTTTGTTAATCCGATAAACTAATCGTGACAGCAGATTAGACGATTTATTATCTATTGTGCTAGCCTTGGTAAAATATATGTACCTATTCAATCGCGCAAATCGATCTTTAACGACGTTTATTATTAGACTGCGGATTTTATGCATTTATCCAAAAAGAAAAATGTGTAATTACGAACAGTAATGATAGAAGAATTTTAAACAGTAAAGGCATTAGAAAATTCGAACCTTAATACGTATACTAGGGTGGCGCTTATTTGCTCTTGTCGAAAATTTTTTTCAGAAACGTCTTTCGTTCCAAATAATTAAAAAAAAAAATCTGTGCAAAGTTTCAGCTCGATCTGATAACGGGATACGGAGCCTCATGGCCGTTAAACATTAAAATAATTAATTTAACTAAACTATTTACCGCATCGAAAAAATATGTTACACAAAACCTGTAGATCTGGACAGACTGTGTCTTTTATGTCTCATTACTTTTTTCGTACAAAAGACGGTTGCTGAATAAATTGAAAACAACGTCGGACCAAAATCCAAAAATTTTTTCTGAAATTTGAAAATTGAAATGTGGCGTCATTATCTTTTAGCAATAAATATTAGCGAAAAATGTGTTTTTTATTTTTTGAACTTGCGGAAGTCGTTTTTTTCTTAATTGCATATTATTTTTACGGAGATTCCATACATATATGTATATATTCTTGTTTCAGTCTTAAAAATTTTCGGGTTCCACTTTCTCATGGGTGGAGGTCTTATAAAGAGAACTGCGTTCAAAAAAATCCTTCGTATCCTGTTATCCGATCGAGCCGAAACTTTGCACAGATTTTTTTTTAATTGAAACAATCCTGGCGGGTGCCAACACAATATTTCGAAATTCGAAAATAAGTGCCAACCTAACGTCATTCAAAATCCATGGTTCATTTTATTCCAAGATCTTTTTTCATGACGTAGCGAGCGAGAAACTGACGACGCGTTTCTTATTGAAAATGTTACACATTCAAGCGTCTGTGAAGACTTTGAAAAATTTTTTTTGTGACTGAACCCAACATAGCTTTCAAGACTGAAGCTGCCTCTTTACAACGACACCTTAAAAATTGATGTACGATTTTTTTTAACCGTTTCATCGAGCTTTGAACGCCAACGTTACACTAGTATAAGTTACTCCAAGTTGGCTATATACGACCGAACTTGTTCCTCCTTTTTGTTGCATAAAGCAGTGAAAAAAAATCATACATCAATTTTTAAGGTGTCGTTGTAAAGTGGAAGCTTCAGTCTTGAAATCTATGTTGGTTTCAGTGACAAAAAAAATTGTTCAAAGTCTTCACAGACGTTTGAATGTGTAACATTTTCAAGAAGAAACGCGTCTTCAGTTTCTCGCTGGCTACGTCATGAAAAAAGATCTTGGAATAAAATGAACAATGGATTTTGAAACTAGAGACTTTCAGCTTTAAAATGAGTGAAAATTTATGATCGTATGGTCATGTTTTACGAAATTAATTAAATACTTCTGGTCTTGCAAAATGTCTGATGAGTTTTCATAGACCGCGGGGCTTTTGAAAATGCGAGGCCGGGTTCGGGAGAACGCGCTGAACCTGCCTCGCGTCGGCTCTGGTCACGAGTATCGAATGATTTTCGTGTGTAGACAAGCTCAGCAATTATGACTAAAGAACTAGACTGAAGAATAAATTGAACGCTTATCAATTTGCAGGTTCATCAGTGCCATATACGGCTACGATCGGCCGCTATTGGACTGCAAAGCGAACAACCACTTCTACTGCCATTACAGGTACACGGCGAAGTTCCTGTCGGATATTACTATGGACGCAGATCAATTTTGGAACGACATAGCGGCGCTGGTCACGATACTTATCGTAACGCGAGTTGGTGCTTATCTGCTTCTCAGGTGGAAGATCGTGTCCATGCGATAGAAACCATCGGAAGAGTACGCTAATCGAGCTCTCATCGTGTTCCTCGCCGATTCGTATTTTGACTGCCCACTGCTTTATCGTGATACTACTAAATAACTGTTCCCGACGTTACAGCAGAAAAGACGCGAAACAATCATATTTATCGTTAGCTAGTTGAATTTAATTTATGGTGCGGAACCAGATAGTTTTGCGGTTAAATGTATTTGCAACAATTTTTTTTTTTTTATAACTTTCAAGTAGTCGCACTAGGGAACATACCAACGTAATGAAACTACGAACGATTTTGCGAAAATGACAATATCTAGAAATTTTTTTAAATAGCAAAACTCTGTATTTTTATAATTTAAAGTCATTTAGGTACGATTCCTTGTTAGAGTCAATCAGTCGATTTCAATTAAGGACTAATTGATAAATCGATGACTGTGTACAAAACGACAGTCGCCAGTATCTATTGTAATTTTTAAGGAATTTAATTGTAATTAGCTTTATACTCCGCTCGTATTGTAAGGCATAATTGCGAACAACGAATTTATAAAATGAAGACAAAGCTGCTACCGCGAGATACAAATGTTAAGCTTAATTTTTAGGGAGAGATCACGAAGATCCAGGAATATTCCTACATCTTGGATACTCTAACGAATTCGTTAATCTTTTGGAATGAAGGCGACAAATGAACGAGATATATTTTCGCGCGTTATCGCAAAAGATTAAGCGATTATGTTTTTATGTAAGTAACGAATTAAGTGCAGTATGACCGCAGAAGATTGAGCGATTGTGCTACAAAGTAAATAATTGAGTGTAATCTAAGGTGATATTATTCCGAGACGATATTTTCGGAGATCAAACGTGATATTTAAGGATTGCTCAACGAAAAGTCAATTAGCAACACCTGCGAGCTTTTTAAGATAGCGATTTTTCCTTGAAGATGATGGGAGACGATTGCATTCGATCGCGCGTTAAGTAAAACTATTGTAAATGTATAACTATACAGGGTTCAATATCGATTTAATTAATCACCGAGCTTCGCCATTATTTCAACTTATGAGTCAAACTCTCAGCCACGTATGTAAAAAAAACTTTTGTACAATTATTTTGTTAAGATTTTTATACTGATGGGAATAAAAATATAATTCATCGATTACTATGCGCCTTTTTCATTTCTTATCGTACCCGATTTGTAATCTTCAGTTAGATGAAAATTAGTGTAATTCTTTCACTAAAAGTTATTAACTCTTTCGCTAGCGTGGACGAGATATATCGCTATAATGTCGATGAAATGATAGTACGAACGAGATATCTCGTGTTACTTTAGTATTGATAAATAGTGTTTTCTATGTAAATTTGACACAAATAATCGATTTTTAAGACATGTTCATCGTTGGTGGAAAGTGCTTAATGTTCAATGTTCAATACTTAATGTACAATACTTAACGTCAGTGGTCAATGGATCAAGTGGTCAAGTGGTCAGTAGTCAAGTGGTCAGTGGTCAGTGGTCAATTGGTCAGTGGTCAATTGGTCAGTGGTCAATTGGTCAAGTGGTCAGTGGTCAATGGATCAAGTGCTCAGTGGTTAATTAGTCAAGTCGTCAGTGCTCAAGTGGTCAGTAGTCAAGTAGTCAAGTGGTCAATTGGTCAGTGGTCAATGGTGAAGTAGTCAGTGGTCAAGAGGTCAAGTGGTCAGTGGTCAAGAGGTCAAGTGGTCAGTGGTCAGTAGTCAAGTGGTCAATTGATCAAGTGGTCAGTGGTCAATGGATCAAGTGCTCAGTGGTTAATTGGTCAAGTCGTCAGTGCTCAAGTGGTCAGTAGTCAAGTAGTCAAGTGGTCAGTGGTCAATTGGTCAGTGGTCAGTGGTGAAGTGGTCAGTAGTCAAGAGGTGAAGTGGTCAGTAGTCAAGTGGTCAATTGGTCAATTGGTCAAGTGGTCAGTGGTAAATTGGTCAGTGGTCAAGAGGTGAAGTGGTCAGTGGTCAATTGGTCAATTGGTCAAGTGGTCAATTGGTCAATTGGTCAAGTGGTCAATGGTCAATTGGTCAATTGATCAAATGGTCAATGGTCAATTGGTAAGTGATAAGTGGTCTGGGTTAGGTCAATAGGGTGGACAAGTGGTATACACTTAATGTCGTGTACAATCGCATGTACGGTCAAATATAAAAATCCAGTTTTATTATTTTTAATGTTCTATACAATATAGTCTAATTAAATACAATCTCACAAAATATACGTGTATAAGTATATTTTTGGCATCCATCGAATGAAAACGTTTCGTTATTTTTAAATGCATACACACTTCTGGTATCGGCTTTAATTATTGTTCAATGATAAGTTATTTAAGAGAATTTTTCGGTAAAATAATTCTCAGTTTGTTAATATTTATCAGCGTCTTATCTCTGAGCCACGTGCGCTTTCCACTTAAGAACTAGATAAGTAGCAACCTGCAGACATATTATCCAACCGCACAGAGCAATTATAATCGTATGAAAAGACACTGTTGGCATGTCCACCGCCTCCAGAATTCTCTCTGGACTACGCATTGGACAATAAACTTTCGAGCATGGTAGCCTTTGCCTATCTCCATCGTAAAGTGCTTGCAGGATACCTTCGAACGCATACCTGCAAGTGCAACGCACAATTCTTATGCATTTTTACTAAACCTGAAAGCACAGACTATATCAAATATTTGTGGCCGTAGTATCGTCTAACCCTGGATACTAACTATACATACGTATATGATGCATAGAAATAGCGACGCTATTCAGATACACAAATATGATCGAATGCTTTTTATTTAGCAACAAAAATACTTGACCTGCTGAAGAATCAGAATACGTGAAATCTAAAGTCACTAAAATCGATCATAAATCATCTAATATCACAAGATTCAAATGTTCTGCTGATATTTGTACAAAAGCTTAGTTAACTAGGGTTTAAAAATCTGGAAAAATGTAGAAAAACAAGAAAAAGTTACAGTGTCAATAGTAAGAATAACAGACCCACAAAAAATATAAAATTACTAAGTTAAAGAAAATAAAGGAAAAATATGTAAGAAACACTTGAAAAACATATATGATAATTAGTCTGGTTTGTCCTATCATACCTGAAGAAACTGATGGTGCAAAATGGCTGAAGATAGCTCGCCACCTCGCTGAATTTGAGGAAAAACCCGGCGAAGAGGATTATGGGCATGTTGATGGCAGGAATCAAAAATACTCCCACCTGAAAATATTATTAGGAAACAAGGTTCTCTTATTTCTTAAAATTGTCGTGCAATGAAACGTCAAAATCAAAGTTTTCGTAAAGTTCGAATAAATTTATTACTTGCTGATGGAACGCAACGCCGACGAACGTGCCCGACGATTGTCCCAGGATCGTTGTTAGAATGCAGATTAACCAAATGCGGAAGAACCTGTTGCACTCCATGAGCTGGCCAGTCATGTAGTATGTTATGAAGATGAACACGGAAGGACAGAGTAACTGTACACCAATAAATAATGATAATAATTATCATTTAAAAATTAGTGTAATCGCTTGTTATTAGCATTAACTTACTTGCAACGGCAAATCGGACACAATTTTAGCCGTATAGTATGACCTCAAACGGTACCAATTGTTCAGATATTCTCGCAAGAACACAATAGCCTCTAGAGGAACTGCAAAAACAAAATGTACATTAAGTACTTGGAAGAATAAGATATCTTCTAATGAATGGGCTGATTTCTGACTTACACATTAGCACAGCCGGCATGGAGCTCGAAAAATATAAAAACAACAGAACGAAAAATATGCAAGCAATATTGCTATTGACTCTACTAGCGTCGTTACCGGTATCGTAAAACACGGCGCCTAGTAATAAAGCTACTACCACGTGAGCGATGAACCTGAGTTTAGTTAGTGTCTAAAAGTAAAAAGGCAACGTAGCAAAATTAAAAAAATAAAATATAAAGCTGTGTTCACACTGGAGCAACATCGAGCAACTTTTTGTCGACTCTTGTTGCCTTCTTCTTCCTGTATTCGGTAAAAAGGAAAGAAAGTAACAAGAGGCGACAAGAAGTTGCTCGATATTGTTTCAGTGTGGCAATTGTTTTACAGAGATAATGCGGCTAACTTTGCTCGAGTGTATAATTAATTAGCGCACTGGATATAACTCTACTAACATTGTCCCGTTTGTTACAGATCATTGCTCGCTTTAACAGCACCTTCAACTCTGACCACATGGGCGACTTTAATTTGGTCACACTATTTTCGATTCTCGGTGCATCGGCTGCATCCGAATCTGAAATGTTAATCGCAATGAGAAACAGACAGTCGCTGTGCTCAAAAGGTCTCATACACCTAGGACACGGAAAAGAAGCGTCAACTTTAACTTTGCAGCATTGAGTAAAAAATATGTACTTGGTAAAATCGATTAGTCCGACCCATCTAGGCACATGAAACCTCTTAATAATTCAAATTGCTTTCAAGTACTCATTGCAGGACGCCGGAAAGATGTTCTGCATTTCTGATAATTGTTGCGACATATTTCGTACAAGTTGTCCAAGTCTCCGCCCCTTTCAGCGGTTACGACCTCTAAAACTGTTTACACAATTAGCTATCAGGGCGAGAGTTGTTAAATATAAATATATTGTGACTTGAATGGATTACCAAATTCGGCTATGTTATAAAATTGCGGGCATACATATTCCGCCGTGTGGAAAGTAGTTAGAACATTGTCCCAGGCACCACAGTAGAATGATCTGCCCGCGTGAAGGATCAACAGGTCGTCGAACTTTGATATCATCCGACTGCTGGGTTGGTGAATAGTGCAAACAACTGTGCAGCCGAACCTTGCCATTCTATGCAGCAGGCTGATCACCTGGACAAAACGATTTTCTTAAAACCGCTTCTACAAAATACTCTACACTAGTCACTAGCCTGCGAATCTTCGTGAAAATTTATACAATCGTGAATTCATGAAAAGTGGAATAAAACTTCTTCTTATAGGCATTGGATTCGCACTTTACCGATCAGAATCATTTTACACGTATGTTTACTTTTTAGATGCATAAAAAAATCCGTAGGACAAGAAACAAAATTCTATTGGCTTTCTGATTAAAGTATATAATTGTGAATTTGTATAAATGTCTGTGGTTTAGTTGTGCAAATTTCCACGAATTACTGTAAAGAACCTGCCAGGATGAGGTGCTGTCAAGACCGCTGGTTGGTTCGTCGAGCAACAATAGCGATGGTCTCGTTACCATTTCTATGCCTATCGACAGCCGTTTTTTCTCTCCGCCGCTCAAGTTCTCCACCATTGTGTCCAAGCAGCTCGACAAATTCAAATTGTCTGCTATTTCCTCAACCTGCTCAAACATACATATATTTACGTCGTGTTTATTGCTCTTACCGGCATTGCATATGTATGACTACAGCGACTTCGTGCTTTACGTGAAAAAACATCGTAACTTAAAATCGCAAGACATGCACTATGATGTAATCAGAATATCGATGATCTTTTTTAACGAAGCGGGTATTTGTAGTTAAACGTATTCAAATAAAGGGGCACACTGCAAAGATTGACAAGGAATGGTCCCGAGGCCGAGAATTAAAAATATGTGGTGCATACGTAGATATGTATTACTTTGTATAAATAATTGCCTGGGAATTTTTTCCTAGAACCTTTTCGAAATGAAAAAATTAAAAATGCCAAGTTTCTGTTCCGATAGAGTTTTTTTGAGTTTTACCGTGACCTCGCAGATTTTTGTTAATCCGTCTTGAACTTACGATCAAATTAAAGGCTCGTCGGTCACGGATCCCTTGAACTTTCAATCGCGCAGCAATGTAGAGAGTCTCCCGCGCCGTAAGCAACGGCAATAACGCGAATTCTTGCGGTAAGAAACAAGTTTGCTTGCGAAAAGTATCAGCGTTCCATTCGCGGTCGTTAACGGTGATAGAGCCTTTCACGTTGGCCGACTTCAGGGTGGAAATTATGCGAAGTAGTGTCGTTTTCCCAGCGCCGGACGGCCCCAAAATTGCGGTGAGTCGTCCCGGGCGAAAACATCCTTTGACATTCTCCAAAATTTTTCTTCTGCCTACAAATAAATGATTTTTTTACTACGATCGTTACGGTGATGACCTTTTTCATAAGTCTTGCTTACAATTAGTATGCATGTTCATAATGAAATTCACAATGGTATGCACGTGCCTTATAAAAATAAAAGAAACAAAATTCTAACGTCTTTCGCAGCGTTTTTCGTAAGTTCATTAACATTCACATTTATAGTTAATATTTTTCGCACACTTTCGCATAATATTTAATAATCAATTCTATAGCTTCTTTTGTGCACTGAATTCGTAGATCTTCCTAATTGTTGCTTACATTTTCGGAGGAAAACGATTACAACTAGAAAATAGACGCGGCGGAAAATCTAAATAGTCGGTTGAGACAAACATACACAGTTCAAGGCGCAGACGATTATCGAATAATCGTTAAATGTGATTTCTAGACCATGAGTTTTATGCATTTATGACAACAGTGAATAGATAAAATTTGAAATACCAAGCAAATTCAAGGAATTTAAGAATGTCGATATATTCTCTTCCAATCGATTGAAATCATTAGATTACGAAAAAATATATTCTACTTTGTGCCGATTTCCTGCAATCGATGCAAACCATTTTTTATTATGCACAAGATCCGCAGTCTAGCGATTACAAATGTGCATAATCATCTTCAACGAACGAGCTTCGATTGGACATTAGAATCCGTTGTCGAAGTGCAGAAATTAATGATCGAAGATGGCATACATACGTTCTTAACGATATTAACCATTTACTACGGACATCAATTATCGAATTCGTGATTTAAAAATAATCTAATACGAATATAAAATACCACATGCTTTAGGACACTTAACAAGAGAGAAAATTTAAAAGATGATTCTTTACAACGGTATAAAAGAAAAAACCACAGCGAAATCTCGTGATTTCAAATTCGTTTTCAGAGAATTGATAATTAATAATAAAAAGACGACCATCAGTATCGATGAAACAGAGGAAGAGTTCAACTAAACGTTTGTAAGAAAACGTTAAAAAAAAATCCCTATGAGAATCATCCGACTTTTTTCCCCACTTCACAGTGGACCAGAATCACGATCTAGCTGTTCACGCCTATTTCAGCATTATTTTAAAAGTTAAAATACACATTAAATAGGTCGTTGGATTCGTCTTGACGTCAGCTATAACGTTATTGAATAAAAAATATGTGGTTATAAACAAATAATCAATGTGACATCAATTTTTGATTAAACAAATAAAATTTTCTTAATTTTTCATATTGAAATTTGTAGAAGACTGATTACTGGTTACTTTTTGTACGAAACATTTTTTTGTCACACCATCGGAAATGTTTAAAAAATCGTGTTAATATGGACAAACTGCTGTGATACCATGCTAAGATGCTGTTGCTATGATTTCTCAAAAACAAATGATTCGGCTGTGAGCTAGCAAGAATTTCGAATGTTTATCAATAGTGGTATAATATAAAAAATCCGCTAAGTCTGCCATAAAGCCGCTGAGTCTGCCCGTGAATGCGTCTCGTGCGACGCGACTTGCCGCTGAATTGCGGGACACGCGACATTTTAAACTATCATAATTTCGAAATTGGTTTGAGGAGGGACGTGAATTTTGCAGCATCTTTTAGAGGATATATTGCTGAAAATGTTCCACTTTGTCCGAGCTTGTACTTCGTTGTACATTTTAAGATATTCCTTACCAAATTTAAAAAACTTTGACGGATTTCTTCAGTTCACAGAGTATTTTTTTTTACAAAAAGTTATTAACAAAAATTTCTAAATCCTAGCGCGTCTTAAATATAGACGTGTATACTGTCCATACAAAAAAAATTGGCTCATAATGTTCAAATAGGTTTTCCAGGGCATCGTTACAATGAAAAAGTAATTTTTCGGTGAGAAACGGTATCTGAAAAAGTTTGATCTTTGAACAGTTCCTGTAACGAGAATTTTTAATAACTGTTATTGACATTATAATTTTCGAATGTAATGGACATTTAAGAAACACTATGCATTCGTTAAAAATCGGTATGACTTCGATTTTTTAGGTCATGAACTGCTGGACGCGATTCTGGGTCACTGTGCTTGTTGCCCAGCATTCCTTCACAAGAAAGAAGGTAAAACTCGTACACATGTATCGTAAAATGCACTTTCCTTACACGCGCGAACGACTTGCCTTTCTTGCGACAAACCTCGTACGTGAGATCGTCGAACTGGACGTGCATCTTGGAGAACGTTCGCGTCCCGGAATCGAGAAAACTCTGATCGTCTTTCAATTCGATTCTGCATTCCTCCTCCATAGCATTAACTGTCACATCCCCGGTCGTACCATTGCGATTGCGATTGCACGCCTCCATCTCGTTCCTTTGTTTTCGTTTCTCGACAGCTAGCTAATCAGCTTCGTCGTTTCGGTTGTCAGTTGATCCATCGGTCGTTCGAGATAAACGGCTGAAAAAGCTTGTTACATAGTACACACTCGGTGCACGTTAAGCGAGTTTCTGTAAATCGAATTTCAAATTATCCGTGAAATATTATCGTTGCATGACAGCCTGTCTGTTAACGCGAACTGGTTAGAGAATATCGGCAGTCAAAGCAGGTGACAATCATTTTCGAATAATAGTTGCACCGTGCGAGCTGCCGCCATCGTTTGGGAATGAAAATTGCATCGAGTGCTGCACAGAAAATCAGCAAAACTGACTCCGAGTTATTGCAAGAGACCGATAAACTATCACGCGCTATCTCTGATCATAACTTTCCACTATTGTCCTTGCATCCGATGCAAGATAAATACCGGTCGGCGGCAACGAAGACGCGTTTTGTTTACGTTGCACCATTTCCCGGCAATTCGGAATTCTACGTTGGTAGTTGAGAGTATTAAAAAATTCTTTAGAGTAGAAATTGCTTACTATAAATTTGTTTACACTGCATGAGCCCACGATGCAATTTACTTAGACATTCTCCCGCTAGGATTTCGACTTACCACTCGAAAAGTCTGCGGATTCCGTCGAGGAACACAATGGCTTATTTAGATCATAGTTGTACGAAATTCGCCGATCCAGGGGGAAATAGATTGCGATTGAAACAACCGCTTCGGACCGCGTGTGTTGTTCAGAGCACGATCTTCCGCGACACTGGTTGATCCGACGCGAATGAATTCGTCGTAGCGACTGCAGATTGCCACCGGTTTCTCGGCGGCGCGGCGCGGCGCGGCTCATCGCAACTCTCTCGCCCTGCATATCACGACTATACTACGTTCCTAATTCGACCTTGATTCGCGATTAGATTCCAGCGCTTCGCGCTTTCAATAGTAATCGGGAATATGTAGGCTATATGTAAGTATGAACGAATCGCAACATTGTTACCGAGCGAACTGAGAAAAATCTGCGAGCTCTCGCGATGGTGACCCCTCAGGGCCGGCGCCACAGTGGTCGGAAGCAGGAAAAAACTCTAAATTATGAAAGTCGTTATTTAAAATATAGACCGCTATTTCCTGATAGGCCATGAACCAATGTATCTTGCTATGAAAATGGATCTCTGTTTTTCTCTTTAAAAACGGAGAAAAATAGATCTAAATTAGACCTTTCAGATTCTAGTTGGATTCTTACAGATTTCTAACCACACGTTCGACGTTATTCTTTCATTTTTGGGGACATTTATAACCATATATACTATATATTACAAATGTATATAGTCTCAGCTTATGCCCGATGTAAATAATTTTCGAAAACTCACAACCAAAATAACAATATAAAGCCTGAAAGTAGGATATGTATAATTTCATATTGCAGCTGCTTTCTTTAGCTCTACAAGAAAAGCTACACGTTCCTACATTCTCTGAGTGGCATCTTTTGAAAGAAGACACCATCACACAATAGTCCTGCAAAAATCAGCACCACGTTTTTCCACGTTTAGCAGATATTAACGTTTAAAGTTTGAGAGCGCATGAAATTTCAGCAATAAAGCAGGGTTTGGAAAAGTGACCGCTCCGCGATGTTCTATTGTTATTTATACTATCTCGTTGCTAACGCTCTCAACAATGCGTTACTATAGGCGCGATTCTTCTATTTCGGCCACTGTACGAATGTATCCACTCATTTCTGTTTTGATTTCTGTTACCATCATGAACAATTTCGCAGTTTCGTACAAAGTTCTGTGTGAAGTTCTCTTCCATATTAATTAATATTATTAAGTTATATTACTAATAATAATATTAATAGTTTAATTAATATTATTAAGTAATATTACTAATAATAATATTAATAGTTATAAGTAATGTTATGTATATAAAATGATATTAAGCTTGTAGTTTAATACTATTTCAAGTTTGTTTGTTTGTTTAATTCTATTTCTAGTTTGTTTACTTAATACTATTTCGAGTTTTCAATTTTTTATGCTGAAATAATAGTTCGTAATGTAATAAACAATATTATGTATAAACGATTACATTAAGTTAATAGTTTAATATTTCGTTTAATAATATCAGAAGTTTGAAGATTAAGAAGTAATATAAAAAAAGAATTATTCAAAAATATTTAGAAATGCCGAAGTTTTAAGTTTTTTCCATCTTCCCTATACGTTCCAACTACTGTGCGGCGCGAGGCAGGTTCAGCAACGTTCACTGGAACCAGGCCTCGCGTTTTGAAAGGCCCCGCAGTCTATGAAAACTCATCAGACATTTTGCAGGACCCGAAGTATTTAATCAATTTCGTAAAACATAACCACACGATCATAAAATTTGACTCATTTCTTTTTTTTCTTTTTTTTTATTATTGAAAGCTTAGATGGAACTTCCCCATAGGGGGTTATAAAGCTATACATTAGAATTAACCTATTTATACATTAGTAGCGTAGGTACAGCAGAATATAACGCATTAAGTACACAACTTTAAATCTTTAAATTACATTGCTTGAAAAACTTAAAGATAAAATGACATGCCTGAACATCGTCGTCGTACGTCAATTATTAAGGTGTCGTTGTAAAGAAAAAGCTTCAGTCTTGAAAGCTATGTTGATTTCAGTCACAAAAAAATGTTCAGTCTTCACAGACGTTTGAATGTGTAACATTTTCAAGAAGAAATGCGTCTTCAGTTTCAGTCATGAAAAAAGATCTTGGAATAAAATGAACGGTGGATTTTGAAACTAGAAGCTTTCAGCTTTAAAATGAGTCAAATTTTATGGTCGCTCGGTAATTTTTTACGAAATTAATTTCTTTTCGAGAATCGAGTATTTAGTGTTGAAATACTTCTTGGATCCACTGTAGCAAACTCAATCAATTTTGTAATATTCATTTTACAAAAAATATATGTAACATCCTTTGTACTTATAATACATAATTCCCTATTCTGAAATTTAAGTATAGGATTTGAGTGTGTATTATGACCCTGAAAAATTTTTGAACCGGGCCCCACAAAAAGTCACGCCGGCCCTGTGACCCCCTCTCACTTATGTTTATATTTATGTTTACACGCTGAGTGGCCAACGGTACGCGACCACTTAATTTGTAAAAAGAAAATCATTTTTTTTCTGTACTAGCAGGTACTAGGAACAATTATGTATTGAGTTGTCCGGAAAGTTCGTGCCGGTTTTTATGGAAAATTTGAATGTGCTGCTGTTCAATTTCCAAAAAGTAAAATCGGCACAAACTTTCCGGACAACCAAATATTTTTTATGACTTTGTCGACCGCTCGAATACATTCGTACGTGAAGGAAATGTCCCTCGAAAGAAATGGATATCGTGCAGGCTTGTACGAGAACCCGAAATCTCGGGAAACCCGACGCTCGGGTCGGGTCGGGAATTCTCGACCGAGAAAAGTCGGGCTCCCGAAAGTATGATACGCTTCGGTTTCCCGAAAGTATCCCACTGCCTATGTCGCTTCGGGTCCTCGAAAGTATCCGATATTATCGTGACTTTCACCACCGTTGCGTTGCATAAAAGATATAAACTTCGACCTCAATTCGTTGGTAGTAATGAAACCAGACGTTATTTTTTTTAATAAATCATGTTAGAGATATACTAAATCATTGTTATCACTGTCTGTTATTGTAATATGTATTTAATTCACAGTTTTAAATCGCCATGAAATTGGTGGCAAATAACGACGCCTTTTTGCATCGAAATTGTGGTAACGCGGTAAAAACAAATTAAAAGAGGCTGTGGATGTACTCGTTTAATGTTCCCTTTAAATATCGATGATGCAAATACAAAAGATACAGTTAATTATATTCTAATTATATTAAACTTTCTTTCTCTCTCTCTCTTTCTTTCTTGGTAATCGGTATCAATGTGATTCGTACAAAAAAAAAAAGAAAAAATCAATTCTTATCATTTAAAACGAGACACGTCGTCAAGAAAATGCCATTGATTTACGATATTATGCTATCTCGAGATGGAAAAAGTTATTCTATCTATCGCGGCACGTGTGCTTATCATACGCGTACACTGTATAATAATTCGCGAAATTGTATATACATATATCCATCGCATCGCAAAGTGCAATAAATGCAACGATAATTGTTTCCTTTTGGCGAACAGTCTTGATACGAAATTACGTATCATTTTACGTTGCACGAAATATATCTCAAATAGAAGGTCAGTCTTTCAGAAGAATTCGTTTATACTGTTCTATTTGCACTAAGCTGAACACAACACGTATCTCATCCATAGAAAATCTGATTTCACAGAATCTCACATTAATTAATTTCGATTTACAATCGTTTCTCCAGTTTCAGTTTCAATAACGTGAACGCTCCAATGTCCAACACGAAGTATAAACATGTCAGCACGATCATGCAGAACCAGTAATCGGCTTGTTTCATGTCCACGGCGCTCAACAGTTTCTCTGGCACTGCGAAATGGCAATAGACGTCCGAACAGGACAGCTTTGGTCTGTTATAACTGGAATTACAGAAGATAATTTTCCGTTGATTAGGTATCATAATTCGCTGCTCAAGATGAACACGCCCACTATGTTATATTTGTATCAACGATACGATATCAGTACCTGAACTAAGTTATAATGCGATCATCAATTGACACATTAAAACAGAAGTAATAGAAAGAAAGATAAGAAACTATCAGAGGGACAGTAAAAAGTAAATATTGGGGGAAAGGGTAGAAGTATAAACATTGAAGTAAGAAATTATATGTATAATAAGCAAACAGCTAACAATATTCGAAGCATGAGGAGTTTAAGTGTAGTTGATAGAGGTGTACGGTAATCCGAAAATTTCGGGTCGGAACGGGTCGAGAATTTTATTCGAGACCAGGGTGTGTTCTCAAAAATTTCGGAATTCTTCAATATATCGGTATTCCCTACATATTCGGGTTCTCTGATGTATCAAGATTCCCTAGAATATTTTCAAATATATCACGAAAATTTCGAGAACCTGACCCATCCCGACACAACATTTTCGGGGATCTCGTACGGCTCTAGTAATTTAATTAACTAACAAGCTAATTTTAATACTGAAGCGTTCTTACCCATAGATAGCAACCATTACACCCTCAAAACCGTACTTAAGAAATGACAAATGAAACAGCCAGCGTAGATACGGATGAGCATCTCTGAATTGAACAAAGAACCCGCTAAATATTAAGAAAGGAAGAATGAAAAGAGGTCCGAAGATCATACCATGCTGAAAGAAAACAAAGTGGTCTACGTTTTAACGGGGCATCGATAATGCTAACAGAATTACGGAATCATTAAACGAGAACGAATCCTGAATGACGCTTTACTTTGTTTATACAGACCTGTAATTTCATTCCGGTTCCAATTAGCAGACCAATAGTTTGAGCAACCATACTAATGGCGAAGCACATCAAGACGTAGAGACAGAAACGTCGAAGTTCCAACAGCTGATCGCTCATGTAATACACTATGAGAATGTACATGGAGATTGCCACGAATTGAATGGGAAAATCGGCCAACTTATTAGCAAGGTACATAGACGGCAACCTGTACCAACGATTAAAGTGTTCGCGCGTGATAATTGGCAACTCCGAGGGAACTGTAAAAAGTAAGCACTAATGACCGTTGGCGAAATAACAAAGTGGATAGAACAAATTGCAGGTATCAGTTGCAGCGGCGCGTTACAATTATAGTCTTACATGTGGTGACGGTCGCGCTAAACGCACTGAACATGAGAAACATTATGTTGAAGAACAGAAGATTGAAGTTGTCTAGGACGTACACCGCATCCTGTCCAATCTTGAAATATATTGTGCCAACAAGCAGAGCGATTACAAAATGCATTGCGAGCCGCGTGAAAGTTAATACCTGAAAACAAAACGATACATATCGTTTAATCGTTTTGCATAATTCTTGTGCGGTGTACGTTTTCGGGTTCTCGCACACCACTACTAGCTTTCTAGCTCCATTTCTAGTATCATTAATATCATCCTATTCCCACAGGAATATTTTGCAAACGATTTACCTTATCTCTAGACAGTTTAATGGCATTTCGTTTGAGAAGAATGAACACCTGATACAAAGAATTGGTAGCATAATCGGAGGATCTTTTGACTTTGCTACGGACAGGATCTGTTTCCATCGGGTGTCGTTGTCGAAGCGCTTGAAACGATGCAGTTACATTTAAAGCGATAACTTCCTCCTGACAATTGACGTTTATATTGCTCGTTGACCTCCAAGCATTATTTTTTCCATTCTCAATGGCTTCCACCAATTCTGGTACGTATTTGCCATAGTCTCCGTTGCAGATTTCCATCACTGCAAAAAAGGAAGACAAAAACGGTTTAGAAAACACGCTTTGCCAAATACTTGTATGCTCGTGGCGGTAAACGAACGAAGTGCGAATGTGAAGGAAGATAGGCACGCGAGTACGTGTCGAGGTAGGGCGATTTCCATTTACTTACAATAGTCAGCAGGATTGTAATGCGTCGGGCATTGCAGTCCGAGGCTGCTCAAATAAGGCACTAAATTCTGCGTGCTACCACTGTAGACGCAACTTCCGTCAGCGATCACATAAAGGTGATCTATCATGTTCAGAAGCGAAGCGCTCGGTTGATGAATCGAGAAAATTACCGTCTGCCCTGACTTCGCCAATTGCTTCAGCAACGTTATACAATACTTTGAGGTGACACTGTCTAATCCGCTAAAACAAAATAGAAAAATTTCAAATAAAACACATTGTCATATTGTTAACATAGTGTTAATCATATGTAGTGTTAATCCCCTAATTAATAGCATCAAGTTTCTGGTTTTGAGGGTTTTGTTTACTGCTGTCTACAGGCAATCAAGAACCTGATAGTTGGCACGGTCTGTTAATAATGTACAATGAAAAACCTTTTAAAAATTCGTATTGAATAAAGTGGAGAACGTTCTCCACTTTTGGAAAGATACCTAGTAGGCTCGTCGAGAAACAAAATTGGTGGACTATTGAGTAATTCCAACGCAATGGCCAATCTTTTCCTTTCCCCGCCGCTGAGCCATCCTGTGCGCGTGCTACGAGACGTGTCCAGGTTCATTGTGACTAAAATTTGGTCGATCTGAAAACAATACGCGATTATTAATAGGGGAGAGCGGAGTTGAAAGTAACTTGGTAAATAATTCTGTATCTATTAGAGCTATTATCGCGAATTTTGATATATTACGCAAAACTACTGTTCCAACATATGTATACATTGTTATTTTAATCATATAGATATGAAATTAAATTACACACATGACCGAAATGACAGTATCATTACAAGTCGAAAATACCGTGGGTATATGTATAATGTCAGATAACTAGGTAGCATTTTGGCATAAAAATTTCTATTGTAAATGCGATAGTGTTTTTACTTGTTACCGTCGATCACGGTCCGTTTCACCTACACTGTTAGCCAGAATTTTGAACCGTTTAAAACAGAGGTTACTTCGCAATCAACTACCTTCTGTTTCTTCTGTTGCTGGCTCATGGAAAGTTTCAGATCCGCAGCAACCTCCATGGCTTCCTGTACGGTCAGCAATGGTTGCAAATTGTCGTCCTGCATTATATACACAGACGACCTTTTAAATTCAGTGAGATTTCTGGTCCTTGAGTTCACCATTATGTTACCGCTCACGCCAATCGACCTGGAATTAAAAAGATTCCTGTTTTCATTCAACGAGAACACGTCTCTCTTATTCCGTTTCGGAACAGTTTATACAATGACAACTAATTCATTCAATGACCATTCATTGAATTCCAGTCAATGGCCTCGATCATTCATTGCTGGTCCGATATAGTATAAAAGGCATGATTTAAAGCGTGTTCAACCTACTTAATAAGTCGCTCAAAGTAGCCACGCATTCAATCGTTTAAATCATCTTATCGTGCCGTGAAACGTAATTCGGACTGATTGAAGTGGAATTAAACGCTCCGTACAGTTCATTGTTTAATAATTCAATTTTCTCGTTATACATGCACGTATGTCACTTAACACTCATGAACAGGTATACTGTATCAAAAACAATGTCTCTTTTTTTTCTAAACCTACAGAAATTACAAACAAAACTACATAATTGAAAATTTCTATTCCGTTAAGAGGATAATTTTAGTTCACTCTAGATACTGAAAACCTATTCATAGATCTTTCAATGATTATCTGATAGAGGCTTGGTAATTTTCTTTCAAACAATGTGTAATCTTAAGAGCTCGGAGATTACGTTACTCGAGATTTTAAAGCCGTAATTAATATTGTTATTGAACAGGTCCTTAATTATCAATTGTCCTTAATCGTGCCTAATTTATTTTTTAAAAAATTCCGTAATTGTTTGTCCTCGGTTAATGATAACTACGATAATTCCAGCTTCAATTGAGACACATTGAGCGAACAAGAACACAATTTATTTCTTGTTTACCGCAACGCGTACGTCAAGGCGCGATGCAAACAGGCGTTTATCGTTCTTCCACAGAGTAAAAATGATTTCTTTGGTCACCCAAGGTTTATCGGCGATAACTGTATTACCGCGAGTGAAAGAGTCGTTGTCGGGATTACAACGTAAAGTCAGCGGAAATGCAAATGATTGTACGCGTAAAATTCAGCGTCCAGACGGATTTACGCACCGAGGCTCCTCTATCTAATCGCTGGCAGAATTTTGTTCAGCCGCTGCCGATTAATAAACTCAATCACAGAGTTCATATACTATAAATCGTATAGAATACGTTTCTAATAAGCGACTTTAACAATCATTCTGTAGGTGCAATAAATATTTTTGTGGGGATATACAGGGTAAACCACGAGGCGTGATCAGCTTGGATTATTCTGCTGTTAGTGGTTCAATCAGAAGATTTTTGCAGCTAAAATAACATGCTTTAAGGAGAGCTTTAAGATGGTTGTATCAAATTGTTTGTAAAAACTTTTTTCCACAGTTATCAAGGTCACTTTCAGTTCTTTATAGGTAAACCTACAATTTTTTTACACCCATCTTTCAGAAGATAGTGAGACAAATTCGGCAAGCTTTATAAAAAATATTTTTTTCTGAATTTAAAACGCTCAAAAACGTCATGTAGTAACCATTTACACGAGTGTATAACTCTGAAAAAAGAAGGGTTGACAAAAAATTTGGTACGATCATCTTAAAGCTCTTATTGAACCATGTTATGTTAGCTAAAAAAATTTATAGCAAAATTGAGTATATTATTGAAAAATTTGTAAAATTGAAGATGTCAATATATAATTTCTCTTCTATTATAATCATTACGGGAAAAAGTAAAATTCAATTTACTTTCTATTTCTTGCAATCGGTATAGAAAATTTTTATTTTGCATGAAGATCCGCAGTCTACTGATCACATTTCGTGGTTCACTCTGTATAGCACAAGAGAGCAAAGTTTTCAACAGAGGTGAATTTTTTTGTACAGCACGACCGATAGATTTAAATGGTTTTCATTTCTTTGTTTTTCAATGGTAATGTGTCTATGTTTTGTAGGTCATTTTTTATTGTCTACCAATTCAGTGAGTTTTGTAAGGTATCCGCATGACTTTTAATAGCTCGCGACACGTGCCGTGCAAGTTCACGAAGCAAACGAATTAAAACCGAGCGAATAGGAAGTATCCCTGACCTTCTGGGTCACTGTTCGAGCTTGCCTTTTAAAACGACAAGACTTTTTATTCGAAACTCTCTGAGCGCATAACTGTGCCAAGCGTAATCACCCAGATCGTCATCGATGCTTCCTCCTCAACCGGTTTTAATCAAAAGACCGTGCAATCAATTCGACATACATACATGAATTCATACAAAAAAATTCTCAATAGTATAAAAAAACACTCGATAATAGTAACAATTCTGTTCTCATTTATATTAAACGAAAATAAATGAATAGATACAGAAATAATTTCAAATTCCACTCCACGGAATAATCAGTTTTATTTGTATCTAAATCTTCGAGCGAGTAATAGCCGAATAAAATCTTATTATTGTCCACTCGAGGATAAAACGTTTCACAGAATTTGCTCAGTCTTTTGTAAGCCAACAAAATTAACGATAACGGATTTTGGAAAGCTTGACTGAAATGAGATCAGGCCGGCCAATTAACCATATAGCAATATTTTACAAACATGGTAAGGCTAACTGTACTAACACGAAGCCTGCCAGCACATTCAACAGCGTCGACTTTCCCGCGCCAGACAGCCCCATGATCGCCGTGAGTTCGCCAGCTCTGAATTCGCCGCTCACATTCTTCAGCAACTCCAGGTTTGCTGAAAATACACATCAATGCGAATAAAATCCAGACTATCCACTAGTAAATATACTAAATACAGTGTTTTATCGATAATCGTCTAAACCACGGGTCTGGCCAAAGACGATTATATAGAACGGATACTATTCTTTGACTTTACACTTTGACGAACGTAGAAAAAGACAACGAAGCTCGAGAGGCCTCGGTCGCCGAGCAGTGTAACCCGATACCGGGTTGGGTGTATCGGTGTGAACAACTACTAATCCAATGACAAAACTTCTTTATTTTTTATTATTTTTTTGTACAACTTTTACCAACATATTCGTGGCATTTTTCTAATGAAAATAATACTAAAAATGATATAATTCTGATGACATTTACGATTTTAGTTTAAGATTCACGAATTGTCCCGGTCAAGAGAGTGTGTCTTGCAGGGGCGCACCGACTTGTATTATAAATGACCATATATCTGTATATTTAATCAGAAAAATGCCATAAATTTATTGGTTTAACTCAGTGGATGAGGAAAAAGGTTGGCAGGAGAGGATGTGGGAAGTATTGGAGGACAAAGGAGGAGGGGAGGAATGGATGAGGAAGGTGGATAAGTGGAGAGAAGGAAGAAAGCAAAAGATGGAATAGAAGGTGAGCGATCGGAAGAGGAGGTCCGCAGTTTAGAGAAGGGGAGTAAAAGGGGAGTAAGATAAAGGGTGAAGGAAGGGGGATAGTAGATTAAGTTTTAATAATAAGAGCTATTGTAAATATATGTTTTTCTCTCTCTCTCTCTCTCTATGTAGGTTAAGTCTATAAGATAGTTTATAAAATTATTTTAATTTAGGTATAAGATAGTTTATAAGTTATAAATAAGGCTGAATGTAAGAGTGGTGGTAGAAAGAGTATATGTAAAGAGTCAAGGATTTGTAACCCGAAGGCTAAGATCACAGTAGACCCGACTTTGTCCGACGTCCGACTTCGGCGCACACGCACGAGCATTTCCAGGCATGTGTTGGTGCTAGTGGCCCGATATCGGAAACCAGAAGGGTCTCACAGACGGGCCTACCCACACATTTGAAATGTCGGACGTCGGTCGAAGTCGGGTCTACTGTGATCGCGGCCTAAGGGGATTCTAAAATAAAGTTATATATATTGGTTAAACTCGTAAAAAAATAATAAAAAATAAAGACGTATTGTCATTGGATTAGTAGTGGTCTCCTGATCTCGCACCGTTATACCGATCCGGTATTGGGTTACACTGCTCGGCCTGCCGAGTTTCATGACCCCTCACGGGGTACGCCCCTCAGTGGAATGGGTTAGGTGTCGTGACGATTATCGTTTAGATATTTTAGACATTTATCGATGAAATACTGTATTAGTCAAGCAAAACACCTCACCGCGAACGATGTAGGAAACAGTGTGAAGCATATCTCGAGTGTGAATTGGGGCACCGCATTGACATTCTCATTCCGCGTACTTAGCTAGCCGTGTGTAAGCCACACCCTTTTATAACTAAGCCAGTTACGCGAACTTCGCATCTTCATCCCGTGTAATGTTAATCGAAATGTTACATCGTGCTTGGAAACGTTCAACTTTTACGGTAAATTCTGGATATACATTTTCCCAATAGGACTGTCTGCTAAAAGCAACAGGCTTCGAACGTTCGCGATAACAGTATTTGCTTTCACCTTGCAGAACCTGTGCATTTCTCTCATTCCGCGAGAGAAACTCCGAATCCATTCGCGAGAGGCGACGCGACGAGAGGATGCCTAAAAATCCAAAAGACTGGAAACAGTCTGATCGACGAATCCACGGCCACCAGTGACACGAGAGTTAGCGAAATGTCACGCAACCTTACAGCTATTACACGTTCCCCGTCCAATAATTAACTGTTAATAAAGATTCGTGACAATGCCACGTCCTCACAACCAATTCACCGTGTCCTGTTTGCGTACTAATCCAATGTCGCGCTTCGACGTAGCTCGATGCAACTGGTGAAAGCGTTCAAAGTTCGAATTTTAAACTGTACCAGATATTTCGAACTATTTCAGCATTTGTATTAATGTTTTTGGCGCTCGGGTTCGATCAATTGTTGTGAAACAATTTTCTTATCGATCGTAAAATGTTAAAATCTGTATTAATGTTTTCGGCGCTTGGGTTCGATCAATTGTTTCACAACAATTGTTAAAATCTGTATTAGTGTTTTCGGCATTGTTGTAAAACAATTAATCGAACCCGAGCGCCGAAAACATTAATACAGATTTTAACAATTGTTGTGAAACAATTGATCGAACCCGAGCGCAGAAAACATTAATACAGATTTTAACAATTGTTGTGAAACAATTGATCGAACCCGAGCGCAGAAAACATTAATACAGATTTTAACATTTTACGATCGATAAGAAAATTGAATATTTATTTGAACATTATTCTTGTCAACAGTTGAACTCTTATCGCGTTAATCCTCCGCTGCGACCGAACACTAAAGAACTTTCAAAACACTTGTTTTTGATAACTAGGTGATTTGATAATATGTTGGCAAGTTAGTTGGTGAGCTATACAGTTAATATAGTTAACCTATAGTACCAGATTAAGAAAGAACTCGGCTATACCCATCGCGAATGACATACATAATAGTATAGGAACGTTTGAGAATATACGGACTGTTCCCTGGACAATTGACCACGGTTTAACAAGGGTCCCATTGAATTTGTTACAGACTATACACCGCGCCGGCGGCCGTAATATATATATTTTTTAAAAGAGTTCTTAACCATATTTATCCTCGTGCCGTTCCTCCAGTGGTTCAGGGTTAATAAACTCATAACAGCCCGACAACACACGCGCACATCGGCGATCACTATGTATTGTGCACTCTGTCTATTTATACCGCTCTGGGAGGAATTCTCAGACAGTATTCGAAGCTGAGTACCAAAGGGACGTTCGTCGTACGTTGCCATTAAAAAAATAATTGCGATACAACCGCAATATCAAACTGTACTCCATCATTTGTCCTTACCTCTCACTATTTAATAATTTTTCAACGCGGATAATGTTTATCGATACTTTCCGATTTTAAAAGAAATCGATTAGCGCATTCGGAAAGTAATTTCGTTCATAAAACTGAATTTTTTGCTGATCAAAATCAGAAATTCTACGAGCATGGGATCTTCAAGTTGCCGGAAAAATCGAAAAAAATCGTACAATAAAATGTTAATAAAACTCATCCTAAATAGTAAATAATTCGCTTTGATTTTCCCTTGTGGAAACGAAATGACTCTCCGAACATTCCAATAATTTATTGGCGGAAAATTATAAAATTAACACGCGTCGAGTTGAAACTGTCCAGCCGCGGGACTCGATTAATTACGGCAAAACGCGTCGCGCACGAACGAGAACAATGACAGATAACTTCGGGACAGACATTATTATTGACGAGTTCAACGTTTCCCATTGCGTCAATCTCTGGCGTGCACTTCACCCATGGACGACCCACTTGTTATTCGAGTCGAATACGACAAGCTGTACAACATTATAATTGTTGCGGATACCTCTCGTGACTCGATCGAAAACGATGATTCACTTGTATCGATGGTATCGCGATGCTTCGAAAGATCTACGCGCGAACGAGTTCGATCCAGTAAGTCGATTACAGACAATTTTTTGATTTTCCGTTTCATTGAGACACGCAAGGTTGAAGTATATTTAATACGAACACATTTTACTCGCACAACGGAAGAGCTATCCGATATGAGATCATGTTTTCCTCGCGTCGTCATCGCATATTCATTATAGTACCGTCGATGTAAATGACATTGCGTGTACACCTCGGTGTCACGTGTGGATGTCGGCTACGTGCATGCATTTAATGCTAATTAATTTTCGATAATGAAATCCGAATCTTCTCGACAGTAAGTCGATCGAACGTCACAGGTTTTTGCTCTAGCTAATATGAGCATGATGATGAACGACGCGACGCGCTCTGGGACCGGGTACATATGTACAGTAATTCATCCATAATTGTCTATACCACGGGTCTGTCCAAAGACAATTATCGTGAAGGGATACTATTCTTTGACTTTTGCCGAACGTAGAACAGGACACACCGAAGCTCGAGAGGCCTCGGCCGCCGAGCAGTGAAATCCGATACAGGGTCGGGTGTATCGGTGTGAATCACTACTGATCCAATGACAAAACTTTTTTATTTTTTATTATTTTTTTATGGAACTTTCACCAATATATTCGTGGCATTTTTCTAATTAAAATGATACCAAATATGATATAATTCCGATGATATTTACCCGTGTAAGATTCGCGAATTGTCCCTGTCAAGAGAAGTGACTTGTATTATAAATGACCATATACATATCTGTATATGATCCGAATTATATCGTGTTTAGTATAATTTTAATCAGAAAAATGTCGAAAACAAGTTGGTGGAAGTTCCATAAAAAAATAAAGAAGTTGGATTAGTAGTGGTTCACACCGATGTACCCGACTAAGTATCGGATTATACTGCCCCTCGGATTAGGCTTAGATCGTGCCCGTCAAGTCGCGCTTAGATCGCGTAATTACTGTACTAAGAAAACGAACGATACTCACTTTTGGACAGAATCCAGGGCCGCGCGGTGTAGGAGACATCCTCGAAGACTAGAAATATCGAATCGTTGATATCCATCGCGTCGTCCAACTTTTTGGTGCTGGTCGGCGCGGTTTCCGTACTACGCATGGCATGCCTCAGGTGCTGTTGCATCTCGATGAGTACTTTCGTGCCCATTTTCTATCTTTTTCCTGGCACAGGCATTCGAATATTCGCCGGCGCGCTTTCTCTTTCTTTCCCGAATGCTTGGCGATTGTTATCAGGCTTGCTTGAAACACAACGAAACGATTGATCGAGAAAGTTATACATAGAAAGCGGCATATATGTATGCATATATATACACACGTAAGAAAAATTGAAAGAGATGAGGCGAGACACGAGAACACTGGTTTTATTGTATTTCGCAACTGATCGTGAACTTGTGGGTTTCGAGTCTGCGCATACCGAGAGCCGCGTTTGGACACACCACATGTGTGACACATTAATTACTGCACGGAATCAACAGTTTGTACCGGCGGCATGCCGTTACCAGCGCACGCGCGGCGACAGATCTGCAGTTGCAGTGTACTGTATAATACTTTCCGTGCGCGAAGCTATAGACAACGAAAATGTTCTCCACGTGCCAAAGTTTGCAGTCCGAAGAGTATTTGTTTCAGCTGTTGCTATTATCGTTCCCCACGAGATTTAATCCGCGAGATTAACTCTACATGAATATCACATACATACATGTTATGATTAAACTGTGGAACTTTATGCAAGATAATAATTGTATGCATTAATTGCAAGACGTAGGAACCAAGTAGAAATTTGTTTCTCTCTTTACTGGTTTTATTATGTTGTAGATTGTAGAATATGTATTTACGGTGATTCTCTTTAATATTCGGAGACTTAAGAGACGATAACTTTTTAAATATTGGACCATACGACTCGGATTTCTTTGAGAAGATTTGTTACATAACGTGAAAAGAATTTTTGAAAAAAAAATGCAATTAGTCGGAATTGCAGAGAAAATACTGAAATTTGTATTTTGCCATTTTCTTATGTGAGCTTATATTAAAAATTCAGAATACACGTTTCCTAGATCTGTATCTAATGAAACATATTCTGAAAATTTCATCAAAATCGGTCAACGTTTCAAATAACTACAAACGTTTAACACTTTGACTGCCAAACTAGAAACCTAAAAAATTCCATCAAATCAATGTAGGTTATTTAACGAAATAAAAATTGAAAAAAATTATATGTATGATATGGAGTAGTCCCCCAACTTTCTGGCATTTTACAGATCCTAATAAAATTTGGTACGATTAATATATTAGCGTAAAAATTCATTTTAAAAGTTTGACAAATAGTTCCGTCACCCACATATGGGTGACATGGCAGTCAACGTGTTAAAGATGATAAAAATTGCAGTTTTTCACAATGCATTTAATTGACACAGATCTACAAGACGTATTTTTCCAATGTTTAATATATACCCACATAAAAAAAGTTGTAAAATGCATCTTCTAGTATTTTCTTTACTGTTCTGATCAATTGCAATTTCGAAAATTTTTTTTGCCACATCATATAGTAAATTGACTGGTCTAACTCCTCAAAAAAGTTCAAATCGTACGGTCGAATATCAACGAAGTTATCGTTTTTTAAATAACGTGCGACTATTAATCCGATTCACTGTATACTTTCACATTTTGTAATCTCTTTATTGTTTGAATTTACACCCACCCATATTTGTGATAAATACATAAAATCCGCAGTCCAGTTATGATTCACTACAATCCTTCGAATATTGTACACTCGGTTGCGAAGCCGGTTTCGCTCGGACCGTCTTGCACACGTGTCTCCGTGTCATCTGCACACCGGCGCGCGTCGTGAACTGCATGCGAAACGCTTGGCCAAGGAACGACAACCATAAACGCGCGAACGGAGAGGTCGTCTTCGACGGATAGTGTTCGAGAAGAAGCGCGTTTCTCGTTTCACCTCGTTCGTATGTAAATTACTTTTTCTTGCTCTTTTTTCCCGAACTTATTTATATATCTATAACGCGAGATGTTTTATTTTTTTGTTGCAACACGCGTTTGTGGAAATTAACAGAGTCGGTGTACGCTACTTCCTGATTGCTGTGTAATTTGCACAAACGACATTGGTCGGTAATGACGAGATTGCGGATCTTTATAACAGCACAATATAATCTGCATGCGTAATTGTCTGCATTGATTCTAAATAAGCGGACTGCGTTAGCTTATTAGCTAACTACATTTTTTACACTCAACATATTAGGTTGTCCGGAAAGTCATTTCGTTTCCTCAAGGGAAAATGAAAGCCAATTTTTTACTATTTAGAATAAGTTTTATCACTAGACTGCGGATCTTTATGCAATTATAACAAACATGAGTAGGTGTAAATTAAAACAGTGAAAACATTAGAAGAATTAAACAATTCTGTTATACATATTATTTTCAACCTATTACACATATTAACAGAGAAAATAAATATTTCAACAATATTTCAAATATTTTCACAATAGAAAATTTCTATTTCACTTCAGTTTCTTGCAATTCAGGTAGAAAATTTTTATTTTGCATTAAGATCCGCTGTCTATTTATAACATTTTGTTCTATGATCTTTCGCGATTTTTTAGGCAACTCGAAGATCCCATGCTCGTGTAGAATGTCTGTTTTTTATTAGCAAAAAACTGAGTTATACGACTTCACTTGAACGAAATTACTTTCCGATCGACCTAATATTAACGCAAAAGTTTATTTACCGGAGAAATAATTCCGTCTCCTATTTGTAGGATACGCGGCGCTCAAAGTGGTCGCAAGTTAATAATACTGGTACGTCCTATCGTGAAACCGAATAATTTTCTCTGCAAAATTCATTCAAGGTCATCGCCTCGGGACTACGGTAATCCCTTTGAGGCTTTACTCCCACACACCACTGTCGGACGCAGGCGATGGCAGCATATGCAACGAGGTATACTATGTATAGTAACACGATAATTCTCTATAAGTTCGCAGACCACCGCACAATGGGACGAATTGCCATTTTAGGTGGAAAAAAGTTATGTCAGAAAATAGATATAACTAGACTGCGGATCTTTATGCATTTATGAGGAAATTGGTTGGGTGAAATGTAAAGCGGTAAAACATGAAAAAAATTCAAGAATGTTGTAATGTTGTTTTGAACGTAACGAAGTCGTTGAGGGATCAATCAATTTTTATGTTATTCCTGCTTCTCAAAATCAGTGCAACAGATTTTTATTTTGCATAAAGATCCATAGTCTAGATATAACATTCATATATACTCCTTTGGGAATGTTCATTGACCCTAATTATACCCATAATAATTCATTTAACAGCGATATAAGCATAGAAATAATACGGCGAAATCGTACGTTTATATTTGTTGCAAAGAAAATTGTGGCAGAGCAATAAATAAGAATCTTTAAGATTTTATACACGATTTTCTATATTAATGTAAATAAATGTTTACATTAATGTTCACAAAGTTCGTTAGTAAAGTCCTTTACAATAATTTTTAGACATTGTTTAAGTACCAGTTTTCCAAGTCATTTAGTTGACTTTCATAGAACAGAACTAGCAGGTCTGGACTAGTTCAGTCTTGAAACTTTTTTCGTAATAAGTTCAAAGTATACAAAAGAGATTCTGACAAAAACACCTGCGGAATACTGCGGGGACGCCTGCCATAATTTTTTTAAGTTTTTGTATCACCGTACGGTCCATACGTAACAAAGAATCCAAGAAGCTCGTAACAAAGATGTAAGAAGGATTAGGATTGGCCACACAACGAAGAATTCGCAGGTAAATACAAATTACGATTTAATGGCAATGCCGTTAATTACTTCTGATCCAATCAAAAAGACAGAAATTTATTACCAAAAGGTGTATTAGATCTTACTAATATCACAAATATTCTTAGTCGACAGCGACAGTGACAAAGAACTATTGTTATACTTATTTAATATTACTATTACATTTTTTATTTCTTATTTAATATTATTATTGCATTTTTGATTTCTTTTTATATTTGTTTATGTAATTTATATAATATTTTTTACATAAATACTATTTTTAAAAGCTGTACATATATCTTGAAACAGTTTCAAGAAGCGTGATCTATGATTTTCTTTCCACCTAGTTCAATTTTCTTAAAATTTCCTTTATATTAACAATTAAGTGCTAAATTGATGATACTTTATCTATAAGAAATGACATATAATTAAAAAAATTCTTTTGCTATTAAAATTACCATAAACTTAACTATTGAGATCTCCCCTTCACAACGACAGCACATACGTTCACATCACTAGCCGCATCTGATGCGTAGGATTTTTTTCCACCGAGAATAGTCATTCGTCCCACTGTGCACCGTTTCGGTTCAGCTCGCAAAATGAAATTTTGCAATCGATTGTTGTCCAGAATCTATTATTGGTGTCGTGTCTAGTGAAAACTGATTTGTCCGACGTTAAAGAACCTAGCACCGTCGCGCCGAGACTTGAGAGAGCTATTGCACGATACGTACGTATGTAGTGGCGTACAGGCGATTGAGAAGCTGACCTTGTTTGAACTGTTCCGCACACCTTCGTACTTATACAAAGAACAACACAGTAAAACGCGAAGGCGCAGAGGTCGTTTGTAACGTATTAGCCAGGCTTGCGCACAGAGACGCGTTGCATTACTGTCGCATCCGACGCGAGACAAAGCTTCGTATCTCATCCCTACCTTGTGGTTAAAAACCAGTTAATAATCAAGCACGGTGGAATGTAACCGTAGTGTGGAGTGTGGAGCACAGTTGACATAATCGTCACGTTTCGTTCAATTATCGTGCGACGAATTGCTACACGTGTACCATTTTTTCCCTAGAAATTTCTAAAACTCCCATATAAAAATTATTAAGCACACCTAATTCCGTTTTTACACGATAGATACGTTCCCGAAGAATACGTGTAAAAAAAATATATTGCATCTATGGAAAAATAGAAGATTGGTTCCAGTCCTAAGAAATCGGCAAAAGTAATACAATAAACCTTGAGTTTTCATGTTAGGATCTTAAACAATTTATTTCATAAAGATTGCACGTGTATCGTACAAAGTAAACTATCATTTGAAAAGGAAAAAAAACATAATTGATGAACACAAAAATTAGGCAAAATAATATGAGTTACAGAGAAAAAGATTTTACTCGTTGTCACTTTCTGACAATAAACGCATACGCATACGTTATCACTAGAAATGTATTGGTTATCGTCTCCGTGCTCCATTTGTGAAATTCTTTCTGTAATCTCTTGAACGAAAGTAGACCTAGCGTCCTGTGGTGCCGATGTTTCAGTGGATTTAAGCTCAAAACGATCGTGTTAAATCAAAATAAGTCGTGTAAAAATTCGTGTAAAAACAGAATTGGGCGTATCTCGTTGAATGTTTCATCGAATATTTCATTATGTGTATTGTACAATAGATTAAGGTTTACCGGGTAATGCATAAAATATTTTTAGTATCATGAAAGGTCGTTGACCGCAAAGGGATAACATAGTGAAAATACGCGAGTACGTGAACATGTTTCGGTTGCAGAGGTAAAAAGAAAAAAACAAGGATCGTAATACTGGGGTTTTATGTATACTGTGTTTCGTGCGGTAGTTTTAGGGTCAACGACGGGCGACTCGGCTTCAGGGAACAGAGAGGGTGCGAGTTTCGAGTGTATCTCGTGGGCTTGTGGGTGTGCTTGTGCGGATAAGATTGTGTGTTGTGTGGTCTGTCCGAAGAGTACCGTCAGAGCCAGTTACGGACATTGCACCACCGTTCACTGTCATTTTCGAACTAAAATATTCTCTAATCGTATACTAAATAAATTCAGCACGCGAAGTACAAATTCGGTGCAACAAATAATTAACGAGGACTGCTAGTCGACGCGTTCACAGAACGAATAGTTGATAGACACTGCTGTATGGTGTCAGATGACCGTTTGGTGATGCGGATGTAGGGAGCGTTACGAAGATATGATTGGAATTGTCAACAAATACCGAGCGAAAAGAATCACCGAGGGAAACGTTGAAAGCAATGAAATTTTTTAAGTACATATTTTTTTATGACTCATGCAAATAATCAGCGAAATGGGTGTTATCGGTTTTACCATCTTCGCCTGTACCTGGAACCCTATCGGGATGTCTGATATTCGATATTCTATAGTTATCTTCCAAGATATGCTTCCTCGATGTCTTTGTAAACATTGAACATTGTCTTGTTAACATAAGCACACAGGAAAATCGCGTGGAAAATGGAGATACAAAAATAAGATTCGTTGTCTGTGCAATAGTTAGCGATAACACTAATTGCTAACCACACGTGTAAACGTTTACAAATAAATACCCAGCCATGATTCATAAATTGGTTAATCCCTAGTAGCACAAAATATTGTATACACATTCATATAATATTAAAAAGAGATACAATCCTTTTTTAATATTCAAATATACATAGAATATTTATTTTATATTAAGTAACAAATATTTCTTTTTAAATATTCAGCAAAATATCTATTTCATGTTACGAGGAAAATATGTTTTTCTAAATATTAAATAAATCTTTATTTCATATTAGAAGTAGAATATTTTTTCCTAATATACAAATAATATTTATTTAATATCACGAAAAAAATATTTTTTTCTCATTATAAAACAAATCGGAAATAAAGATATCTTTACTTCATATTAGAAATAGAATATTTTTTACAAATAATTTTTGTTATAATATTTTCTTAAATTTGAAAGTTTTATTGAATGTTTTTTAAATATTGAATTTATATTTTTCAAATATTAAATTCACATTTTTTTAATATTTACTTTATATTTTTTAAATATCTAGTTTATATCTTCTGAATATTTAGCTTATATTTTTGAAACATTCAATTTATATTTCTTGTACATGTATACAATATTTAGATCCATTATTTTTCTCATATGAAAAAATGTGGCTTAAAAAATATTTTTACAATATTTGAAAAAAATATCTATCTAATATTTTTGTGCTACTAGGGATAGTATAAGTAAGAATATCGGCACATCTCTTACAACTCAATGAAGATATTTGGCGTCTATGTCTTGCAATTGCTACAAACAATATTTATTCGCATAGTGATCCGTAGTCTATTCATTTACGAGCTTAGCGGACGAACGTGTCAAGTAACAATTTAGTTCGAGAAAGTCGGGTTTAAATTTATTAGAGCTGCACTGAACATGTTCTTCCATCCGTTAATCTTAATTTTTTCAAAAACGTCACTCGACATGTTCATCCGTTAAATTAATCGTACCGACGCGACGCGACGCGACGCGACGCGACGCGACGATAGGAAGCCGTCGCGACCACGATAAGAGAGTTGTCAAATTATTCTTAGATAAAATAATGAAGTCCCCGAGTTCAATGAACGAGAAATATTCACAGTATAGAGCTGGAAAAAAAAACAGTGTCGGTAAGGGAGTTATACACACATAACTTACGATAACCGAGAATAATAAGAACTGTTCAATTAAATAAAGAAAAACATCTGACTCGTATTAAAATCTTCACATTCGGATTATTTGGGATTGATAAAAAGAATTAAGACAATTAAGAAACTGCGAAATTTATCATGCGAAAATTACGGTTATTGGTCAATGAAAAATGCTCGTTAAATTTTCGAATAGGAAAAGAGACTCTCTCTCTCTTAACTGTCGTAACGGTGATAATAAAAAACGAAATTAATTGTACGAGATACTTACAATTTCACATTCGGATTATTTGGGATTGATAAAAAGAATTAAGACAATTAAGAAACTGCGAAATTTATCATGCGAAAATTACGGTTATTGGTCAATGAAAAATGCTCGTTAAATTTTCGAATAGGAAAAGAGACTCTCTCTCTCTCTCTTAACTGTCGTAACGGTGATAATAAAAAACGAAATTAATTGTAAGAGATACTTACACAAAGATAAAGTCTGCCAAGAACGTTAACGCAACACACTCCTACGCAACGTTCATCTTTAATCACAATATCCGCGGATCACTGATTTATCATACTGTATATCACGTCGATGGGGGTTCCGTTGTCCCGCGACTGAAATAGAGAGGCCACACGCCGATCAACGTTTACAAAACAACGTTCTACGTAGGTCACAGAGAAAGATTTTAAGCGTGCAGCGATACAATCGATCAACGGGAAATGACTCTGTTGCTCTGGGTAAGCGCGCGAACTGCTACTTTCGTGCTACACGTGCCAACACAACACTGTTGTGCTACTCGTTCGAGGAGGGAAAGAAGAGGGTGGAACGCACTGGTGCGCGCCAAATCGTAGTCCAGATACACACGTAGCGAGCAAAGAATTCATTATATCTTAAACCGTGCTTTATTTATCGAATGCTATCGTTTTATAATTTATCGGGCGATAAAGTAACAGGTGTGCAGTTCGAACGACGGGTAAAAAGCCGGCAGACGACGCGTCTCAATAATGTTTTGCTACTTTATCAAAAAATCTCTCGCAGTATATGCTCAGCTGTGCGCGAGTTCCTTTCTTCCATAAATACGTGTTTATCTTTGTAAATCTTTATACTTCGCACAAGTGAAGTTACAACGTCAGACCTTTTTTCTTTTCAGCTGTGAAGATCGTAACCGTCCGCGAGCTTTGTTATAAATAAGAAGGCGGCTATTACACCGATATACCGTTTTCACTGGGGGAAAAAAGACTGCTCCGAAAGGAAAAGCCACACATGCATCGAGTCGCGACGCGACGATGCGATACCATCACCCTCGACGCACTCGACGACGACTGACGACTGACGACGACTGAACTATTAGCGCCTCCTATCTGCCCGCGCGTCCTTGTACCGACACATGTTGAAAGTTAACTCACGACCGCGCATGCCAAGTGTCAGCCGCTTTATAATCATATTCGAGAAACTTGTATTATACGTAGGTAGATTGACAGGGGAACTCTACCCTAGTAGCACAAAATATTGTTTAAACATTTTTTAAACATTTATTATTGTTTCAATATTTTTTAAGCCACACTTTTTAATATGAAAAAAATATTAGATGAGATATACAGATACAGGAAATATGAGATAAATGTTAAAGAAGTGTAAACTAAATATTCATCAGATGTAAAAGAAATATTTAAAATATGTAAAGTAAATATTCAGAAAATATACAATAAATGTTTAAAAATTTTTAAATAAATATTTCTGTTATATTCTGTGAATAGTCCATATTTTTTAAACATTTATTTTACATTTCCTGTATATGTATACAATATTTGAATCGAATGTTTACTTTATATTAAAATGTATTAATTTATTTTTGGATTAATAATTTCTATTTTATATACTATATATTATATATTTCGATCATCTTTTCTTTTAATTTCGATTTCAATCGCGAACTGAAAATGGTCATTATATTTCCTGCATAGTAAAAAAAAATATTCTATTTCAAATATAGAATAAAGATTCATTTTATAATCAGAAAAAATATTTTTGTCACAATATGAAATAAAGATTTATTTTATAATCAGAAAAAACATTTTCGGCACAATATGAAATAAAGATTTATTTTATGATGAGAAAAAAATATTTGTTTCCAAATATGTAGGAAATATCTACATATTTAATATTATGAAAAAAATATTTTATATCAAATATGAAATAAAGATTAAAAAAAAAAAATATTTTTTTCATAATATGAAATAGATATTTCCTACATATTTGGAAAAAAATATTTGTTACTTAATGTAAAATAAATATTGTATGAATATTTGAATATTAGAAACAGATTCAATCTCTTTTTAATATCATATGGGTATGTGTACAATATTTTGTGCTACCACGTTTATTACTTGATCGTCGGACCTCCATAAATTGGCGCCATTTTATTTCATAAATTCAGTCCCTTTCTCAACGGAACACAGAATTTTTCTATTCACTTGCTATTTTGTACATGGAAAGACTACACACATATTGTTTACGAACTTTACCGTTTTGTATTTTTACCGTGCCTGAATCATGCACGGTCTCCTTTATAAAAGAGGTTGGACCTAGGTAAAATCTATAGTTGACAAACATAGTGTAGTTGTTAAACATAGCCGCTCGAGTGCGACAGAGTTGATGTTATCCTCCTGAGGCAGACGGCAAAAGACGCGCGCTAATATTTTACTGCCTCGATGACCAAAAGAAATAAACGCAGAAATCCAATAGCTGTTAAACGTTACTGTTCCATCGGTACAGGTTTGCACAAGTTCGAGTGTAAACGAAACCAATCGCTACGCATGGTACACAGAAAACGTCGTCTGCAGATTGATTATTTTTGTGATGTCGGGTCGCAGGCCTTATCTCTATTCTGCTTGTTTGAATTTGTCGCACAGATGCTACGAACTAAATCTCATATACATTTCATTCGTAATATTAAATTGTTCTATTCACGATTTTTACTATTTCTCGTTGCTGATTCAATTTTTTTATTTGTGTTCCGCACATTTTATTTTCTTAAAATAAAAGCATTTTTATGTATGTATTTATGTACACATGTATGCATGCACGCAAATAATTGAACTCGTGTGCATCATATGTATGTTGCTAGCTGGTTTGTAATCCTCGCCAACTCGACAAGGTTATCCGCAAAAAGTTTTCTGGTATTATTTTACCCGCGTGTGTCATTAATGAATGCATCTCGAATGTTCGTGCAAATAATATAAGAAACTTATTCGAACGTTTTAGACTTTACTTATCACGATGATTTGTATGATTAATATTTTTGATAATAGAAATACAACGAGAAATAAATATTCTTTACTGTATTCGGTAACGTCTATTATGGTTATACCTATGTTTCTGATGGTCACGACATTTTTAGTATAACAGTTATGTTCATTCATTGGTAATTTTTCAATTCTACTCCTACTGCCCGTGCCCCCTCAAATTATCTGTATTTTAAATGATCTTCCTTACCGAACAGATCAGCAAGTAATAAGTGCAACTTCGAGCTGTTGCGTGGCGCTGCCTGCACAATAAAATGCGATAAAATGCACTGGAACCAAACTGTACCGTAACTGTAACGGTAGCCTATCAATTTTTCTAAATTTTGTAGTATTTATAGATCAAGATTAACACAAATAAAATTCCTAATGAAACAGTTGTATACACAACAGATTGTGCGAACCAACGAAAAACACTTTATATATACACACATACATCATTTATAACGTTGTATGCATCATTTATTACCACATTTCTGCAAATTATTTTTTCTACTGTCGTACAAACATCGCCGGAATACTAATATATTTGTCAAACAAGAATTTCCTTGTTTAAATAACGGTGTATACTGTGTAATCTTTATTTATCACACTTCCAATTAACCGAATGTAATTTTACAAGTGATACCGTTCACACCAATTATCACCGACTTTATGAGAACACTTGAAACCGATGGTATCCGCGTAAATATTTACGTAAAAGCATGTACGTGACAAAATGCAAAAATTTAAATTTGCCGCTATGTGCGCACGCGTGGTTGCTCTGGCGTCCGTGGGATTGATAGAGCGTCGAACGCCATCTTTATTGGTCTTACATGAGACGCGCGGGGTACAGCGGTGAATGTGTCAAATCGCAAAATCCACGACGATATTTGGTTGAACATGGTGTTTATACAGGAAAGGTGATTGAATTTGTGTTTGATTCCAACGTAAGTAATGCGCGCGGCCTGGTGACGATGAAATCTGTGAAAGTTTTTGTGCGGTTTCGCCAGCGACAATTATCTATCGGTCAATAGTACTGCCAGCACGAGATTTCACGACTAGCCGTCGTATCTGCGGCGTAAAGCCAACTGGAACGAACGGAACGTGCCACGGATATTGTTGATAGCAGCGATTCTTATGTTTTCTGCGTGTCCCGTTGTTCCTCCGCCGTGATATCGGCGAAATATCGGTCATTAGAGTTTATTTAAGGGGCAGTTCTTGACAATAGCCATCATCCATTTTGTTTACGCACCTCCGGCACGCTTCGTTCCAAAAACATCTCACCTTATGCACATATCAACTTGTTTTTTCGGATGTTATCCATGAAAACATTAAATTTACGGACAATTGATTCGGCCCATTTTAGCCATGGTTACTATTCCGTTGATACATTTTTCTATGTACGGGGGTAATTCATGATAAAATAATGAAGTCAAGTGTGGGTGTGGGTATGTGTGTGTGCGTGTGTTTTACGTGCACGCGAGTGTATCTTGAATGCACGGGATGTTTTGATTTCGTGTTTATCGTTATGTGTCACGAATCGTAATTGCAATTTTAATTACTATTACAGAACGTTTGTGTTCTCGGTTATTAAAAAATAATAACATTCATAGGTTTGTGCCGTAATAACTTTCGGTGGTAGATTATTGTTTTTTTTTTCTTAGAATAGTATCCGAGAAGTTGTACGCGTATTCGTGTACACGTTAAGAATAACGATTGAAATATTTATGCTGACTGTGATATCGAATTTTTTGTCTGTTTTTTTCAGGTATGTAAATTAAGGAAAAATGGTTAGCAACATTTCGCGGGGAACCCCGCGCATTCAGGTTTTTAGACCTACATACGAGGAGTTTAAAGATTTTACCAAGTATGTGGAATATATGGAAAGCAAAGGTGCGCACAAAGCAGGTTTAGCTAAAGTGATTCCACCTCCCGAATGGATTCCCCGGAAAGGAGGCTACAATTTGGACAATTTGGATTTAACCATTCCTGCTCCTGTTTGCCAAGTGGTTACCGGTAAGCAGGGTCTATATCAGCAAATCAATATACAGAAGAAGTCTATGACTGTGAACGAATATAGAAAACTGGCTAATTCGGAACGCTATAACACTCCACGTCACTTCGACTACGAAGATCTGGAAAGAAAATATTGGAAGAATATAACTTACGTGGCTCCTATATACGGGGCTGATGTTTCTGGTTCCTTGACCGATCCGGATGTGAAAGAGTGGAACATTAATCACTTAGGGACAATACTCGACTATGTGAACAAGGATTACGGTATATCTATCGAAGGTGTCAATACGGCGTATCTGTATTTTGGAATGTGGAAGGCTACATTTGCATGGCATACAGAGGACATGGATTTGTATTCGATAAATTATTTACACTTTGGAGCTCCAAAGACTTGGTACGCCATACCCCCCGAACATGGACGAAGACTGGAAAGACTCGCCAGCGGTTTCTTTCCATCAAGTCATCAAAGTTGTCAAGCATTCTTACGTCATAAGATGTCCCTTATTTCTCCTCAAATATTAAGACAGTATTCTATTCCTTGCAATAAAGTAAGCTTACGCCTCTTCATCTGTCTCTTATTAATTCAATATGTATACATGATAGTTATAAATACCTTTTTAATGTTATTTTTAGATAACACAAGAGGCTGGAGAAATAATGATCACCTTCCCTTATGGCTATCATGCTGGTTTCAATCATGGATTCAACTGTGCCGAATCCACCAATTTTGCTACACCACGATGGGTAGAGTATGGCAAAAGGGCTATACAGTGTACCTGTAGTAAGGACATGGTCAAAATATCTATGGACACCTTTGTGAAACGTTTCCAACCAGAAAGGTAATGAGATTTCTACAAGAATACATATGGTTGGGGACAAAATTAAATGGAGGCAATTTGCTAAATAAGATTCATTGTAGATATGAATTGTGGTTGCGTGGAGAGGATATTGGTCCACATCCTGAAGATCCTAGGCAGACAGCTGCGCCCATGCCGTCTCAAATGGACTTGTTATGCAGTAACAGCAGCAATGGTCAATTACCGCAGAGTTATTTAAGCGCAGCACCTAAGAACAAACGCCACACGATACACAAAAAGAAAAATATCATGGCGACGAATCCGGATGTTGATATGGAAGAACTAGTAAATCGAGCGGATATCCCACCGGATGTCAAGAAAGTTTTACAAGACCTTGAATTAGAAGAAGCCGACGACCAACCTGACGAGCAGCAGCTAGAAGTTTTAGAAGATATTTGGCTGAAGGCAGGAGAAATGGGTAAACATATGTTTGCTGTGTACTTTATCACCAAGTTTGTGTTTCTTAACCACTTTGTTCTCATGGACGTGGCACCTAGGAAGCGGTATTCCGTCACGTGATAACGCGTCTGTGATCTGTACGAACAGTATCGACGTCGCGTCATAACACGTCTGTGAGAACGAAGTCGTTAATGTAATTTAAATAACTAACCGCCGAATAAATTAATATAATGAATTGTTTTATGTTGCAGATGTAAATGAAGCTACCGTGTATGACGACGGCTACAACCGTAAGAAAAGTCGCAAGCGTAAGAAGAAAAACACAGAGAAAGAGAAGAAGTCTAAAAAGGACTCTAATAGGAATATTCCAGGGACTGTAACAGTGAAGACTGAAATTAAAGTAGAACCTGACGATGACTTGAGCTTTTTGTCTCCGTCGATTCCAGATCAAAGCAGCCATTTGGAAGACGAAGAACAAGGTTGCTCTAACGTTATACCGCCACGAGATAACATCATTGAAAGCATAAAAATGGAGGACGGGTCAGACTTCTCGGAAACTGCTGGGAAACCGGTTAAAAAGAAGAAGAAACATTCAAAGTCTGGAGAACCAAAAAAACCGAAATCAAAGAGTTCTAGTAAAAAGAAGAACAAGCATTTGAATATGACCATCTTTGATACTGGTGAACCTTTGGACGTGTCTGACGCTAATGTGCAACGGCAGTTAATGGCCATGCCTAGCCTAAATCAGCAAAAATCTTTAACGGTGAAGGACGTTGCTATCGTTCCAGGGAAAGGAAGTCAAGCGACCGGAAACATAATTTTCAATGAACCCGTTGTAAATGTTGCGAGTACACTCGTGAGCGCTGTGTACGGCGACTCGAAGGGAAATGAAAAAGTTATAGATCCTGGTTTGGACGAACGAATGAGTGTATACGCGAAGAACGCTAAGAAGCTCAACTTGACTATCGTAAAGTCAACGTGCTCTACGCCAGCCATGGTGAAAAATGTACATGCTCCGGATCAAGCGAAGCCTGTTAAAATCGACAAAGCTGTGGAATCGGAAAGTATTGGTGACGACGCTAAAGTAACCGTGCAGGAGATAAAGCCGTTCAATCAGACCAGTTTTAAAAGCGTAGGCACAATTTCAACCGAGAGATCTAATTACTCAAAGAAAGATATTATAAAAGCCCCGCGGTTGAATGTATTGAGCGCAGCTTTCAATACACCAGCCAGCGAGGGCACTTCCAAAGTCAATTCTGACAAACCATCGCGAGAGGAGAAACATCCGCGCACAGCGACGAATAATATTGTAGTTTTACCAAAGCCTTGGCCTATCGCCAAACCCCAGGAGCCTAAGCTTGCGAATATTATGTATTTGAACCAAAGTTTTTCTAATCCACCAATTTTACAGAAGGAAATATCAACACAGGAATCAGGAAACGATTCGAAGAGTCTAGAGTTGTCGAAACCTCTTGTTTCCTCGGGAATTCAAATACCACGGCTGGAAGGATTCTTCACGAAGAACACGGTCTTGGGTCAAACAATCGCACAGCCGATTACTTGCCACAGTATTAGCAGTCCCAGCACAGACGTGAAGGTTCTGGGAAAGAGGTCAACGACCGACACGTCGAAAATGATGGCTACAAAGTTCTGGCAACTTCCAAGCGGTAGTAACAGTTTGTTTTACTCGAAGGACATCAACGCGGATGATACGCCGATTCAGTCTTGTGTTGCAAGTTTAGATTCCTCTCAGATCTCTACCTCGTCTTCGTTCAGTCTATCGAAGAATATCTTCTTGCCTTCAGTCCCGAAGAGTACGAACGTGTCAATAAATCCTCAGTCTTCGATGATGTACGACTTCAGCCAGAAGTGCTTGCAAAAGCCTAACCTGACTGCCAGTTTAGTGGAGTCTTCGTATCTGAAGATCTTGTCGAAACCGAAAGAGTCGTTGCTGCTGAAGAGAGCGTTAAGCCAGAAAGTTGAATCCTGTAATCGAAGGTTTTTCGGTAAGAGTACCAGCACAATTGTCAGTAACGTAAAGACTGTGTCTACTCAAGTGGACAATCCATTGGAAATTAGTCAACCCAGCCAGATTCTGAACATTGTAAGTTTAAATAGCGGTACACCGCGCGGTGTGAATCCGTCGACTTCAGAATTACAAGCTTCGCAAAATGTTACCACGATTTTGCCCATTAAACGGGAAGAAAAGGAAGATGAAGTTGCGATTCAGGATAACCAGCAATCTCAAAGAATAGAGAAGACTTCGGAAGATATATATGCGAGCATGCCACCACTGAAACCCATCAAATGGTCAACGTCCAGACGAAAGTCGAAAGAGAAATTGAAGAAGGCGACCACTAGGAAAAAAGATACACCGGAGAAGGTTGGGCCAATGATCAGTCAGGAAGACACCGGTGTAACACCTACTAGTCCCATGGATAAGCCACCCTGCGTTTCTCATCGCGTTTCGATGATACCGGGACACATATCCGACATGTTGTTTCCCTTTGTTCCGAACAACGACTTACTCAAGGCGTTCAATGATTATTGGAGTGCTCAAATCTCACATTGCGCGATCTGTGCACCATTTACCTCCAGTTACAATGGACAAGGCAGGCTAATGCCTGCAGACTGGAAATATTGCAAACCCACCGTTTTACCAGAAAGCTCACCAATATGGGTAAGCGTAGTATCTCGATTTTTATGGTTCATTCAGAGGCGGGCAAGTGCTAAGTTGTTTTTCATTATCTAGGTGTCTGCAAATATATTCGTCGCAAACTCGAAGGAACAAATGGTCGAACCAGACAATGATAAGCTGTTGCGTTGCAGAGAGTGTCATGTGACCGTACATGCATCGTGTTATGGCGTTACGGTAGTGCCCACAGATATACGAAATTGGGCGTGTGATAAATGTAAAGCTGGTAAACAACAGGTGGTAAGTAGTCCTAATAACGTTTAGCAAATAACGAACAATTCTGTTTAATGCGGTCAACATAGTTTTTATGGGTATATTTTTTTGGCAGATGTGTTGTTTATGTCCCATGCATGGCGGTGCTGTTAAACGTACCAGCGACAGCAATTGGGCACATATATTATGCGCTCTCCTATTACCAGGAGTCACGTTTAAGGATGCTATCAATAAGGACCCAATCAACGTTTTAACTATCAAACTTGACATTGTTGAGCAACAATGTTGTTATTGCGGCCAGACGCACGGGGCGTGTCTAAATTGTAGCCAGTGCAATAACCTGTTTCATCCGTCTTGCGGACTGATTTCTGGCGCTGTGTTCTCGATACCCGTGTACAATTCATTGGAACTTCAGGTATTTGCAAACACGTTGATGTTTACTGTTGATAGTTGAAAATTGGGGGTCTTCGATAGTTTTTTCGAAACAAGTGTGCAATGACCCTTTTCAGTCTCATTCCTTCAGCTCTGATCAGTAATTAGTTTTATTTTTTTTTTATTTCTATGTAACAACTAAATTAATTTTTAGGTAACTTGTGACGGACACGATGACGGAAAGGAAAAAATTCCAACCATTCGACAGGGCGAGGTTGTTTGGGCGAAACATCGAAATTCCCGATATTACAAAGCCAAAGTGGATTCGATACACGATACTCTGTTTTATATGGTCACGTTTAGTGACGACAGTTTCAGCGAGGATCTGTATCCATCAGATATAACGGTAAATTGATACTTCTAAGATATTTTAATGAATGAAATATTACAAATTTATAGAATTATTATTTCATCTATTTCCACCGATAGCTCAATTATTTATTGCTTATTTATAGCTCAAGAATATATCATCTTGTGTTTAATCTACATGTAAAAATTAATTACCATTCTTTGCAGAATTATGATCCTGGAAACCAACCGCAACGGGGTGCTGCTGTCGATGTAAAATGGACAGATGGGAAATTGTATCCCGGTATCTTTGAGGGTACGAATCACAGGATCATGTACACTGTGAGTAATAAGAACATTTATTTTATTTACCTAATCGTGAACAGTCTTTCATTTGTAATTACGACTTTTTTTTGTTTTCATAATTTAGGTAACCTTCGAAGATGGTTCGCAACTTGTACTGAAGCGAAACGAGATCTATAGTTTACAGGAAGACATGCCAAAAAGAGTGCGTTCACGTCTGGTATGTTTAGTACTAAATTAATTTTTACGCTACGAGAAAATATTTGAATGTTACCCTAGAGAACGGTTCACCTGCTTCTTCTTTGCTTTTTATTGTATCTTCTCATTTGTTTCTTTATTTCTCATTGACCACGATCGACTCAAAAGTTCACGTTTGATTTTTCTGTTTCAATTGGTTTCATTTAAAGTCTTATGCGACCGAAATGAAGCACCGGCATCATCTGTACGGCATGGAGGATGAATCCGAGGCGCAAAGAAAGGTGAAACAGTCGAAATATTGTGATTAAACGCAAAATTCTATATGGCCCGATGTAAATAATTAATAGAGACAAGTAATAATTATTCAATTGCTGTAAATATTACATAACGAATAATGTACCTATTCATTCGGTCTCTCTAAAACGTTCCCTGGAGCAGACCAAGCGGACAAATCTATGTTTCACTTAGTTGTCTTTGTTTCTTTTATATTCTACTTTATGTTCTCTCTTGCTTCTGTTCTTTCTTTCTTTCTTTGTCGATTTAACATCGATCCGTTCATCGGCATCACTCTTTCTTATTGTTTAGTATACTTTCTGTTGCTTGTGCCTACTGAAAGAAGTATCGAAAAGTAAATTCAAAATCCTATTCGATTACGAATTTCGAAATATTATTCATTCGGATTAAAGATGATGTGATCTTACTCAATGACGTGTACATGAAAAAAATGATGCATTCTAGAATCCAAACAAAAATTATTAAACGAAAATGTGGAAATATGGTGCAGAATTCGAATGGCGGGCACCATTGGATACATCTTTCATCTGATTGAATAATTAATATTGCAACGTTTTATTAATATTTAAAAAAGAGTAAAAGTATTAAAGGAACCGCGATATGGATCACGCGTCAATGTAACAAGCGTCCCTTTTGTGGCTATAAATAAGCACGTTCAAGTTTTTAACTGTTTATCACGTAACCAGGAGATAGTGCAGAGATCTCTTTTGCAGCATAAAACAACACGTAGGATCTTTCTGACGCCCTTGTAACTTACAAACAGCTATCTACACAGTTTGTAATGGGCTGCCATGAGGCACCGATCAAATAAACGTATAAAAGCCCTCAAAATCTATTTCTGTACATATCTAATAATCAAGATACCGTATAAGATGCATGTTTTTAACTTCTTCAGGGATACTGGCAAATATTTGTACGTTCGTTTTATTCTTAAATTAAAATTATTCTCAGTAAAACAACATAAAAAATTGTCAGAGAACAACAGAATCGCGCAACGATAAAAGCAAAAAAGTTTGTCGTAACAGAAGCATCGATAATATTCTAAACGAACAAGAATATATTATATGTCGTGTTTCGATTACAGAAATTTCGTCCCTGAAGAAGTTAATCAAACAGCCCACGTGCGTAGTTTAAACGGAATTTTTTACTTTGTTTTACGGATAAGATTCGAAAATTTGAAATATCTGGATGTTTGCGTTGCGTATGTCCAATTAAGAATTATAAATACTGGTGACGTCTTACTGGAAGCGTTAGTATAGTTAAGCGGGGTGCTTCTAAACAAGATTAGCTTCTTTAGAAGAAGTACATTAGTATAGAATGGAGTAAAAAATGTCCTGACAACGTAGCACATTTTTTATACCATTTTGCATTTTTCTTAAAGGGAGACCATCTCTTGGGATCGCTTTGTTTCTAGAAATTATTCATCAGGATATGTTACATTCAGGAAGAATTCAATAGTTATCAGTGAAACTATCGACAAATAGTTAAGACAGAAAGTAAATATTTCTATTTTAACCATTTTAAACTAAACAGCAATTTCGCAACAATTTATCCAGAGATATACTTTGTATCACACGCGAGTTCAGTTGAATTTTTCATCTATGCTTATAAATGGTTTCAAGCTTTTCTCTCACCCTCTATATTAAGAACTTACATGGATTAGATTTTTATATAAGGTAATGATAACATCCGAACGAATATTTAATAGTTCGCTCAGGACTTCTGGATTCTTCTGATGCAACGTATCGCTTAGCACCACTGATAAGCTTCAGTACTCGAAAAGACGAAGTTTTTTTAACACTAAACCGAAGCGACGAGACGTGCGTCGTCTTTATGGACGCCTTATGTTCGGTATGCATTAGCATTTGAAATCATATTAATACTCTCTGCATCTGTTTGAATTGTTTCTGTGGTACGATACACCCCTGAATGTTTCTTCTATCACTTACTTCTTCCGTTCTTCTGCGTTCCCAAATCATCTAGATACGTAACCTGCGAACGTTCGACGAAACGCTAACATGTACCTATGTATGTATGTATACATTCGTAGAGAGGATTCGTCGTTCGATTTAATAGTGTTCGTATGATCTCCGAAAATTCGTTTCCTAGATGTTTTATTTATCATGAATAGACAATGCGAAACAAACGATAGTTTTAACTTGAAAAAAATGTGTAATTTATCCGAATGAAAACTTATCACTTCCCTCGGCCACTTTATATGCCTGTTGATTGAACTAGGTCGTGGAAGTTGTATTAGCGTTCTATCTGTATATGATAATAATTAAAAGGCCAAAAAAATGGAAAAGTTCACAATGTATCCGAATTGTAGAAACATACTGGATACGTACAATAAAAATTATAAATATGAAACCAGTTCTCTGTTTTTAGACGAGTGTATCTCTATTTTTGTGTTACTCTACTCCTTTGTAGTATAAATTCTACAAAGTTTGCCTTGCGACGAAAGAAGCTACTGCGTCTTAAAATAAATTTTTATTAGACTCCATAAATTTACAAAAATCTGAGTTGTCATAGACATCCACAGTTTGGTGAAGGATTTCTCGACTCTTGATAAAAAAAAAAGTACATTTATTGAATAGGCTTTCGCACAACCGCGCATCCGTTTACACGTTGTATAATACTAAATATAACATTTACAGCAGAAAGACATCGTCCATCGAGATAGATCGAATAAGAATGTTTAACGTGCCCCTCTCCACTCGTTCGTTTACGACATAGTTTGTTTAAAGCTTCGCGTACATCACTTTTTCAGTGTCTATTGGGGTACCAACTTCTCTTGGTAAGCGAATTTTCTTCGGTAGAAAAATTCTTGATAAACTGAACACAGCAATAAATATTATAAAAAGTGAGAATCAGAAGTTTGTCACCTTACCGCTTCGCAGGGTGATTCTAAATTTACAGTATAACGCGTACGATTCTTCGTTCGAAGATACAAATAGAAACAGTAAAACGGTAGGATTACATTTATACAATATTGACTTGAAATTTTGACTTGCAGGACATCCTATATATTAATATAGAAATGATTAATCGCGTGTGTGTCGGTGTATAGTAATCTTAAGTAACGTTCTAAAATCTTTTAATCGATTTCTTCAACTACTCTTTATAAATATCATTATTTGATTAACTCTGAGAAGATCTATAACAAATATATCACATACAACTGTTAGATCTATTCTATTACAATTACATAAAAATTGATTTGTTCAACCGTTTCCTTTTTTAGGAATGTTCTCATTCATTCATACAACGATCTCACCAGGCAGTCTGCCGTTTGCCACTAGTAATTGAACATGCGTCTCATAGAAGAAAAACTAATGTTCTATCAAAAAATAATATACAATGCCCCGATGTTAATATTATAATCAATGTAATATCACGTATCGTTCACGCGTATGTTCTGATTGTACTCCAGGCACTTAGGCACAAGTGTGACCGCCCCCCCCCCCCGTGCAACAAAAAATTCTACTCTACGATCACGCGTTTCTCGTGATCGCGGTTTTCAAAACGGTCATAGCCGCAACAAGATAATTACAACGAATGTGGAACGTTTACTTATAATCGTGATCTTTATGCCGGCCGTTACACGGCAAATAACGGTTACGGTACGGAAAAATAATAAAAAAATATGTTTCTCTTGCATTTAATACAACGCAAGTCTATCATACGTGTAACATATTAACGTACGTTCGCTAACAACGTTTCTTTCGGAAACAGCCTTTCTAAATGCAATTTTCTAAATAACGATCTGTACAAAATAAATTTGATTTTCTACAACGCGAGGACATAAAATTACGGGCGTCACGCGTGTACGATGCTAGCGAACGCGTTAAGGTTCAAAGGTTTCGCGACCGATCATTTACGAAAGTGTCGAACCCAGGGAATATGAACACACGTTTTGACAGAAAACGGTGTAATAAGTTAATAGAGGCCCGCAACACGGTGATAATATCTAAAACCGCATGTTTTACGTGCCAGTAGCACGATTAGGCTAACGTTCTGCCGTTAGAACGCGTCCGGCATTTCCAGTCCTACTTTTACTTTGAATTGCATGCCGATATCGATTACGGGAGTCTTCTCGCGATTAACCCCTTGTACTGTTTCTTCGCCGTTCATAATTCCCTAGAAGGAAATTAAAGTTTATATTCATCGTATGCCTGTATATTCTGAAATGGCTATACGTCGACACCAACAAAATAGAATTCTGTTCTGATTTTATGGAAATTAATAACGTACACATTTAGCAGATTCTGTTCGAAATCCTCATCACGAGTCTGACTCGTTGTTACGGTACAAAGGGTTAATAAGTACGGTATATTTTCAATCGTCCCACCGAATAATTTCGAGCGATAATTATTTTCTCTTTGTCATCGTTGAAATAAATAGCTTTTCCCCTGCGCGTTTGTCAATTTGTTCGTTACAGTCTCGAAAGGAACTGTTGTTTCAGCGTCCTGTCACACGTCCGTGTCCATGGTACACAGATTTATCGATAGCAATACTGAAACACCTAGATCGGGTAGACCGGTAGTCTTTATCTTCTGTTCAGCTTGCACCACAGCGCGCTAGCCGTGAGCAAATGCATCAGCACGCCGATGCCCACGATCAGAATCAGATTGTCGATCACGCTAGTGTCGGCGATGTCCATCTCTTTCAAGAATTGCGTGGGCTTTTTATAATGGCAATAGAAGTCGTCGCACTTCAGGTCCATCCGATCGAAACCGTAGACGGTGTGCAAAAGACTGTGAAAGCTGGCGCGGAAGTACGATATGTGGAACATCCAACGGAACGCCAGCGGCGTGTCCATGTAACGGATGCAAAATCCGAAAACCGAGAACAGCACCGCCAGTATGGGGCCCGCGAACACGGCGATCTGAAAGTACAGATAAAACGTGAAACCTCGCGGTAACTTCGTTATCGCATATCCAAAAATCAGGGTCGGCGCCACTCGGCCTCGCGTTTTGAAAGGCTCCGCGGTCTATGAAAACTCATCGGACACTTCGCAGGACCCGAAGTAGCAAACTCAATCAATTTTGGTGACATAATCAATGATTTTGCGGTGAGAAAAGCGAGAAAAATTATGTAATGTTCATCTTGCAAAAAATATATGTAACATCCTTAGTACTTATAATAAATAATTCCTTATTGTGAAATTTAAGTATAGGATTTGAATGTGTATTTCGACCCCGAAAAATTTTTTAACCGGGCCACAGTGCGGCATGCAATGGACAAAAATCAAAATAACCATGATTCGATTATAATCTAATTATCGAACAAAATCATCGGTCCTAAGGAAGGAATGTGTATGTAAGAATTAGTATTCAAGAAAATCAATAGGGGATCAGTAACTGCCAAGAGTTTATTGTAGTATAAATGCTAAAAAATTAGATTACTCGTGCCCTAATTGCTGTTTTGGGTTCGTTTTTGTTTTAAACTGTTTGTTACAATTTAGGTATGGAGAATTTGACCAGAGGTATACATAATTTTAACTGGCAATTTAGGAATTGCGTCTTTTCCCTAAAATGCAATTTACAAAAAAATGGTTCAAAACATCCTGTAATTTTGGCTGTTCTGTATCAACAAGATGTTGTGGTATATTGCTATATAATTTTTTTTTGCATTCGTAATCGCAATTTGGTTGAAGCTTGAATGTTCGAACACACTTATTCGCAGAAATGATCAAAAGTTAGAGAAATACTTTGTTCTCTATTAAACGTGAACGTTATATCAGATGAAGTGGAAAAGAGATTAAAAGCTTTCTGCGTGGCATTTGGAAGCAAGTGGAGAGATAGTTATCGAAATCGACCTCACGTATTTAAAGCATCACCATAAGTGGCTTGAAATGGAAATAAATATTCCAAGTGAGACAGAGCCGTTTAGTTTATTTCTGGATTTATCTAGCAGTCTTTATTAACCATTACTTAATACTAGTAAAAAATACGGTGTTGTGATTATCAAATAATTATGCATTATAGTAGATATAATTAAATTTAACCACATAATTAAAAAATATTTCGAACAAAAGTTGTACAGCATACAGTTGACAACAAATTGCAATAACAACTAATCATAAAAAACTCTTCATTAAAAAAAAAAAATTAGAATAAATGTTTTTACTAATGGAACCTTATATTTTTGGTGCATTAATCGATGCATCTTTGTATTCCCTTTAAAAAATGATTAAGGTACTCAGGTTAAAAATTGATTAGTTTAGAAGTTATGATTTTTGTCCCGAATGTCCATTTACATGCCGTACTGTGCGGGTCCCGCAAGAGGTCACGCCGACCCTACCAAAACTCATCGAAATCAGAGAGAAGGTGGCAAGTGAAAAAGTCGTTGAAGCGCGTACCTTCACCGGCGTGGTGGCTCCGATGAAAAAGCCCCAAGCCTGAGCCGTCAAGCTAGCGGCTATACTAACGACCATGAAGGAAATAATACGAGGTGTTTCGACTGGCTGTCCTGTCAGCCAGTAGCTAACAGCCAAATAGGTCGCTGCACAAGCTGCTTGGAATGGGATCTCTACCAGCAGCATGCTGATGTAATAAGGCGCTAATCGATACCATCGGTTGAAGTGTTCCCTCGAAAGAATCCGCATTTCCTGCGGAACTGAAACATTGTCAGGAAGAAAGAGAACTTTAGTATGTGTACATATGTATGTATATCCGCAGGGTATAACGTATAACGTGTACGGAATAGGTGTGCTTCATGGTAGAAATAGTGTAGATCGATCTGGAAGAACTCGTTCCTGTAACCGTTACACGTATGTATGTTGCAGGCAACCTACCTATGCTTAGCTGGTTTCACTTTCTTTCGAACATATGAACCGCTAACTTTAGACTACATTCACCTTGAAACACTTTCCATAAAAGCGCAATAAGAATAAAATAAGAAAGTGGTTGGCACGACGCGCGACTCGTTTATGGCATCAATTAAAAGAGACACGCGGCGATTCTCCATATACACCGTGTTCCGTAAATTTGTGATGTGTACACACAACAGTGTTAAGTTTGCCAGCACGATTAACAAAATTATTTTAATCGGACTAATTGAATCAGATAAGTCAAGTTAGATTGAACGAATTCAGACAACGTGTTAGCCCATTTTATATACCAATTTTAGATACCAATAATTTGTTGAATTACCGGGTTGAATGATTTTTCGTTTTTGTTTTTACTCGTTATGCGATTTACTCAACCGGACAAACCCACTCGATTCACACGATTGATACAAATGAAACTAGCTCGAGTTATTTAACTGAATTAATCGATTCAATTAACAGATTAACATTCGACTAACTCGAACAACGCAAAGAAGTAACTCGATTTACTTGAATTAATCGACTCAATTAACAGTGGTCGCACGAATAATTCACCCGGTTTAACTCGGCGCGCAGAACCGAATAGAAAAGTCACTCAACTCAACCTACAAAAATTGTTTGAGTAAGCAAACATACGGAAAAAGTAGAACGCCCGGTTGAGTTGCCCGATGCAACTCCAGTTACAGCCGGTGGCTTTCCATTCGAAATCAATAATTTCTGTGTTTTAAAACGTTAGATCGTAAAAGTATACAGTACTAGCGATTTCTAGTAAACAAAAAAAAAAATGATGCGAGCGATAGATAAGAGTGAACGGACAGACGCGATCTCTTCCCGGGATTGCGAATAGAGATACAAACGCGTTTCTTGACCTAGATTCAAGTACCCGGTCCCATTAAACCGACGCGGCAAACGCGAATCACGACGGAACTGTTATCGGGGTCTTTCGCATTGACCGAGTTCGTTGCGATTCGCGATCGTATGTTGATTATCGAAACGGCGTATCATTGCGCACGCGAACGCCTGTCCATCCGGGAGCGCCTCGCCATTGTTTTCTCCCGCTGCGCGCGAGTGTGTGAAAAGTTGAGCAATTCCGAAATCCGGTTTTCGGTGAGCCAATCATTAAAAGAAGAAACTGTAATTTATGAATTTCGGTCGCTGAATTAATAACGGTAAGGTTTGCGGATTGCTTAAACGCATATCTCGTGCTTGCGTTCAATTCGACAAGACTAATGGTTCGTTATTTTTGATGGTGCTGTTATCTTGATGAATCTCGTAACAGGGTCGTCAACTCTAGGTACCTACAGGCAAGGGTAACAGCCATTTTTCCGGTGTAGACGATCAACAACAAGGATCCGTAAAGGTAGACATAATTGGCTAGGACACCGTTCGCTCTGTAACCACTTCCCATGTACAGGTAGCCGAAAATTACTCCGATAAGCAGGTGGCAGAGTAGTCGAACAACCAGTAACGTATAGTCCCTCTTCAGACATAGTAGATGCCTTTTGTAGAGCAGGTAGCACTGTGCGAGGAATCCTGCAGGTGAGGGTGGCTCCATTGAATTGTCTGAATAAAGTGAAATGATCTCATTAGCAGACTGAATATTTTCTGAAAATTATTGGAATACATATGTACGTATGTACATACAGGGCGAGTTAAATAAACTGGTGAGTTTCGTACGAAGAGAAAATTTTCAAGCAAATCTTGCATGGTTTTATGTTATTTTGCTTTTCTTATCGAAATACGTCAGCTTATTAGTTTCTTTACATGGGAATGCCCAATATTTTTTCTCTCGTTCGAATAGAGTAGAAAATTTTGCTTTTTAAATGCAATAACATTCACAGGCTAGTGATTAAGAAAAAAAGAGAGTTGAAATGCAAATGATTTTTTTTTGTTTTCGTTTTAAATATTCGTCGAATCAACCTTTGAGCGGTATCAAGAGAGGTGGAGCGTAAAGAGTGAAGGATAATTGCGTAAGAGAGAAAATAATATGACATACCTGTATTTGGCTTCGGCGGGTACGACGTTTTCACCGTCTTATCGTCCATGCACATGGACTCGGCGGCAGCTGCCAATTTTTCGACGCTGATACCGTAGTCCCCTATCGCGACCTCCAACACTGTAACACGCACGCACACCGTTGTCCTCGTGAGCTATGACTAAATTTAGACTGTACTAATTTCGATAGGTACCAAGGTAACTTACGAAAGTCGGCCGGATTGTGGTAAGATGGACACTCGGCTCCGACCGAGGACATGTGCGGCAGTAACGACTTGACCGGACCCGAATAAATGCAATAGCCGCTGGCGACGCAGTAAATCGCGTCGAACATCTCCAGAAGCAATGCACTCGGCTGGTGTATCGTGCAAATCACTGTACGCCTCTCCATTTTAGCGAGACGCTTTAAGAGCGCGATGCACTGGCTGCAGGACGCGGAGTCCAAACCTGAAACGAAGATCGTTTACCTGTAATTTAGTCATTTCTTGGATGTTTTCTAGCTGCGACGTTCGCGAATACGTTCGACAAGCGAAATTGACTATCTCGTTAATAAGAGTGTCCTCCGAAGTCACTGAAACTTGGCATCACGATCAGCGAGAAGATGTTACGAAACCCTTGTGTGCCTCGTCAGTCAGGGATCTTGCGCATTCTCACGTGAAGCGAAACTCCGGAGTACATATTCTTTGATCGGTCTTGTAATCACGCACAGATGTTCGCCATCCGTTTATTCCATTTGTTGCGCGTGTGTTAGTACTCGCGGATACGCTGCATAGTCGGACATTTGGTCGAAATGAAGGAACTTTCGATAGAAATTAAATAGAGCGACGAAATTTGTTTTTAAATTAAAGCTGAAACTCTGCAGAATATGGAAAAAATAGAGGAATTACGATAAAAATGTTTTTTAACGGTGAAAAGATTCGTTAAACTTGCAAAATTTCAAGAAAATGGTGGTGTTTCCGATACCACGCGCGAAAAAAATTTTTTTTTACTACACACGATCTTCAATAAATTTTTTTACACTGATTTCGAATCTGGTCTCATTTTTGTACGACTTCAGGATTTTCAAAAATCATCGTTTTTTCGTTGAAATAATTTGTTATATTTGTTCATTTGTATTCTCATGTGTACACAATAAAAATAAACAAAGTATTTGTACGTTTAGTGTGGTCATCACTTGACGTAGCGCTGTCATTGCTGCTGGCACTTTCTGCAGACTGCGTGCGGCTGTAATGTAATATATCTATTGTCCATAATTAAGTTACGTATCCTCATCATCAACGAAGTTCCTAATTTCTGGTGGTATGTACTTTGTTTTTTTTTTTTGCAACTTTGTTTGATTTTTCATCAATATTTTAATTTCTTACATTCGATATTGTAAAATGCTTGTCCCTATGTGGAAATTACTGATGCATACGAAACCTAGTCGAGCACGTACAATAGCTTTCTATTCAGAAGACGCAAATGAATCGTGGCATAAACTATACAGAAAGAATATGATTCTGCATTCACGACACAATAACCCAAGGAATAGATTACTATACGTTTTTAATCAAGCAATATACTTAACCGAACCGAAAATTTCACTCATATTAATAAAAAATCAAACAAAGCTGTACTAAAAAAATTAAGTACCACCACAAGTTAGAAACTTCGTTGATGATGAGAATACGTAAGTTAAGAAGATTAAATACTTATCTTACTTCCTCAGTAAATGAAATTATAATTATGGACAATAGATCTATTACATTACCAGTCTGCAAACAGTGTCAGCAGCAATGCCAGCGAGTAACACTGAACGTTCAAGTACTTCATTTTTATTTTTATTGTGTATTACATATGAGAATACAAATTAACAAATATAACAAATTATTTCAATGAAAAAACGATGATTTCATTAGTTTTAGTCACAAAAATCGATTTTTTGCAAAATCCTGAAGTCGTAAAAAAATTTTGAGAACAGAATTGAAATCAGCGTGAAAGAATCTACTGGAAATGGTGTATAACATGTTAAAAAAAAATTTTTCAATGCATGGTATTGGAAAAACCAACATTTTCTTGAAATTTTGCAAGTTTAACGAATTTTTTCACTGTTAAAAAACATTTTTATCGTAATCTCTCTATTTTTTTTCTGTAAAGTTTCAGCTTTAATTTAAAAAAAATGCGCCGCGCCGTTCCGGCCGTTTCCTTTGTCCGTACGTTTCCTCCTTGTCACGCAGTCCAGTCTTATCATTAGCCTGTCAGGATTGCTATGGCCGGCTAGTAACTTGATGGGTGACTTACAAGGCTAGAAACAGCTCTCCTCCTTCATTACGCTTAAAAGTCCCTCCCGCTTCTTTTTCTTTTTCATAATACACCGTTTTGAACGCACTTTTTTACCGTTATTATTTACTATGACAGCGAAAATTCCCTCGACTCTCCGCAGTACCAGTTCGATGGAGTTATCCTCGTCGGGAATACTACGAGCTTGATTAATCGTTTCCCGCGAGGATGGAAACGCTTGAATTTCTCCATCGAGTTACGCAGTGTTCTACTTATACTGGGCGTCTAAATATATTTATTATACGATTAAAGATGTAGGAGACATCTTGGCATAATTACCCAATTTTTGGGCAATTATAATACCGAACAATTGTAACATTGGGCAAAATTTTAAGAAACATTTCAGATGAGACTTTTAAGATCCCATCGTTTAGAATTGATTGCAAAAATGATTACAGATGAATATCCGCATGCAGCTTTCCGAGGCTAACTTCTTTGCGATGTCTCTGACCTTCGGAACGATTTCAATCGATTTGCATTGTATTGTAGAACACCAATACCTGTATAGCATCGATTATACGAAATAATGACACCTAATCAATTTGCCGCGGCATGCAACAGTCAATTCCTTTTAACCGTTTCTATTTCAAGTCGACGTGCGACGTAAGATTGAGTAATACCCGCGGGTACAAAGTTGCTCAAACCTGTTTTATCTGAGACATTGAAAACACAATGTGTGCAAGCCGATGCAAATGCGATTATCGCGTCGCGTTAAATGAAAAATAGTTTTGTTTCCTTTTGATTATTCTGCTTATGCGTTTTCCGGTCGCACAGTGCGACACGTTCTGGAGAAAAATCGAATTGTTGTTCGATTTTCATCTAAATGTTCGGTGATACCATCGATCGAACGTTTTATTTCCATTTTTGTCTCTAATGCCGCGCCGCATAGTGGGCCAGAATCGCGATCTAGTTGTTCACGCCTATTTCATCATTATTTTAAAAGTTAAATAAGTCGTTGGATTCGTCTTGACATCAGCTATAACATTATTGAATAAAAAATATGTAGTGATAAACAAATAACCAAGGTGACCTCAATTTTTTATTAAACAAATAAAATTTTTTTAATTTTTTATATTGAAATTCGTAGAAGACTGATTACTGATTACTTTTTGTACAAAACATTTTTTTTGTCACACCACCAGAAATGTCTGAAAAATCGTGTTAATGTGGAAAAACCTAGATGCTGTTGCTATGATTTCTCAAATACAAATGATTAGACTGTGAGCTGGCAAGAATTTCGAATGTTTTTCGATGGTGGTATGATATAAAAAATTCATAAGATTGGTCTGGGCTAGGTTTTTACACTCTTAAGAGCCGCTGAGTCTGCCCGTGAATGCGTATTGTGCGACGCGACTTGCCGCTGAATTGCATGTCACGCGACACTTTAAACTATCATAACTTCGAAATTGGTTTGAGGAGGGACGTGAATTTTGCAGAATCATTTAGAGGAGATATTGCTGAAAATGTTCCACTTTGTCCGAGCTTGTACTTCGTTGTACATTTTAAGATATTCCTTACCAAATTTAAAAAACTTTGACGGATTTCTTCAGTTCACAGAATATTTTTTTTTACAAAAAGTTATTAACAAAAATTTCTAAATCCTAGTGCGTCTTAAATATAGACGTGTATACTGTCCATACAAAAAAAATTGGCTCATAATGTTCAATAGGTTTTCCAGGGGATCGTTACAAAGAAAAAGTAATTTTGTTCTGTGAGAAACGGTATCTGAAAAAGTTTGATCTTTGAACGCTTTCTGTAACGAGAGTTTTTAATAACTTTTATTGATATTATCAGTTTCGAATGTAATGGACATTTAAGAAACACTATGCAATCGTTAAAAATCGATATGAGATTCTGGCCCTCTGTGCGCCGCTCCGAGTCGTTGCAATCAGATTTATTTGGATTTATCGAGAGTTTCATGAGATTTTGTAAATTACCTGTTGTTGGCTCGTCGAGGAATAATACTGAAGGATTGCTCAAAAGCTCCAGGGCGACATCGAGACGTTTCTTTTGGCCACCGGACAATTTCCCGCACAAAGTGTCGTAGGAATGGCTCAGGCCTAGTATTTCGAGCAGCTCCAGAACCTGAGAACGAACAACGTATTTGCCTTTTATATTTTACATGATCGACTGTTTCAGATAGAGTAGAACGAGGTCGGAGATCGTTGTAATTAAGATACGGTAATTTCAGGATAGATGCACCAGTTTTCATTGTGGCAATACTGGAAGATTTTCAACTATTTTTTGGTTGTTATTTACATCGTTTCAATCTATGCAAATAACCTGATTTCACCTGGAACACGTGTATCACATTATTTACATGTAAGAAGTATAAAAACTTCTCAATGCTCCAAACTCCTGACGAAATATTTTTGTAAGTGGTAAGTTCAAATGTTATTACGTTCTTGTTGTATGATTTTAACTAGCAGTATCGACTTAAACAGTGACAATGGTTTCTCCTTCACGTTTTTTCATCGAATGTTGAGAAAATTTTTTGTACTGGTTCTTGCTTTTGTATAGGCGCGTCTCTCCCTCAATTTAGGGACAGACGCACCAGCAAACATAAGTGTTCTAGGCAGTCGTTTTTGTCAGGAATGAAGCATCCCTCTTTCAATCAATTATAAAGCGATAAATTAAAACTGAGACTTGTTCATGACACACTATATGTTAACATCATACATTTTAATTAATTAATATTAATCAATTCATATGTTTTGCTCCGTAATTAGGTAAAATGTAAACCTATTTCAACTGAGATAGAAATTAATAAAGAAGATTCGAACGTAAAACCAAAGGTAAAGTTCAATAACAGTCATGAAGATTCTGGTAATTATTGTATCGAATGTTTGCAAGGTTACTATTCAACTACATCTAATTGTAAAGTAGACTGGATTTGTTGTTCAGAATTCATCAAATGGCTCCACGACACATACATTGGGTCGTGAAGGATAAAATTTGTAGAAATTAAATTAAATTAAATTAATTTGGAAAATTAGATTAAGGATGTAGATATAAGGTAGAAATAAGGTTAGATTAAGGTAAGGAGTTTTGTACAAAAAATTCTAACCCTTGAGGGGAATCAATATAATAAATATATATAATTTGTAGAAATTAAATTAAGTTTAATTAATTTGTAGAAATTAATCTTAAAAATTAATTTGTAGAAATTAAATTAAAAATTAATTTGTAGAACAATTAATTTAAGATCAACAAACTTAAACGTGCTTATACTCCATAGTTTAAATAATAACACCACCATTTTCCGCGTCAGATTTGTTATCAGAGACCCCACTTCTGGTAGTCACGCGTTAATTCGCACATATTGTACCGATATCGCAGGCATAAACAAGTAAGCAGTATGCGTACATAGTTCCCCAGGTTTCGCATTTTTAACCGATCACACATACTTTTTATAACATCTTCAAAAAAAAAAAACAAAAAGGAAAAAAAATATGAATAAATTAGTATATTAATTAGTATATGTATTAGTATATGTAAATTAGTATAAAATAGCATATACATATATTTGTAAATGAATCCGTCGAACCACCTACAATTACGAAGCGAGCGTATCATATAACGTATTGTTTTGCGATTTTATGTAAACATTTAGACTAAGCCAATAGCGTTAAGAACAACCATACGGAAGATGCACACCTAATTAAGGTATACATCTCCCTTTTCCAAGAGAGGGCGTGTTACATTCGACTGACCTAACGCTAAGACGGAATACCTTTCGAACGACCCTAAAATAATATAAAGACCCTACAGCGAACCTTTGTAGGCCACCGTACCTGGACACCACATGCGTCGCATCGGCAAACGGCAATTATGTATAAATCACAATCGACAAGACGAGACATAACGGACTTTTACCGTTTGACAGTTTCCCTCCCTAACGAAACAGACACCCCCACGACCAACGACAAGACACCATTTCCCACCACTTAAAAATTCAACGACAAAACACAAAAAACTCGAGCCGATCAAAAAACGTGACGTGACAGGGATAAGTAAGAACCTACCGAGACAACCTACAGAAACTATCCTGCTCAGCGGCAAAACTAAAGTGCGTGCGACAAAAGTAAAGAGTAAATAAAGACTTATATTCTATACGGATCCAACGTCGTCTTCCTTCGATTGGGACAAGAGCCCAAGTCCTTAACTCGGGAATACTTCCGAGTGTTACGGCAACGTAACATCATCCTTGACGACCTAATATTATGTATTCTGCGTTATGTAATATGTATGGTGGAGAAAAAAAAGAATAAAAGTAGGGAGAAGAGGCAATAAATAAAGAAGTGCCTCTATCCCCAATTAGGAGTGCATCTAACCCCAAGCCCTAGGAAGGGATGCACTTTTTCGAACTTTTTTAAACAGTATATTAATATATTAATACAAAAGTTTTGCTCATTTAACGTTATATTTTATTAAAGAGATTTAAATAAATAATTCAACTATGCCTGTGTACACTGTCAATTCTTTTTAACAAAATTTTGAAGAACAAAACAAAATGTGATGCACCTGTCCCCAAATTACCCTAAATTCAAATACTAACTTGAGTGTGCTTGTAGGCCGCGCTGATCGTGTAGCCGAGTTTCAAGTGAGCTGCTAATGTCATGGCTTCACCGACTGTGATCCTCGTCCTCATCAGAGCGTCCTGCATTATGTAGCACGAAGTTCTCTTCCACCCAGCGCTGTACGGCGTCCGAACCTTTCCATTCACCAGAATCTTCCCTTGGACACCCTTCACTCTGCAACGTGATCGATTTTCTATGTAAGTATCCAGCAATTTCGACGCCGATAGTGTTTCACGAGAACGCACAGTGGTGCAAAATGGCCAAAAAGCGGCAAAAAATCCGTACAAACGAATCTATCCAACGGATTTGATTGAAATTTTGTGAAAAGATTGTCACAAGTACAACGCTTATTTGGCAAAAATAATTTTCTAAAAAAGTTGTTAAACATTAACTAATATGGGCTAATCGGAAATCTCTGTTTTCCGCTCATTTTTTATTTATGCAAGCATATCTAAAATCTGTTAAGCAGGCTCGGTCTGGCACTAATCGTTTTGGCAAGGTATAATGTTGAACTAACTTTGTGTAAAAAATCTCGGCCTACTTCGAACCACTTTGGCTGCAATTTAAGTTTAACTGTCAACTTTTAGAATTTCCAGGAATGAATTCTAGCGATGGTTACAGTGTATTTGATGTTTTAGGTGAATTATTTTAGAAATATTTCTAAATAATAAAGAAAAATGTGAAATGCATATGATTTATCAATCCTTTATGTATAAAAAAATATTTAATAACAATTTTTTTTATGTTACATAAATTATTTTTATAGCAGTCACTGTTTGAAAAATGCCAGTTGAATTTTTGTGACAGTGGTCCAATGAACGAAAACTTTTGTTTAATTAACATAAAAAAATTTTTGTTAAATATTTTTTTATAAATATGAATTTCATATTACAACCGTGCACAAAATCCTGATTCACGGGGCAAGCATAATTGATGACACAGTCTTCCCGGTCGGTTCGCTTACTGAAGAGGCGCAAGAAAGTCGAAATAAAGATTATAAATACTATCGTACACATCATTCTAGGAAATGTTCTCGTTTCTCAACGAATGAAGATGTGTTTCATATATTAATGACATCTTCAGATCCGTGGATCTCTTTTCTAAGATCATAGCCAAAAACGAAGCACCTTCCACTAAACCAGGAAGCTCAGAACTTATTATTGCAATAGTATTATAACTTTTTGTCGCTATTGTGGGATAGTTTCATTTTTACGGATTGTTTGCCATCTTTTGGCCAAAAACAGTGATCTAATGGACGAAAACTTGGTTTATTTAACATAAAAAAAATTATTATTAAATTTTTTTTATTTAAACAATTGATTCTAACTATTTCACATTTCTCTTTATTATTTATGATATATCCTTTAAAAATTTCACCCTAAACTTCAAATAAAAGTAACTTCCGCGCGATTCATTCTTGTAAATTCTAAAAGTTGATATTTAAACTTAAATTGCGGCCAAAGTGGTTCGAAGTAAGCCGAGATTTTTTACACAAAGTTAGTTCAACATTACACCTTGCCAAAACGATTAGTGCCAGACCGAGCCGGCTTAACAGATTTTAGATATGCTTCCGTAAATAAAAAATGAGCGCAACGCAAAGAGGCTTCCGGTTAGTCCATATATTTCTTAATGTTAAACAACTTTATCAAAAAATGATTTGTGCCAGTTAATAGTTTAAACTATGCGGAATAGCCCGTATAATTTGTAGACCCCTAAGTATTCAATTATAGGCGGAATAATTACATAAGTATGGCACTGAAAACTGATGATTTCCCAGGAGAGAAGAAAAGGTTATTTACCATGCCTATATCTCCGTAACAAAATTTTTTTTTAAAAATCGGACTTTGCCACATTATTCATTTATTATTTGGCAATACGAAAGTAATTTTTTTTTTTTTAAATCGAAAATTTATAAAATTGATTTTTTGCCGCCTTTGCACCACTGTGGAACGTCGCGACCTCCAAACGAGCATCGAACGAGTTTACGGTTGCAACAAAAAAAAGAAAAAAATCCATGTGATTTATAAGTATCCGCGAAATACCACGAAACAAGAACATTAGTGATAAAAATAGTAGGAAGAAAAGCAATTACAGTTCTAATACTACACTAAAAATTGACATATCGGATAAACAACGCGCGCCGGAACAGTTATGTTTCTTGCATGAACGGTGTCGACCTATTCATAAGAAAACAAGAAAAAGTTGCCGCCCCGATAATCCGTTTGTAGGATTTCAACGATGCGATTGGTTGCGAACGCGACAAAAAGTGCATCTCGCGAGCCTATACGGTAATCAAGAACGACGGGTCGTCGTGTATCGTTTATCTCGAATGATTCCGGTGATTTATTATTTATACACCCTGTCGAACCGAGAACGGTAAAAACGAATGTCGAGCACTTCTTCTGTTCCGTCTAAAAAGTTCATTTTTCCGTCGGACGACCTTGCCCTTTGATCGCCTAATCGCTTTCATCGAGGACTGTTGACGTTCTCACCTTTCCGCGACATTTGGTGCTTTTACATTTTATAATCGCGGAATACATTATTGACCGTTTAATTCGCATTACCGGTTTTCCGAACGAAAAAAGAACAATGCATTTGCATGGCTTGTAAGGTATCATCCGATCCGAGTGTGTTGAACGTTAATCAGGTGTAAATCTTCAAAAAAATCGGCAAAAAAATTATGCTAATGGGCAAGCAGCGTTGACGCGGTCAACCGACGCGATGCACGGACGAAACGCATCGAAGGACACACACATTAGTCTCTTCGAGATGTTACGGTTAACGTGACTGGAAATGTTTTCGTTTAATAGCCGCCGGCCGCAACGATGCTGTTTCAGCGAATGTGTTGCCTCGTCAACACGTTCTACCGTTCTTTGAATTAATCGACGCTGCTTGCTTGGTTATTATTCTCGGCGAAACTCGGCTGCTAATTTTTCGCGGAAACAATTCTTCCGTTCATCGAGTATGCTACTGTGTTTCTCTGAATCATCGTTCTGTCCTCGTCCATTCATATTCCGATTATTTCTCATCGAATGCTGTAGTTTTAATTGTCGTACATCATCGTCGACGACCGTCTTTGCGGTAGAATGTAATCACGCGTGCACCTGATTCCCATGGAAAACACGTACCTGTCCTGTTTTCATGTAAATCAGCGGTACATGTTAGACATTCTCCGAAAGACCATACGGACGGTCGCCTATAATTACCGGGTCGAAGTGTTACGTGAAGATCACGTGTTCACGCCGATAAACAACTACATATTCCGCGCGAATAAATTTTCGGTGGTTACGTGACTGTTTACAGTAAACGCTCTTTCGTTGTCCAAAGGCAGAGTGGACAACGAGCGTGGAGGGACGTGCTTTTTGATTTATGTATGATTGCGTCTTACATACTGTACTTCCTCCGCTCGACTCATCGCTGGATTCGTCATGTTCTGCCGTTTTTCTAGAAAAACATCCTGAACCGATTTCGGTGGCAAGATCGATGCTTGTCCGGTTATGGCACGTTTGCGAGGCGTAGTTGTCGTTTATGATCGAATCAAGTGCACAGTCAGCAGTCTGCCCGCGCCCGTTTATTGTGCGCTGCTGTCAGCTCGATTCGTTGCAGCGATGCAACTGTTACGTTTAGACGAATTACAGTAAAGACTCCTGTATCCGTACCTCCATTATCCGACTTTCTATTATCCGTATGCAGTGTCTATTCTACAATCATGGAACCGGCACGTGTTTGTGCTTTATTTAAAAAATTTTGAAATTTTGAAATAAGGGGATTTTTCTGTTCTTTAAAATATGTCCTACTTCTTTTCACATATAGCAAACCATTTGTCTTGAAAATGGTCTAAAATAAGACCGAAACGTCGTTAAGTATATTGCAAACTTGCTATTAAATAGTAACAATTGATCGAACCCGAGCGCCGACAACATTAATGCTGATTTTAACAATTTACGATCGATATAAATTGAATATCTATTATCCGTACGTTCTGTTACCCGCACAACGTTTCGCAGCGATGTTTACATATCACGTATTCAGTACAACGTATTAAGGGGGGAGCCCTATCTAAATGGCCTGTTTTTCAAGATTTAAAAAAAAAAAATGTATAACAAAAATGTGTAACAAAAACTATATTTTTTAAAAGTTTAATTGTTAATAATACTGGTGGAATGACGGCTTGAAAATGGCATTCTGTAAATGCGCCATGCAGCGTACAGCGCACAAATTTGATTTGAAACAAAAAAATCCACATGGAATCTTTAGATTATGCAAAAACGCTCAGCATGACGTCTTTCTTTTTTTAAAATTTGCAAAATTGCAAAATTGGCGACGTTTTGAAAAAAAAACGAATTTTCTGATATAAATAATGATTAATAACAATATTTTAAATAAGAAATTAAAAAATTGGAGCTCGTCCTGCTGAGGCCAATTGTTTATAGAATATATATATATGAAGTTTCATAAAGATCGAGTAATTAGTTTACGAGCTATGTTGCACGGCGTGCGAAATTTTGCGTTTCGAGAAAAATGCGTTTAAAGTTCGTGTAACAGAAAAATTGTGAAAAAATCGTAATTCATTTTAACTTAACGCAGTCTTTTGCTAATCTGCGATTCCGGGGCCATAGAACAAATCTTCCTCTTTATCAAAATATTGCATTTCAGCCGTTTTTCTTCTTTACGAGAAGCACGAGCCTCTTTAGTGCAATCAAGACTGTCGTTTAGGACGTTTCGGACGATAATTAGGATTCTCATTTTGCACTTTTCGACTGATTCTCAATTACTTTTCGTATTTCAAAATGCACTGCAAACGACCGACTTCACTCGAGAGACGCTGCTGAACTGACAATGAGCGACGGCTCCTCGCCGAGGGATCATCTCTTTCAAAAGGACACCTCTTTCAAAACCGTTATACACACAAATGTATACCTATAGACGCCAAAAATAGCAGTGCTATGGTGTGGATAACAACTGGTGTACTTTAATATAGGTATTAACATAATCAGAATATAATGGGCCCGAAAGACCGAGCGTCCGAAGAGGGTCCCAAGTACCTAAACCGTGCGCGGCTTAGCGGAGTTCGAGCGAAACGCTCAATACAAGTCTTCAATTTATTTTGAAAATATCGTGCAAGAACAGCTCTGATAGCTTTCTAACTTTTTTTATCGTATTCCTGAGGAAATTTTCTATCGATTCAAACAAAAAGAAAAAAAATGATAAAGCATTTAATTTTTCATAGGGCTCCCCCCTCAAACACGTTGCGACCCGACGACGGAATAGTCATCGCACAGTCTACGTGCTCCTATCTAGGTGGCTATCCGATGATGCAATAAACATTGGCCAGTCCACATTCTAAAAACCAACCCTCGGCTGACGCCAAACCTCGTGACCCTCGGCTCGTAACAGAGCGATGCACGACGCGGCGCGTTTAAACGCACTGTAATCGCTCCTCCATTGTCCTCGGCAGGGAAACGTCGCGCGTCCACCTTCCGAAGCGACGAAAGTGGGTCAGTGCCCTTGGTCGTCGTGAACCCATCGTTCTCCGGTTATTCTGCTTCCGCTGTCTTCCTTTTACATTTCACGGATTCCACTTCGTCACTTCAGAAACCAGCTGTCTCCCCGCGCGAGTGAGGATCACCTTGAATATCTTTGTTATCTTTATGGACATGCAAAAATATTTTATGCGAAAATTCTGCGGTGATAAAAGAGACCGTTATGCGACTGTGATCATCAGTTTTTTTTGCGGGTGAACGATTCGCGAAAATTTCAAGGTCGCGGTCCCACTCTTCTATGGAATCGTACAATTTTTTTTGTTTTTGGACAATTAACTGCAGCTCGATGTTCTGTATGACAAAGTTGCGTGTCGAAAAAAATTATCGATTTAGGAAGTATTTGAATTTGAATTTTGTTCAGATTCTTATACGCAGGATTTTATTTTTAAAATGACATTAAAGATCGAAGCTACACGATATTATCTCTTAGTACAGTAGAGACTCCCGACAAAAGTGGCCGGATAGTGGAATTTTCGGATAGTAGAACAATTACTTTTGTTTTGCTTTAAGCTTCATTTATGCAAGTAGAAATTAACAAAATTGACAGTTTCTTTCAACATCTGAGAGTCCCATATCTTTTTAGCCGGTAAGCCACATGAATTTTTTATCATAAGCAGCTGCGTAGATCTGTGATTGTAGATTTCCCAACGCCATATGTATTCTTGCTAATTTCGTTGCAATTTCACCACTCTCAAGATCATTAATCATTTTGTCTTTCCCTTCAATAGTTAAAACTACACGTTTTCGTTTAATTGGCATTGTGATACCGTCCTCGGCTTCAGACTGAATTGATTAAGAGGGGAGCTCTATGTAAAATGAAATTTTTTTGCTTAAATTTAAATTCTAAAAAAAAGTTAGAAAGCTATCAGAGGTGTTCTTGTACGTTATTTTCAAAATAAAGTGAAGAGTTGTATTGAGCGCTTCGCTCGAACTCCGCTAAGCCGCTTTAGGTGGTTGGGACCCTCTTCAGACGCTCGGTCTTTCGGGCCCATTATATTCTGATTATGTTAAAACCTATACTGAAGTACACCAGTTGTTATCCACACTATAGCACTGCTATTTTTGGCGTCTATAGGTATACATTTGTGTGTATAACGGTTTTGAAAGAGGTGTACTCTCTACGAGGAGCCGTCGCTCATTGTCAGTTCAGCAACGTCTCTCGAGTGAAGTCGGTCGTTTGCAGTGCATTTTGAAATACGAAAAGTAATTGAGAATCAGTCGAAAAGTGCAAAATGAGAATCCTAATTATCGTCCGAATCGTCCCAAACGGCAGTCTTGATTGCACTAAAGAGGCTCGGTCTCCTCGAAAAGAAGAAAAACGGCTGAAATGCAATATTTTGATAAAGAGGAAGATCTGTTCTATGGCCCCGGAATCGTAGATTAGCAAAAGACTGCGTTAAGTTAAAATGAATTACGATTTTTTCACAATTTTTCTGTTACACAAACTTTAAACGCATTTTTCTCGAAACGCAAAATTTCGCACGCCGTGCAACGTAGCTCGTAAACTAATTACTCGATCTTTATGAAACTTGATATATATATTCTATAAACAATTGGCCTCAGCATGACGAGCTCCAATTTTTAAATTTTTTATTTAAAATATTGTTATTAATAATTATTTATATCAGAATACCTACTACTGGAAATTCGAAAGGGATTGAGAAAATAAATAGGATTCTAATATTCTGGAATAAAGTAATGATTAGACAGCGGATTTTATGCATTTACGACAAAAATGAATAGGTGTAATTTAAAACATCAAAAACGTTAGAAGAATTTAAAAATACTATTATATTATTTTCAAAATATTAAACATATTGGGATGGAAAATAAATTCCTGTTTCACTCTAATTGGTTGGAATTTAGGTAAAAAATTTTTATTTTACATAAAGATCCGCTGTGTAGTAATGATATATGTATTCTATTGAATTCAGGTTTACAATTCTGTAGTGTCACGAATGAACTAAGCTCGCAGTTTTGACGCACCGAGAAATGCGGTGGTGTTCTATCGCGATCTTTGCAGTATACGTACTGTGTGTTAAGATCTAATTTGATCTGCTTTGACAAGGACTTGGCCCGATCTTGCTGTGAGTTTACTCGCGTCAGGGATTAATCTCGACTGACTCTAGTATTCTTGATGCACCCGATTTAGAGGAAGGCCTAGGTCCCTTATATATCCCTAAAATCGGTCATGAAGATGGTGAGGGCCATGTGTGGCTGTTTGTTTTGAATTTATTACTAAGGGGGTTCGATGACCCGTCATCCCTTCGTGGCCCAATATTTCTAAATTGATTCCACGGATCCAGATAACGCGACATCAAAACCCCCTTGTGTCTTAATACACCCTTTGTTTCGACACTTATCCTCCGGAAGGGCCAAAGGGTTATCACCCGAAAGTCTCCAACCGTAACAGCTCTAACAATAAGAAGCGTGCTGTAGACTATAGGATGTAGGACATAGATCGAACGACGCGCGACGCGACGTGTATCCATATGAAAAACGACACCCGTGGCACGAGCTGGGCGTTCTACGATTTGATCGATGACGACACCATATGTCGCACAGCGGTCATCGATGTTCCAGCCGCACACATTATACGTATTACAATATGCAGATTTCCGTGCGAATCAAATGCTTGACGCGTAAGCCGAGTCGAAGTAGAATAATTGATCCTCACAATCAACACAGGCTGTTATTTTTGCTTAATGTCTCATCTAGTAATTCCAATTAAGGTTAAATGCGATTACTGGCCTGATTTTCATGAACATCACGAGACATTTAAACAATATGTTCAATGAACTCGGCCTAAGTTAAATTACAAATTGAGTACGAGTTAATAGATAATTTTCTGAAATACTGTACGCTGTATATAACTACATCAATTTTATACAATAATTATATTAACACGGACCGTTGTGTTTTGTTGCTGAACCTTAACATCTTGCCCTACAATATCGTACACGTCATGAAGATTTTGAACAGAGTCTAATAAATACATATAGTATTCGCTCGATCTAACAAGGGAGGCCGCGACCTTCGGGTTACCGATTGTGTTGAAACTTTACACACTTACAGATCTCATTATAAGGGTAGATACTCATAGTTTTCGAGATATTGACGATTAAAGTTTCATAGCTCCTGTATAAAACAGCCTGTGTTACTATAAGAGCCTGTGTGACGCGGCGTTAGCGTGCCAAGTTTTCAGGCGTACGACCAGTGTTCAAATTCTGCCGACGAACGTATTTTTTTTTTAAATTTTATTATGTTTTTCCATTGTATATTTATATTATTAATTTCAATCGATTAAATTTCATGCATAAAATTGTAGCAGACGTCAATATCTCGAAAACTATTGAGTATCTACCCTTATAATCAGATCTGTAAGTGTGTACAATTTTCAGCACAATCGGTGACCCGAAGATCGCGGCCTACCCTTGTAAGCGTAATGTGAGGGGCATGATCTAAGCGCAGTGACTACACATTCCACCGAGGAGCATACTCCGCCCAGGGGCCTCGAAGCTCGAGCTGCCTCGAGCAGTGTAACCCTGCCTCGTAATCCGACACCGGCTCGGGAATATCGGTGTGAATCACCACAGTGATTCATGGATAATTGTCTAAACCACGAGTCTGGCCAAAGACACTTATCTTGAAGGGATACTATTCTTTGACTTTTGCCGAACGTAAAAAAGGACACTGAAGCTCGAGAGGCCTCGGCCGCCGAGCAGTGGGATTTTTCGTGGCATTTTTCTCATGAAAATTATGCCAAATATGATATAATTCCGATGATATTTACGATTTTAGTTTAAGATTCACGAATTGTCCCGGTCAAGGGAATGTGGCTTGCAGGGGCGGACCGACTTGTATTATAAATTACCATATATCTGTACATGGGCCCGCTCTAATTTAGGGGCGCCATTTTGGCTGTAAGTGAGAGAAAAATATTGATGTTTTAAATACCCAATTAATAGAAAATTTCACAAATCGATTTTTTCGTTCGCTAAAAATTTACAGTGCGTAGCGTATTTACATTGTTTTGACGGTCCCAGTATGTGTAAAAATTTAGAATGTATTTTAACTGATGGTGATTCTGTTGACATAAATGGGGTAGAATTAGCAGAGGAAATTTCAGCAGTATTTGCGGTTTTGGGCAAAGAAGAAAGCCTAAGAAATGTACTAAGCTGAATTACAAAGTTAAATTTTGCCCCAAACCTTACTATTGCTTTAAGAATATTGCTAACGATACCAATAACTGTAGCAAGTGGCGAAAGGAGTTTTTCTAAGTTAAAATTAATTAAGAACTTTTTACGTACGACTACTATACAAAATCGTCTTAATGGTTAGGCCATTCAGCAGTTGAGCATGAACTTGCTGATCAAATAAATTTAACAGATATAATAAAAAAGTTTGCAGAACTGAAAGTAAGAAAAATTAGTTTTTTGTGATTTTAGCGTAGTTGATGTTAACTTTTTTTATTTTCAAAATAATGGCATGTTTATTGTTTGTGCAATAATACACAGTTTGAATAGCATTTAAAAATATAAAAAATTATATGGTTAACATTTGTGGCTAGGTACAGATATTTCTTAATTAATTTCTACTGTTTTGTACAACTTGATTACCAATCTTATGTTATGTTATATGTTTCTTTCTAAATATATGTTTTTATTAAAATTTAAATGGAATGATTTGATTTTTATTGAAAATAAAAAATATGTTCCTTTATTTAAAGAATATATATAAATTCTTAAGGAGCGACAATTTGTCTTTTTGTCCGGGGCGTCGTAATCGCTAGAGCGGGCCCTGTATGTGGTCCGAATTATGTCGTGGTTGGTATAATTTTAATCAGAAAAATGCCATGAGTATATCGATGAAAATTCCATAAAAAAATAATAAAAAATAAAGAAGTTTTGTCATTGGATTAGTAGTGGTTTACACCGATACACCCGACCCTCTCGAGCTTCGCTGTCGTTTTCTACGTTCGACAAAACTCAAAGAATAGTATCCCTTCACGATAATTGTCTTTGGCCAGACCCGTGGTTTAGACGATTATCGATGAAACACTGTAATTTCCTTTAAACAGAAATAAAATTCTAAATACTCCGTTTTCTCGATCGCAATAATTTAAAAATAAATAATCCGTGCTGTCGGCGCTACAGTAGGTCGACAATAGGATCGAAACGTTGAGAAACATTTAATTGCAAAATTGCTAAAAGGTTAACAGTGTTAACCAAGTTAACAGATTATTTATAATAAAATTCTACTTTGGTTTTGTTGGTGTACAGCTATTGGAGAATATAATAAAAAAAGCATGGATATCTCCTTTTTTAGAACTTAAAAAACGTTCTAATCACAGAAACCGTAAAACAAATGGTAGGGCAACGGGTTAAGTTTACATCGAGTAGAGTTGACTCACGTGTATCCAGCCAACACGTTCAACAAGGTAGACTTCCCGGCACCGGAGGGTCCCATGATGGCGACCAATTCGCCAGCTTTGAATTCCCCATTGACGCTGTGGAGAATTTCTTTGTATTCTGCAAGAGAAAAACGGTCGATCTTAAAACTGAAAAAACATTAGAAACAAGAAAATCGCATAGTGCTTCTATTGCGGCGACATTCGGACGACGTTCGAAGAAGTTACAGCTGTTCCGGGCAACCGAGTATCCTTGGAAAAACGCATTTCAAACTACGAACAGAGGGTTTACCAAGCGGCTAATCATTGGTGACGACGAATACTCGTTAATTCCTTTTTACGAGCAACAAACTCGCCTACGTTGCATAACGAACACGTCAGACATCATCGCTACGCGAACATTTCATATTTGCAAATACATTGTATATGCGTGTATGTATGTAGTGCCGGTGACCATCCATGATAAGGATTAACGATTTCGCAGTCCGGTTACGAGCCAGCTGAAAAATCGATGAATCTACGATGATCTCACAGCGTGCACGTTCGCGATGGAAAAAAAAACGAGAACACTCGCGCGATAATGCTATGCAATGACTGACCGATACGTGGAAACGTATACATTAGTCAGCGATCGGTCATAATTATTAGCTCGTTTTCGATTAACGTCGCACAAGACCGTTGACAGGTTTTTTTCCGTTTTGATCCGTGTTTCTTTCTCTTCTAATTCTAATCGATCGGAGCTGACCAATATCGCTGCACCGCTCTCCCTAATGGCCTAACACTTTCACGACGGTATGCATTAGCGTGGCCGAATTAGTGTGGCCGAATATTAAAAAAATCTTACCTACCAGTAAGCAAAATAATTTTCATCATTTTCCAACACTTTTTGCCAGCGCAAAGACAGTCGTTCGATTCCCTTTTTAAAAAAGGCCTCCGATACTAACTGTGAATGAGCTCATCGAAGAAATTTTTATTACTTTTCGGTCCCTCTAATACATCGGCATATCGATTCGTCGATCTACGATTTCTTTCCGTGGCTTTCGCGAATCTTTCGCGAATTTGACGCGCGACGCGACGAAAGGAATCTTTGTATAATGATTGGCAATTTATATTCGTACCTTGACAGATTATTTAATAAAAACTAGAATAAGCGCAAGATCGTTTTCACCAAGCAGTTGTCTCGCGTTATTAATCATATCGGTATTTCAAAACGGTTACCGGTATAGTTCTGTTGGCCAATACCGGTATCAATATTATATCGGTATTACGTCGCACGGCATAATACCGGTATGAAAATTTTTTCGGTATTCGTATACCGGTATAAAAATTTTTACCGGTATTAAGTCCCTGGTTATTATTATCGTATTATTTTCCCCTAGAAAACGAGCCGAACAATGTCAAGGTGTTCTTTAAATTGTGTGAGCTAGCAGAGTGTAAGTCGCACGGTGGATGCTAATAACATGGGAACCGAAACGTGAAATACATATATCATAGTTCTTGTGTAATGCGATACAACTGCTATTGTGCATTCACGATCGGAAGCCGAGTGCCTTTTTCAAGCAGTTCATTTCCTTCCATGGCCGCACGATTCGTACGCAGGATGGTTGCGAGACTAGATAATAAAATAAAACTATACGCAGGCGCTTATGAAACCGAGCGATACTGGTATAACAGTAATGTACACCGCGAAATTTGAGGGACCGGCGTTATCGCGAGCAAATGTCATCGCTCGCGACCCCCGATAACATTTCCGATCATTTCTCTTCCGTAAAAAAAGAATCGTGGACAGAAGTTACTACTATAATAGTAACGAGTAATAGTTAAAACTTTTACAGACGCAAACAAATACATCTTGAAAATGATTCAAAAGTGAATCGAAACGTCGATGATTATTTGATAATCTGCAAAATTGTTTATTGGTTTTTTAATTGATCGAACCGTAGCGCAAATAACACTGGAAATTTATTCATAGTTAAAACATTTGGAAAACGGTGCCATCGAGTCGCGAAGCGAGAGATTCTCGCAAAACTGGTTGCCATGGTGTGTCAAAAGTTTTAACACCGTAATTGGTATTCAATTCCACACCACGCCGCACAGTGGGCAATTCGGACGAAATCGGTGACAAAATCAAAGAACTTTCGATAAAAATGAGATAGAACGATGAAATTTTTTTTAAATTGTAGTTGATACTTTGTAGAATATGAGAAAAATAGGGAGATTATGGTACGAACGTTTTTTAACCTTGATAAAATTCGTTACACTTGTACAATTTCAAGAAAATTGTGATTTTTCAATACCTCGCGCTGAAATTTTTTTTAATTAATACACGCTATACATCATTTCCCGTAGATTTTTTCACTTTGGTTTCAAAATTTGTCTACGACATCAGGATTTTGCAAAAAATCTATTTTTGTGACAAGAAATAAAAAGATTTTATTAGTTTCTTATCACAAAAATAGATTTTAAAAAATAATCAATTTTAACTATAGACAAATAAATATTTTTTTCATTTGTTAAACAATAATTCTTAATTAATTGATATTTTTTATCAAAATAAAATTGTTTAAGTATAATCTGTCAAACTATTTTTTTTTAAATATGTATTTTATATTTAAGTTTCATGTAATACGTAAAATATAAATTCGAGAAATCGTTTTCGAGAAGGTAAAAACGCCTCACAAGCGTGTCAAAATATATTTTTTATAATAATTTATGATAATTATAAAATAATTTTTCCAACTTAATTGTTTCAAAATAATGTCTGTATTATACAATATTACGACTCTTGTTATTTCGCATTATTTCATGTATGTGTTGTGTTTATAAAAGATAAAGATACTAACAAAAATATAAAAGATAAGTCACTTAATTTTACCAGTACGTTTTTAAATTGATGTTAACAAAGAAAAACTAAGAAACTCGTAGTCGAGTTATATTATTACCGTTTATTATATTTTTAACAGTAAAATTAATAGATTAATTATACTATTGTTAAAAATTACATACTTGTTTTAGGTATGTATAAACTTGTAATAATAATATCAATAAAAGTTATTAAAACCTCTCGTAATACGTTCAGACGTATTAAAGACGTCTCCTGAACGTCGTTTGTTAAGAAACGGTACGGCTTTGAGACATATCTAAAAGGTCTTTTAGACGTCTCTAAGACGTATCTTAGACATCTCTACGACGTCTCTAAGACGTTTTTTTTACCTATAAAAAAAAGAAAAAAAGTAACCGTCGTAAAAAAATATTAGCAGTTCCACATCCAAACACCTAACGCACTGACCCAACCGAGCTGTTGGAAACATTGTCAGTACTTTCAGACGTAATGTCTAGACGCAATAGAAATACTAATTAAGTTGATCTCATTTTTAAATTTTTCCCGTGACATGTTCAAGCTTTATCAGTGCCTAACAGACTTATAGAATAAATAAAGCGTAACTATTTCAAGGTTAGTTTAGTTTTTCGCGCAGAAAACGCCGAAAAAAAGTTGGTTTTCATCTTTTTTTAAATATCGGCTTTCATCGGATTATAAAAATCGGTTTTTAATTTTTTTTAAATCTGAAAAAATTCATAAACGATGCTTATAACAATATATATCGGTACTGTAAAAATCTACAAATTTTCACTCTAGAACTTCCATGTGCAATCTGCATCTTTAAGACGTCTGAAATTAGACGGCGTTTCAACATCTGAAATATTCTGGCCCACTGTGGCGCCGTCTCGCTATCCTTGACTTAGGAATACTGGTCAGATAATTCGCGCCACCCACGACTGACCTGTATACAGGTCACGCGGGAAGAATCATGCGAGCTATCGTCGCGTCGTCACGTTCCATCGATTAAAATGATCGTTTATCGTTTCATGGTATCGTTAAAGAGCAAGTGAAAGTACAGTCAATTGAAGAAGCACGAAAAATTGTAACTAGACGGAGCGGATCTCCGACGCGACATCAACATTTTCTGATGTAATTTCTGAAGAAACGAGATGTACGTACTTTATATCTTTTTCAATGTTGTACATACAATATTTTTGCGAATCTCAGATTTCATCGCGTTGTTACCGTGGAAACGCAAAAGAACAATGCTCGCCTTGTGCGGTCGTCTGCCCGCGTTTAGAATAATGTTATTCCGCTTCCGTTTGGAGGTCGATAAATACGTGACGACACGACGTGAGTGCGTGACGACAACGCGTACATTTTATGCGAACAGAGCCAGCACACGATGCGAAATTCGATTTAGCTGTGCGACGTCTTTTGGAAAAACTGTGCTGTCCCAAACATCGCGTTTTCAAGGTACGAGAAACACATAAAATGCACAATTTTATTGTAAATTCAAAGTTGCACAGAGCGATTCCCGTGCAACTTCATTAAGTACTTCTCGAATACTTGCAATGAAAAATACAATTCTGCACTGTATAAACGTAAAGCGTGTAGTAGAGTGTAATGGAATTAAAAACCGAGTACTTTTCTGGGCCATTAAGACCGATAATAAACTAAACTGACTATCGATACCTAAATTTTTCTCTATTTAGGTTCGACAGCAAGCATTGCCACCGATATGTCTGTGGTTGTAAGGAAAAACGCCCGGCATGTCACAAAAAATTTGTGTTTACGTATTAATTGAGCTTTAGAGTGTAAGGTTTACGCGTTTACCAGAAAGAGAGTAGTGAAAACAAACTGGGAAGGCTCAAAAAGATATTGCAACTTAACAGATGTCCTATACAAAGGATTAGTGATCTCGAAAGTGAAAGTATGTGATATGCGGCGTTCTTCCTTACGACCACAGATACGTCTGTGAAAGAATGATTGTAGCGAAACGATATCGCGTATTTACTCGCTGTGGATCATGCACCCTCGATTACCTATTGCTTTTTCCGTATCGCGACATCGCGCGTCGGCGTCGTATCGTGGTCGGTGACGTACATTTTCCTTTGTTAATGCATGAATAATACAAGAAATCACGGCGAACGGATGCGATCGACTGAACTTTGCGTACGAGCGACGACGTCTGTGTTGTGTCGCATGCGCGGTGCGACAACCGTAAAAACACATAGACACGGTATTCAACGGCGATAAAACGCGCGATTTATCTTTGCGCGTTCGGAATATCGCGAGGGAATATCTACGCTGTGAGTAAGCGAGTCGCAACGGTGGCGTTTGAATAAAATATGAGCGGCAAACTACTCAGACTACTCGATGAGCCACGGGCGAAAAGCTCAACGGTCAAATTCGCAAATTTTCAGACTCAAAAACCTTCAAACTGTTCTAAGATGCTTTTGGATTAGCGAATCGCACAACTTTTCGATCCTACGACTGACTTTCAGATTATCGCTCGGTGAAGGACTCTGAAATTGTAAAAATTGAAATTCTCGTAATTCGAGTCTATTGTGCGAATTATAGAGGAGGTCAGAAAAACACACGGAACTGTTAGGCAGTTCTAAGGTGCTGTTGGATTCGCGAATCGCACAACTTTTCGATCCTACGACTGGCTTTCAGATTATCACTCGGTGAAGGACCCTGAGATTATTAAAATTGATATTCTCAGAGTGTTAAAATGTTGTAGTGACGTCACAAATTCTCGCAATTCGAATCTATTATGCATACTACAGAGGAAGTTAGGAAAACATACGGAAGCGTCAAGTAGAATAAAATACGGGACACGGTATCTCGCGTATTAAACTGTCGGTAGCGGCGATAGAAATAATCTAATGGCAAAACATCTGCGTCCGGTTCTTTGTGTATCGACGAGGTTATTTTGATCTGCTTGCGATCGGTGCAACATTGTTAAAAAAAAAGAGAGAGAGAGAGACTACATACACGGATTTACCGACGACGCGTTTATTATGAATTAAAAGTTGATATCGTCGTGTCGCGGCAAATATTACAATCGCGCAATGGTTCGCTGAAAGTACAGGCTCTCTCGGATCAAAGCTTTTCCGCGTAAGATCGAGACATTGAAACGCGATGCGCTTAATAGGTGGTGTTGTTAATACACGATAGCAGTTATCGGTAAAAAAAAAAAACGATCGCAGAAAAAAGCATTGGCGCGCACGATGGACGCGCAATCGATCGGTCAGAAGTCAAATAGAAATTTATGCCTCCGATAGAACCGTGCGTGTAATAAATGTGCATATTTGCTGAACGCAAGATGGACTTCTAATAAGTAACTGCACCGAAACAAATCGGACAAGATTCAATAGATAAGAAAATGATAAAAAAATTATTAGTCGACTCTGACGCACGAAAACTTTCCTGTTTACATTGTTCGCTCATCCGAACTATTATATCTGCAAATCCGAATTCTTTCGAACGAATCTGTCGATGACTTGAACGCTATTTCGCGCGTTCCATGTTGAAGCGAACCCGTTCGACCATTCGTTCGATCGGTTTCTAACGAAGAAAGATCTCTTCTGAAAACGCTCGACCGCTTTCTCCGTTTAAAACTTTCTTCGCCACTCGCAGGACCACTTCATCCGCTTTCTCCCGACGTCACCGCGCCGCGCCGCGCCGGTGACATTTAATACGCTGCTGAAACACAGAATCTCGGAATCGCGAGCTCCGACCGTGAACTGACCTATGACTGGACCCCGCGTCACTTTTCGAAATTTATGCTTTCACGAGGATAAAAAAACGTCCTATCAAAATCCATCATCGGTTACATCCAACGCAGCGTCTACACAATTTTCACTTATGCAAATAGACATTCTTTAGGAATCGAGAATTAATTGGTGAATTTATTTTTTTGTTTAGATATCATATCACTTGAATGTTGAGAATTCCGAGAGTACTGGGAAACCTCGAGGAACAAGCTGTGTGAAGATTGTAAAGAGCGAGCACTGTGATAATTGTATGAAGCGACCACTATCGTGATATATGGAGCGATTCGTCGGAAACGAGAGCACTGGGGAAAAATCTTGAACGCTACGAGGATCTCGGGGGACGAGCACTATAAAAATAATGAAAGATGATCTGTAAGAAATTCGTTAGAATCGAGCACAACAAACATCTTGAATATTCGCTGTTATGTGCGAAGAGTTCGCCGCGCTACTTAACCACTCGGACCTATTTCAACAGGAAAATTAAACATTTCCTCCGAATAATTACCTAGAATAATTTCATTCTACATATGAATTGTTTTTTAATTTTATGGATATGCAATTGATATACCTCGTGCAATACTTAAAATGTTTAAAAATGTTTTTTTGCTGGCGAAACATATTTATTTATTAAAAAAAATCTTAAATACCAATTTTCCAATTTTCTAACACTTTTTGTTCGATCCCCTTTTTAAAAAAGTCTTTCGACACAAACTGTGAATGAGCTGATCAAAGAAATTTTTATTACTTTTCGGTCCCTCTAATATTTCGAATAATGGTACAGCAATTTTCAGTGGCGACCGAGAGTCGCCTCTCGAGTGCAAAGGGTTAACTATTTTAGCAGAAGAGCGGTCGGTTATCGCGCGGTTTTCAGTCAGGTGAACTGTGGTGTTCAAACTTACTCGGTCTGATGTTCCGGATGTTCCATTCGGTGACCGTGTAGCGTAGATCGTGGAAGGCGAGATCGACTTCCGGCCTCTTCGGGAACGAGTGTTTCTCCTTCAGGTAGTAATTCTCTTTGGAGACGATCGCGACACCGTGTACATCGTCGTGGCTGTTGCGTTCGGTTTGGCAACAGCTGAGGGATGACCGGGACGGTGAACAATGGTTTGGCGAGGTGGTCATCGTTCCTTTTAGACGAATCACAAGTGGTTCTCTCGGTTTCGACGCGATGCAATGCGGTGCGGTACGGTGCGCGACTCGGTCCGTGTTCACGTTCGCGGGGAAACGGTGTTTTCCTTCTGACCGTGATTCACGTCCGAAGACGCATGTCTAGCGCCGGCTACCTACTCCTTCTCTTCCTCTCTCACGGCCACGTGGGTTCACTGTTTCCTTCCTCGGTCGATCACAGTTCTTGCATAATTGCAACGCGTCACGCTCTGCAACAGAAACATCGAAACGATGCGATGCACGGTTATTTAGTTACAGACGCACGTGATATTTGCGAATCATTTATTCTCGCTATCACGGAATGCGGCTGAACTTCGGAAACCCCTCCACCCCGCTCCTTTTATCACGTTACATGCGTCATTCTATTCGTTTTAACATGCTGAGCACAAAATGTACATTTTTGGCACAAATGAATTGTTTTCGAGATATTCGTGGAAGTAAGTTTTGTATACGTACACGCCCGTGCTGTGCGTATGCGTGAACATAATCTGCCCGCTCGTGTTTTTACAGATATGTCACTACGATCGTCGAACGATCAATATACCGCGTGAACTTTTTAAAACATATGATGATAAAAAGTGAGTACATATTACGACAATACCCCTAGTAGCATTTATGGTTGGCATTTTGTTAGGCCTTCGTTGGAAGATTGGTTGGGCAACCGTTAGAAATGTCGCCTCTTTTTGCAGTTGGGCCAACGACCATGGCCAACGTTCGGCCAACGTCACTATAATGCAAACGGCCAACTGTGCCCGCTATGATATTATTCTGATCTCCTTTACGGTTGTTTTTACAGTATATCATAAATAATATATAAACAATGTATTCCCACGGTAAAAATTAGGGAAAAACTAATTTATAGCCACGTGGGACTTGAACCTGCATCGCCTGTGTATTACACTGAGGCCCTGAGGTTTTTTTTTATTCGTTGTTTATTTAGAGAGCTACAACAATATTAACGGTTCTTACAATAACTATAAAAATAAACAAAACAAAAAAGTTGTTTTTAACGATGGTATGGTTTCCACAGGTGTACTAATGTATATAGGAACATTACAATTATAAAATTATTATTTTTGATCAGAGGGGTGGCGTCAACTTAATTTTTCTCGTAATCTTTGATCGTATTGAACGCAATACGTTTGTGCAGTTCACAGCCACAAATATTTGGTGCTTGGATTTTTGCTCCCGTAAACGCTCTTAACAGGCTCGAACCTACAGAGATGTCTTGTGTATTGATGCTATAATCTGGGTTAGTGGATATGTCAACAAATTTAAATAAAAATATCTAAGAAACGAAGGCTCATTCTGAAGAAATCCGAAAAGATTTTCTTATACTACATGAGCAGTACCCTTTGCCTTTCCCTTGGAAAATGTAAAAATAAAAGAAATAAATAAATTCCAAGACTGCACACAATAAAACCTTGGTGGATTAACCATCAGACAAAAATAACAAATTGTGAGTGTATTCAGAAATACGAAAAAGAGTCAATTTGGACTGTAACATGTTTTTGGTTGCAGCAATATTTCAGGCGTCTGTTAGACGATATATTTAAATGCTGGCAGATTTTCGTTGGGCCAACGTAATATTGTCGTTGTAAATTTCACGTTAATTAACCAACTATAATAACTGTAGGCCCAACGTTGGATGAATTGACATAATTTCCCATCGTAGTACTAACCATATCGCAACCAATTCCCAACCATAACTGTTACTAGGGACCACACCCACCCACCCAGTGTTTCTGAGAAGAAGGTTCTCGCATTAAACAATATAAAATCAACTGAGACCAAAACCAATTTGTTTTACTATCAAATGCGATAATATAATGAAAAATAATGATGTAAAGCTTCTAATCTTACCGAAAATTCCTTAAGTTAAGCGGGAAAGCCAATTGTATGGATTGTGTGCTTAGGAATCGAAGTTTCGATCCACCAAATCAATGATTCGAAAGTTATTGCTGATTAAAAATTTTAAGAGCGAGCGGAAATTACATTAGTCTGAGTTAGGTGCGGCTAGATGACTGAAGTTGTTGTTAATCTGGGCTAAACTTCCGTAGAAAAATCATGCGAACAGAATGAGTTAGGTCGTCAGGCCGGTCCAACCACGCATACGAAAATTCAGGAGTAATCCTTCAAAAATTTGTTTAGATTGCAAATGACAGGAATTATCAAAAAAATTAAAAAATAATGTTTTTACAACTTTTTTATCTGAGCCTGTAACGATAATTTAAAAAAATTCGTTTTGTAGATTTCGGTAACTTGTATGCATACAGAAAATTTCATCGCATACGGTGAAGGTTGCAATGAGCTACAAACGATTAAACTTGATCACATAACGGCGCAATGCCCTGACAAGGCCGAAAATCTGCGACTTTCATCTTTTTACGTTTGCAGCTCATTACAATGTTGACCGATTTTGATGAAATTTTCAGTATGCATATATAAGTTACCGAAATCTACAAAACGCATTTTTAAATTATCGTTACAGGCTCAGATAAAAAAGTTGAAGGAATATTATTTTTTAATTTTTTTATGATTCCTACCATTTGCAATCTAAACAAATTTTTGTTTACTCATTCTCTAGCAAACTAGTCGGCCTAACATCTTAAAAAAATTCGAGTCGTTTCGACCAATTTTAAAAAAGTTATGCGATTTTTAAGAGTGTCCACTTAATATTGCCGCCATCTGAATTGCAGCTTTTTCACGAATATCTCGAAAACTATTCATTTGCGCTAAAAATCACATGTACATTTTGTGTTCGGCATGTTAAAACGAATAGAATGACGTATGTCACGTGTCGAAAGGAGCGGAGGGGGGGGGGGGTCCGAAGTCTTACCCGGAATATCCTTACAAAAGGTTCACTCCATCGAGAAACGTAACAGTAACCATAAATTGTCTAACGAAAAACTGTTTTACACGTTGGACTGTTGTTTCGCGAGTCTGTCATTCGCGTCTCTTGCGTGCGCGCGTCGATTGACTGTTCATCGACCGATATCGTGACTATGTAGAATGTATGTAGAAGAATGAGAATAAGGTCTGAGCGTTACATGAAAATTGGTGTCCGTTTAATGTGCCAACGAAACCGTCACGATGCCGGTATTCGTGTCGTAATACACGTAGTAAGCAAACCGGCTTCAACGTGTCCAACGAAGGTTGGGAAACAGCGCGCAAGGTGCACTGCGTGTCCGTGAACCGTGAACCGTGAATTGTCGATGAAATTCATTGCGGCTGAAAAAAAAAGAACGTGCCCCGTAACTTTAATCACAGCGGTCTGCGGAATTTCTCGTTTCTAGAGCGGATAACGATTAGCATTCATGGGTTCGGAGATGAAATTATAACGTACCGTGTACTTCGTTTTCACCCTTAACTAGTAACTACGCGTAATTAGATACCAACTCCTCTAACCTGTCAGTTCGCAGCGCTAACACAGTTTCTGCTTTCCACTATTCGATCATAAAATAGCCTGATGTAATTATATCGAGATATCGATGCATCGATTCGACCGATTGCTCTAGATTCTAGATTGCTATGAATGACCATTGCAAATTTATGGATAAGTAATTGTTCTAACTACCAGTAATTAAATAAGACTGTACATATTGTACAATATCGACACGCAACGTGTAACGACGCGACGGAAGGGAGTGTTATAGAATATGTAAATATTAGGGGGACCGAAAAGTAATCAAAATTTTCTTTTTGCTGAAAAATTTATTTATTTTTTTATTAAAAAAATTTATTTATTAAAAAATCTTAAATGCTAATCAACAAAATAATTTCCATCATTTTCTAACACTTTTTACCAGCGTAAAGGCAGTTGTCCACCGACACAAACTATCTGCGAATCAGCTCATCGAAGAAATTTTTATTACTTTTCGGTTCCCCTAATATTACAGATTTAATTGCAGTATAACCATCACACGATAAATACTATCCGCAAATATGACGAAAAAGTTTTACATCATACGGCCCCTTTTGTAACAAATTGTGTTTGCAGCCTTGAGGATGTTTCTTACCGCCAATTATGTATTGTATGTAATGATATTTGTTGGTCTCCTCAGGGTTTCAAATTCATTTTACCAACTTCTCTCTTTACCAATCCTCAACTATCGCCTAATTTCAAGCGGGACCTACTTTTTATTAAGGTGGGTTCCGAACCACCTATTTTGCCAACAACACGTGAAACGCACCCAGAGGGCCACTTGTCGGCTTTTTACCGAGCGATCACCCATCCTAGTGCGTCCCCCCCGCCCTACGCCGCTTAACTTCGGTGATCGAACGAGAACCGATGTTTTCAGCGAGGCAATGATCGTTGACACCGCCAACTATGTTAAAAATACATTCCTTATGTTAAAAAAAATAATAAAAGTCATGAAGTTTCATATGAATCTACCACCTAAATATTAACGAATAATAATGATAAGGCTTAATACTATTAGGAGAACCGAAAAGTAATCAAAATTTCTTCGATTAGCTCATTCTCAGTTAGTTCGTGTCGAAGGACTCTTTTAAAAAGTAAATCGAACAACTGCCTTTACGCTGGCAAAAAGTGTTAGAAAATTATGGAAATTATTAATATTTAAGATATTTTTAATAAATAAATGTTTTTCGCCAGCAAAAGAAAAATTTTGATTACTCTTCGATCCCTCTAATACTTTAATCTGAAAGCGCAATGAGCTTTATCTATTCCAGCTCAATAATTTGAACGACCATCAACACCGTAATAGGTCACGTAAACCTACGAGTAACATTATGAAAAGGCCGTCTACGCTGCGTCATGAAAAAAAAGTGATGGCGCTATTAGACCCGATTAAATCAAACGACGAACGTCAGAACGCATAGTAAATCGCTTCGGCGACATTTCAATGATTCAACAAGGAAAACTGATGGTAAAACGGTAGTAAAATACAGCGCGATAAATTATAATCGCTGAGAACGAGCTAAACAAAGACGTTCGATTCAGGGTTAAATTAACCGAGTCTCGCATACATATTTCCAAATTATAAGTATGTAGAAACCAGATATGTGTATCAGAACGTACATACATATTATAGGAACCGGTTGGTAATCTCCCTCGAATGTTGTAATTACTGCAGCGGACAAATAGAATTGCGGATCATTAAGTGCGTGGAATAATCGTGCAGAAATATTTGTTAAAAAAACATTCCAAGCGATAGAATAATTTTTAGAAAAATGTATACAACGATCCATTGTTGTCCGAGTCTCGAACTCTCTGAATATCAACGGAGAAAATGTTCAAAACTTTCGAAAACTTCTAGGCTTTTAATTTTTGCCAAATTCTTCGACTCTCTGCTCCCCGAGATATCAAATGCTCAGACTCTCGGACCCCAATTTTTCAATGCTCATACTCTCACATCCGTAATGTTCTAAAAATTTCTCGCAAAGTATTGCCCGACGTTGTCGTGACCAAGCGAAAACGTGGTTTCTATTCGCGAGCCAGCGACGCCACGTTAATTAGCAGATTAATTTTCGCGATCGTTCGTGGCAAACAGCCTTATTATATGTAATTAAATGTTTCGTATCTGGAACCGCGTTGCGGATTGGTCCTTGTTTCTCACCGAAGCGACGTATGCCTCTATGTTTATATGTATAATAATGTAGTTACATACTATAATGAATCGTGTAGTTCCCTCATTAACTATGTATGTCGTTAAGGCACCGAAGTAGCATTTCATGAATACATCGACATTAAATGATCGCTCATTAATTTCTTTTTTCGTTTCAATAATTAGCGCGTAAGACAAATTCATTAAAATCTCAGTTGGAAATCCTCGCCGTTGTTAAAACACTGTATTTCCAGTTGTAATTTACGATTCGCCGCGGGGAAACATAACAATTTCAACGGTGGCATCGATCGCGAGACTAAACAATCGGATAACAGATTGCAAACGATCAAATTCCGATTATGTCGGGGAAGACGGTGGTCTAATCTGAACTTTGCAAACATTTTACGATACACTAAAATAATGGTCGGTCAATGCATTCCATACATACATACATACATACATACATACAGGGTGTTCCTTTGAAAACTTTCCAGCCGAATATCTCGAAACGTATGAAAGATGTTAAAAAAGTGTAAATCACGTGCCGACGGATTTCGAGGGGGAGAGTGGGGGCAGTATCAGATTTTTATTTGGGTGGCGTTTTCAAGGTCATTTGAAGGACAACTGTTTTTTTATGGAATTAATATCAGTATTAATTAGTATTATACTGGAATTAATATCAGTATTAATTAATATATAATGAAATTAATATTAGTATTAATGAGTATATAATGGAATTAATATCAATATTAATTAGTGTATAATGGAATTAATATCAGTATTAATTAGTATTATAATAGAATTGATATCAGTAGTAATTAATATACAATATAATGGAATTAATGTCAGTATTAATTAGTATATGTATAATGGAATTTATATCAGTATTAATTAGTATATAATGGAATTAATATCAATATTAATTAGTGTATAATGGAATTAATATCAGTATTAATTAGTATTATAATAGAATTGATATCAGTAGTAATTAATATACAATATAATGGAATTAATGTCAGTATTAATTAGTATATGTATAATGGGATTTATATCAGTATTAATTAGTATATAATGGAATTAATACCAATATTAATTAGTGTATAATGGAATTAATATCAGTATTATTTAATATATAATGGAATTAATATCAGTATAAATTAATATATAATGGAATTAATATCAGTATTAATTAGTATCAAATTCTGATTACAAAAGTGTTGACCTTCATACGTCCTAAACCTAATAGTTAATAAGATATTAGGAATAGTTCGATACGCGTAAAGTCGTGTTGAAAGATCAATGTCTCCAAGTGATTATCGAAGACGGCAGTGTTTATTTGACAATGTTTACCTGACAAACTACCGCTGATATCTCATTAACTATAATAGGTTTAGGACATATGAAGGTCAACATTTTTATTGTACTCAGAATTTGATGCTCTATCGATATATGGTATAAAAAATAGGACATTCCATTTGAAAAAACAGAGTTGACCTTCAAATGACCTTGAAAACGCCCCTCAAATAAAAAACTTATACTGCCCCCGTCTTTGCCCTTTGAAATCCTTGGATACGTGTTTTACACTCTTTTAATATCCTTCATACTTTTCGAGATGTTCGGCTGGAAAGTTTTCGAATGAACACCGTGTATTACCATTATCGATCGATTTGTTCCGGTCAGAAGAAAGTGTGTATGCGTGTCGTATAACGTTTCGTCGATAGCTTTAGCACCATTTTGGAAAAAAATCATCAGTTTCGATATTCGAAAAAGAAAGAAATTAGAAAAAAAAAGAGACGATTATTCGGTCAGAGTACGTGCTCGACGGTATACAGTCGTTGCAGTTTACGGTTCAAGATCGTTGCATTTTATATACGTATCTACATTAATTAAGCATTATCGTTGCTTACAAATGTCCCTGATCTTTCGCGTTGTTTGATAACATTTGCAGTTTGATCGCATCCTTCGCATCGAGGCGACCGGCAACTACAAACGCGATACATGTAAGTCCACGTTGATTGCGTACATATGTACAATAGTCCTCTTTCAAACGTTCTCTGTCAAAGTCGCGCGTCGCGACGGCAGTTTAACCTCCCGATGCGAACCGAGTTATTCGACCATGAACGTCGTTTGTCGCTCGGCTGGCCCAATCGATAGTCACGGCACATAAATCGAACGCCTCGACGATTAATGGGACCGCGCATCTCGAACAATCGGATTCGCAAAAGTTCGTCGGGATTTTTCTGCGGGCGGGTCTGGGTTACGCATTTTTCACGCGTCCGGCGATTGTTTCGCAATTTCAATGAGTCGCGCGTCAAGACGCTGACAGTAACAGGCCGGTGAATCTTTCTAAAAGACGTCAACATTCCAAAGTGCGTTCGTTCCGATAATTTCCAGACGTTGAAAATAATGTAACAATTAGTTTATTTCTTTCCTTAATGGTTTTAGCCCCTTGTTTTACGATTTATTTTACGGTTTCAGTGATTAGAACTTTTTTGTAGTTGGTAATTTCCTGAAGAAGGAGAAAGTTCATATCTGTTCTATGGCCATATGTTCTCCAATAGCCGTACATTAACAAAATCAAACGCAGAGTCTTATTTCGGTTTAAAGGAAATTAATAATATTTATTAGACTCGGTTCAGAAGATTCAATCACGTGTCCACACGATATTGTAAGGCAAGGGGTTAATCGGTTAAAAATAAGACAAGACGATTATTCAATTCTTTCAATGCCTCCACTGTTCTGCATTTTTCTGATAATTGCATAAAATCCGTCTAGTGATAATATCCTGAAATTCCTTTAGTGTTTTAGCAGGTTTGCTATTCGTTTTGATCGCGAATGCATAATTTCGCGTTTTGCTGTACACACTAGTTTTTGTTTTGATTACTATACATATAGAGTGTCTCAGACCACCCGTATCGCCCATTTGTAATCTAGAAAATAAGTTTTTTCAAAAAGTCAAAGCGTTTCTTCTATAAATCAGGTGCGCTCTATCGAATGATGATATTTTTAAATTCCGGTTTCGACTGGAAATAGGTGATTTAGACCGGAAGTTACATTTTTCAAATCGAACATGATATTTTTTATTACGGATTCGGATTCTATGCGAAAAACAAACTTTTACCTGAAACATTTTTTCGAAAAATGTTATTTTATGTCCTTTAAGTAACCTTCCAAATGAGTCTTGGCGAAATAATGTTTTTACACGTGGCACATACCAAATCCCGCGCGCGTGTGTGTTCACCGTAGAGAAGAGGACCAATGTTTTGACAACATTGATGAGACCAGGAGACCACATCCAATGACAAAATTTCTTTATTTTTTATTATTTTTTTATGAAATTTTTACCATTATATTCGTGGGATTTTTCTCATGAAAATGATACCAAATATGATATAATTCCGAGGATGGGAAAGTCTTTGAACTGCGTCTCTTTCTTTCCCATACGCTGTTCTTCTTTGCATCCAATACTTTCGCATCGTTCATAACACAAATAATTTTATCATCGGAATTATATCATATTTAGTAAAATATGTCAAAGTTCCACAAAAAAATAATAAAAAATAAAGAAGTTTTGTCATTAGATTAGTAGTGGTTTACATCGATATACCCGACTCAATATCGGATTACACTGCTCGCTGGCCGAAGTCTCGAGCTTCGCTGTCCTCTTCTACGTTTGGCAAAAGTCAAAGAATAGTTTCCCTTACGGATAATTGTGCCTGGCCAGTCCCGTGGTTTGGTCATTTATCGATGAAATACTGTACTTTAGACGTTTATCGATTTCCCGCCGCCTCCCATAAGCGACCGAGCGCTGTACGCGACCGTGTAAAACCCGATTTCACATTATTCAACGCTTTCGGAACTCGAATCGGCAAACGAACGAAAATTTATTTACAACTTTCGGTGGTTTCCTAATTCGTTACAATTTGATTTCACCCTCGATGAGGAGAAACGAGGAGAAGCGAGCACGCGAGAGCATTTTGCAACCGTGGTTTCAGTTTGGTTCCCTATCTAGAAACTCGATCTCTTAATTGTTCACGAGCATGAACGCGTGGATCGGTAACCGTAGGAAATCCGAGAGAGAGAGAGAGAGAGAGAGAGAGAGAGAGAAAATCGAGCGCTTTCGCGGGGGCCGGTGAACCGTAGAGTCGGCAAGGAAATCTCTGTGATCGAGCCTCGAAACGCGGACATTCCAGTAATCGGCTGGTTTAATGACTCGATTCAGTTAATTGTCTCCGCGAACGTTGACCGGCCTGGAACCAATTCGTTCCAAACTTCTCGATTATGGAAAGTCCCTCATCCATGGCCGTGTGTCCTTGCGCAAAAAACTGGCACAGTTTTCTTTTGCAATAACGTGCGCAGCATGGAATTACGAAAACGAATTCCGAGCAACGAAGGTTCGAGATCCCAAATTCTTTAGGCAAGAGCAATTTCGCTATTTGTCAGAATACTGTTAGGTCGTTCAGAAAGTAATTTCGTTCAAGTAAATATAATAACTCAATTTTTCTATAACTCGATTCATGTAACTCAATTTTTCGCTAATAGAAAACAAAAATTGTACGAGCATGGGATCTTTAACCCATTGACTAGCGATTTATTTTACGGTTTCAGTGATTAGAACTTTTTTACAGTTCGTAAAAGAGGAGAAAATTGATATCTATATTGCATATTCTCCAATAGCTGTACATCAACAAAACCAAAGTAGAATTTTATTTCGGTTTAAAGGAAATTAATAATATACAGTGATGTACAAAGTATTAAGACCCAGCAGCTTGAGTTTTTTTTTAGACGTTAGAAGAAGGATTAGCTTACTAGCTAATGTGTATTGTATTTTGTATTGTAATGATATTTGGTCCCCTCAGGGTTTCAAAATCATTTTACCAACGTCTCTCTTTACCACTCTTGACTATATCGCATAATTTCAGCGGGACCTACTTTTTATTAAGGTGGGAACACGTGAAACGCACCTAGAGTGCCACTTTCCGGCTTTTTACCGAGCGGTCATCCATCCTAGCGCCTCCCCGGCCCTACGTCGCTTAACTTCGGTGATCGAACAGGAACCGGTGCTTGTTACGAGGCAATGGTTGTTGACTATCTAATGTGTAAATAATTGTTTTTAAAAATTATAATTAGTCCCATTTGCAAAGGAAAGAGTAAAGATCGCGATTTTCAAATTTTTTATCTGTGCCTGTAATAAAAATTGAAGTAAGTTATATACATGTACAAAGTTTCATCGAAATCAGTTGACGCATAAAAAAGCTATGAGCATTGTAACATGTAAAAATCTTTGAATTTAGGGTTTGCGAATCATTTAAATCGCGGATTATTACAATTTTTGATATTTTTAAACATTTATATTTCATGACAACCTTGTACATGTATATAACTTACTTATACCTACCAAAGGCACCCTGTAAATTTTCATGACAGGCACAGATAAAACTTTTAAAAATCGTGACCTTCATTTTTTCCTCCGAAATTGCGACCAATGACAATTAAAAAAAAATTATTTACACATTAACTAGTAATTGTGTCGAATTATGGAAAAGTTATTCGCTTTTGAAAGGTGTACGTATACTTTGTACACCTACTGTACATATTTATTAGACTCTGTTCAAAATCATCATCATGTGTCTGATATTGTAGGGCAAGGGGTTAAGTTGCCTGAAAAATGACATAAAACTTATTCTAAATAGTAAAAAATTCGCTTTCATTTTCGCTGGAGGAAACGAAACGACTTTCCGGACAACCCGATAAATCAATTTTAGAAATGAATTAGCGATACCCGGGTGCACAACTATCGACATACGGGTTAGACTAAATTTTTAAATAATGAGATTTAAGAAGATTTCAGTGGTTTCGCGAGCATGATCCATCACGCGCGAGTCTTGCCGAGTGGTAATGGAAAGTTCTGGTTTTTCTTGCGCAACGGCAATGTTTGAGGTTCTTTTTGCTTTTGAACTAGACGCGTCCGCTCCGAACATTAAACTGTACCGATAAAATCTTGCTATCCTCTCGCAGCGTATTGATTCGAAGAATGCTGATAATGTTTAATATTTACAAATCTATCGATCGGTTTATCTTTCAAGGTTCCGGATCCAAGGCAAAAGCGGTTCATATTGTTCTAGACGGCGCGGCGCGATGCAGCGCGGTGCGGCGCTGCATGTAAGTAGTAAACTGATTTGTCTTACATTCTCAGAAAATAATCCACGTCGTATCCAACATTAAAAAATCATCGTGTTCGTTTTCAAGATTGCCCGCGAATATTAATGGGAGTCACAGTAATTTAGAATGATAATCCGTAAAAATGCAGGCTCGCTTTCACTCTGCTTCCGGAGAGGAAAGCAAATTCTATCTCGCCGTACATTTTTAGAAAGTTCCCGCGATTGTTCCTGCGAAGGCCGAGACTTTTTTAGCAGTTTCTTGATCTTCGACGGGTCGGTTTCCCAACGATCGAAACCCAAAAATCCCGGCAAATTCGCTTCGTTGAAAAAGAGGCAGGAATGCTTTCTACATAAGAAGTTGCCACTTTATTTTTTTTTTTGCTGATCGTCACAGATCTTTGGATATTCAGGACACGCAGCATTAGCATAAATATAATATCAAGCAATTAGCGTTTTTTCCATTGCATAAATCGTTGTTATTATGGCGTTACGATGAAGAAGGCAATTTATCGAATGTTTGCGAGCTGGAGAATTATGATTTATGATTTGACTTATGACACACGTATAACTGTGGAATACATAAATAATATAAAGCTTAGAATGCTGCACGGAAGTTTAGCTCGAGACTACTATTCAGCGTTGATACCCGTCAAATTTTCATTAATATCGAGACCGAAGATTCTTATCCCGAACAAAACGAAAACAGCGCGACTAATATACAATACACGGTGTCTCGAAATTCCTTCAACATCCGGAAATGGGCGGTTCCTGAGGTGATTTGAAGCGACATTTTTCTTTTGCAAAATGTCCGCCTTTCGTTTAGGAGTTATTCACGAAAAGCACGGACCAATCGAAGCGCAGCTATAGTGAACGGATTCCGGCTGGGCGACAGGTCCCGCTGTGCGTCGCGTTGCCATTGGACGAGCCAGAGTCCGTCCGCTGTAGCCGCGCTCCGATTGGTCCGTGTTTTCCGTTAATAACTCCTAAACGAAGTCCCGACAGACATTTTGCAAAAGGTAAATATTGCTTCAAATCACCTTAGGAACCGCCCATTTCATGGTGTTGGAGTTTCGAGACACCCTGTATAATTTTGTATTTGCTCCTCCGTCGAAAATATTACCCTCCCTATATTATTAATGTCTTTCTAAGCGTGCGAGATATTACAGCGTTAATTTTGATTTTCAATTTTCTCAAAAACTGTAAGATTCACATTTAGCGTTTATCGTTTATGTTAATTTAACTTAGTATAACGATATCACTGTCAATTGTCAATTGTAGTGTTATATTAATGTATGCTATATAAACCATAGACGGTTCAGACCATTAATAAATAAATATATAAACAGAAACTATCCTTGATATTTAATACACGTTTCAGGTCGCGGTATATATTTAAATAAATGTTTCTCCTCGTGTCAGACACAGGATTAATTATAATTATATGTCGTTGTGTACTTACTCGGGATAAAGTGTCTTTTCAGATCGAACAGTCTATATTTGAAGAGAAACGTTTGCACGCCACCGTATGAAAATGAGACAACTAATTTGAACTTTGTAGCAGTCAATCATGTGGGAACTCCTGAAAGCTGTCGGGCTACTCTTAGTCACTTATTAGATAATTGTAATATGCAACAGCTCTATTGACATGGATCAAACGAACGTTTGCTGTTGATACTTATGCAATGGTAAATTTGTAAGCAGTGCGAAGATCATTTGACCGTCTCTTCTGTTATCTCGCAACATGCGAGTGTCATTATCGATCTCTGTGCAACACTTTATTTTCATTTTGATACCGAACGAATCGATACGAATTCGATTTTGATTAATAAAATTTAGAATTCGCTGTATTGCCAACGTAGGAAATTACAAGAAAATTACAATGTTCTAGTGACCAATAATTACGCGTCAATGGACGTTGCTCGAACCATAACAGAGATAATCGTCCAGTATCGCGATAACATCGACAACCTTTCCACGCGATTCATTGACAAAGATGATCGGCGGTCGCACGAGGCTTTAGGTTGATATCGTTCCGTGATACTTCGATTACTTCGAATCTCATTAGAGGTGTTCTGCCACGTGCGAATCGTCAATGTTGTTTTCAGGCTTATTTGCGTTCGGTAGCGATTAATTAGTGTCACAGTTGAAACACTACAGCTTGTCCAACTCACTTGAGGCAGAATCTCGAACGGAAACGACACGAAATCATAAACAAATTACCAAGGGGTCGATTTAGAGGGTCGATTAGGGGTCGATGGATTTAATCGCAAATTTTGTTAATATGTTAACAAAATATTACGGAAAAATATCCAAAACTTTGTAATGCGGCATTTCCCTTTTTAATTGCATTCCCAAGCTCGTATACGGTTGAATCTGGCTTCATTCGTGTTAATTCTATTTTAACAAAGCTTAACAAAGCACAGAAATAAATTGAATGTGGAGCTGCGAGGCGATTTAAGACTGAAACTAACAAATTTCGAACGAAACTTTGCTAATCTTGCCAAGCGTCATCAAGCACATCCTTCTCATTGATTTATGTAAAAATTTGATTTTGCCAAAAGAAAATAAATTATTTAACCCTTTTAGTGCTGGGCGAAAAAGAGGTGCCTATGCGAAAATAACCGGCCGAACTTCACGATTTTACTAGGCATCAAACGGCATAGAATATAAGGAAAAATTAAACCGAAAAACTATTTTTTTTTAATTCTCTCGTAATGAAATTAAACCACTTATAACGTATTATAAATTTATTTTGAGATAGAGTCATCTCGCAATGCGAACAGTAAAGCGCTACAAGGTGCGGGCCGATATATCGGCGCTGGCACTAAAAAGGTTAAGAAACACGTAAGTTTTCTTTTCTTCTTTAACAAATAGCAAATTGTTAGGGGTCTATCATCAAAAAAGTTTGGCGGTCCCTGATGTACAATGTTAGACAGTGAAACTTTATGGTAAATAATCAATTATTGTGGTTATTATGATTAGTTTTATTAGATACTTCCACATGGTATTAATTGTTATTTATTGTTTTTCTGAAAGCCTGAAGGAATTTCGTGACCACGATCACGTATTCCATCAGATTCCGCGACTCTTTCGGTTGACCGGCAGACCGAAACGGAAACGTGTTTCCTACAAAGACTTTGATCTCGTAGAATGCTGCACTTTAATTGCTAATCGACAATCATTCCGTGGCAGCGGAAGCGTCGTGATTCATTTTCCTGGATCGCCGCAGAGTTACGTGCTATCAACCACTGGCGATCTTTGCGCGAAAATATCGGCGCGAATAGGCTCTGCGCCATCGTAAAGTTCTAAGAAGAGGTCAGTAATATACAAAAATCTATACACACGTATACTGTATACAGGGTGTTCATGAGAAAACTTTCCAGCCGAACATCTCGCAAAGTATGAAAGATGTTTAAAAAGTGTAAAACACGTGTCTTAGGATTTCGAAGAAGGGAAAGAGTCATTTGAAAGTCAACTCTGTTTTTTTAATGGAATTACTATCAGTATTAATTAGTATATATTGGAATTAATATCAGTATTAATTATTATACAATATAATGGAATTAATATCAGTATTAATTAGTATATAATGGGATTAATATCAGTATTAATTAATGTATGTATAATGGAATTAATATTAGTATTAATTATTATATAATGGAATTAATATCAGTATTAATTATTAT